>LR738711.1:770641530-770699492 GCA_902687465.1 Secale cereale | reverse complement strand
TGTGTGTGTGTGTTACGGTATGTACCTATGTTACTGCTTCTTTGCCACATCATCATATTTGCTATTCCCGAGTGCATGATGTCAGCTATGATATCCCCACTATGGCCACCCTAAGGCTGGTCGTAATATTGGAGTATCAAGAGGTATCATGCATGCTAACTAGAATTTTTGGATGATGTGGCACACAGTTAAATGAGCAAAGAGAGGGTGTGGTATTATATCATGATACCGTATCATATATATTAAATGTTGAACTACTTTGTG
This sequence comes from Secale cereale, assembly GCA_902687465.1. NCBI lineage: Eukaryota > Viridiplantae > Streptophyta > Magnoliopsida > Poales > Poaceae > Secale > Secale cereale. The sequence goes on along the minus strand of LR738711.1, from coordinate 770,699,228 downwards.
TCATGCATGGCAATTAATAAGGCAACCTAAGATACTAACTTATGATACTATGCATTCACACATTACGGAGGTATATATATACTCCCTCCTTTCCGGTTTATATGCTTATCTCAAAATTTTAGTTTTTCCATTTTATAAGACTCGATTTGGTTGTTCCCCATCACATGTTCAGGTTCCAATGTGCATTAAATCATTGCATGCAAGTATTAAGAGAAAGTTGACCAATGCATGTACTTTATGCATGCATGTATTGCAATTAATACATTGGAAAACATAATTTTTTGAGGAAAACAAAATCATTAATTGGGGTTTTTTGCAAACTACAAAAGTATTACTTTTCATGCATCACACAAAGTAGTACAACATTTAATATGATGCGGTATCATGATATGATACCACATCCTCTCTTTAATTCCTCATTTAATTGTGTGCCACATCATCCAGAAAGTCTAGTTGGGCATGCATGATACCGCTTATGATACTACTCCCTCCGTCCGGGTTTATTAGGCCCCTCCCAATGCTGCACCATGTACAGGTGCTAAGCCTTCCACGTAGGCAAAAAATCTGATGTGGCATGTTATTTAAGAGAAGAGAGATGAGTGTGGTTGCTAAGCACGTGAACCTAGCTAGGCAAAACATTTAAAGAAAGGAAGCCCACCAATACATGATGAGCTTTAGTTGCTAAATCAATAAATGAAGGAAGCTTAGCAACCATAAGCTAAGCACGTATGCATTAGGGAGTATAGTTGCTAAGCTATTTAAAGTGCTTAGCACCTCATCTAAGCACCCATGCATTGGCAGCAGCCTTAGGCCTCTCAGCATCACAGGCATGTCCCTATTTATAAGGCCTCGCTTTGGAAAAGTGTATGCATGCAACCAATTGAAAGCCATTACGCTGGTTGTAATGGGGAGTACATTCCTAATGCATAGTATCATATATTAATATCAAGTAGTACTCTATTTATTGCCATGCATGACACATACTACTATATCATTTATTATGATACGGTATCATGATATGATACTCAACCATCTCTTTCTTCATTTAATTCTATGACACATCATCAAAATTGTCTAGTTGGCATGCATGATACTAGCTATGATACTACCATTATGACCAGCCTTATTGTTGGTGCCATGGCTGAGAAATTAATACACTTCATGCGGTCTTTTTCATTGGCCGCATTCACGTGAGAGATTGCATTGGGAGTGAAATGGAATAATTAATGTGAGAAAATTACTATGTGTCTTGGTCTAAGAGAAGTTGTATTTAGGCCTAATAAACCCGGATGAAGGGAGTACCAACCAGCCTAAACTGTAAAGGAGGGAGTATGATATTAGCTATAGTCTATAATATACTAGCTACCTCAGTAAGAGCATGGTTAATAATACAGCCAACGGTCGGCTATAAGAAGTTGCCATGTCATATACACAGCCAACCTCTTAGTTAGCATGCACAATAATAAGTTTTAAATACGTACTAGTTTATCAATAGTTGGCCCACCTTACATCCTCACAAAAGTGTCTTGGGTCTCATGTTGTAGATAGCTCTACTAACCAAGAGCCCGCTTCTATTCTCTCTCCTCTTCTCTTTCCTCTAACTAATTACTAAGCACATATATATTATTCTATTCCTTATAGCCTGTTTATGTCACTCTATTGTACTTGCTTTAAGACTAGCCACAATGGAGAGTAACATACACATATCCCTAGACTCTGTTACTACCTTTCATAGTGCGTAGTAACATAAGTATGGTAACATGCAAATCCTCATTTATTAGGTTATAAACTCATATTGCATTGGGACATGTGATGTTACAGCAACTAGCTAAGTTACTCAAACTATACCTCTCTCCTTATTAATTAACTCATTGCCACATAAGCAAATTTGTTGAGTTGGAGTCGATGTTACTGCTGAAGTTACTCCCACTGTGGCTAGCTAGTCCAATGATTAGTATCATAGAGTAGCTAGTATCATATGTTGTAATTTATTTATATTGTCATGCATGACACATAGTAGCATAACATTTATTATGATACTGTCGGTGTACAAAAAGAAGGGTACACTTTTTGTACCCCTATGATTGTGCACGGGCAGTCTGAGCCACGAGCACCACCACACCAAGCACAGCAGGGGAGGTGAGCCAAGGTAAGACCGAAGCTCGATGGAACTGGAGCAACGCCAAGGACAAGACCACAAAGAGCAAATGGACGAAGCAGCTTCCCCCGGTAAGATCCTTGCCGGGGCCGGCTTTGGCAGCCCCGGCAAGACCCTCGCCGCGGCAACTCGCCCCACGCCTACGGAGCGAATCACCTTTGAGTCCACTGCCCCCATGGGGCAAGGATTCGGGAGGCATCCCCGTAGTGGCATGCAGATATTTGTGAAGACATTCGAGATCAGATACACGCTGAGAAGACGATGACCCTCGGCGGGATCCCAGCCAAGGAAGACCACAAGGCCTCCGGCAAGCACCTTGCCGGGGATGACAGCTGGCGCCGCGGCAAGACCCTTGCCGGGGCCCCGGCAAGGCCCTTGCCGAGGACTTCTGCGGGGCCACCATCAGGCCCGCGCCAACTACGCTTCCACCGCCCCATGCAGCTGCCGACCCAACCAGCTGGGCAGGCACCTGCGTGGCGACATGCAGATCTTCGTGGAGACCCGCCATTGCGCCACCTCAGCTGCCTTCCTGCCTACATGGCACCCCAGGCACCGCTGGCCAGGGCGCGTGTCGACACAAGGAGGAGCGGCGACGGACAAGACGGAGGTCTCCCCTCGTCCCCGATAAAGCGAGGACACCTAAGCTAAGCGCATTAAATGCGCCTTGTCCTGTAATGCGAGGGATAACCTCGTATCACTGTACCCTTTCCACCTCCTGTGTGCCACTGTGGCAACCCCTTTTTCCTATAAAAGGAGGCCCGAGGCGACCAGGAGAAGGATTCGGCTCTTTAGAACTCTCACGACTCGGCTTTTGGAGCTCCTCACTAGCTGAAGAACACAAACATATAATCCACCAAAGCAGGAGTAGGGTTTTACGCATCTTTGCGGCCCGAACCTGGTTAAAGGAACCGTGTGCTAACTGTTAGATCCGCTCTTCTCTCAACCCCGCGCCCCGCAACCGTAGTAGGGATTCTTGTGATCCCATAGGTGTCGATCCAAATACACCGACATCTTTGGCGCGCCAGGTAGGGGGCGCAGTTGTGAGAATCGGCTTTAGTAGTCAGTTCGATGCTTCTTCATCATCATGGCGCCCAAGAAGAATACGACGGTGGCGGTTGGCCAGTCGGAAGCCGGACAGCCCGTCCCGGCGCGGGCGAGCAGCGGACCTGTCGCGGAAAGGACCCGGGGCGCTGCTCGCGAACACCAACGCCGTCCCAGCAGCCGGAGTTTGGGAGGTGGCGATGTTTGTGCGCCTGTTAACGGGCCACACACCGCCAGTTCCAAAGATGGAGCCCGGCCCTCCGCGGGTGGCGCGGGGCCTTCCAAGGTCACTGCCGCATCACCCGAAGGCGACGCAAGGGCCTCCAGAACTCCCACGCCTGCGCCAACAGCACGCTCCTCTCAAGCAGCGCGCAACGAACGTCGTCGTCACACCGAGGATCCCAGGCGTCGCCATGGGAAGAGTCCCGAACACCAATCCCGGGACGTAAAAGACCTACCCGCCCGCCGAAGCACTGGTGGAGACGGTATGCGACCGCGGGCTCGTGATGGAGCTCCTCCTGACATGATCAGGGGTCGAAGCGCGTCGCGGTCCGTGCAGGTTTCCTGTCTCAAGGTGACAAAGATGCTAGTCGATGGCGGGGCCGGTCTGAACCTACTCTCGCCCACCGTGATCGAGAAACTACAAGTTCCTGATGGAGACCTCGAAGAGACGGGCACGTTTCAGGGGGTCAACCCGGGGAGAAGTCAACCGAAGGGGAAAGTCATGCTGCCCGTGACTTTTGGAAGTGATCTGAACTACACGACGGAGAGGATCGTGTTCGATGTTGCCAAGATCCCCTTGCCTTACAACGGGATCCTTGGCCGCCCAGCACTGGCCAAGTTCGTGGCAGCGTCACACTACGCCTACAACACCCTGAAGATGCCAGGACCTGTGACGATCATCACCATCCCCTCCGATAAGAAAGATGCGCTGATTTGCGCTGACCAACTATACCAGTAAGCGGTTGCAGCAGCTGCCACCACGAGGGCACTTGCTCCTGCCACTGGAGCCCCGGGAGGGAAGAAGAAGAATACCGGTGAGACCTCGGGCACCCACTACGGCAAGTGCACCTCTTCGGAGTGTTGTGCTCCCGTCGAGGACGTGCCAGAGAGCTCCACCAGAAAGAAGAAGGCCGGTGAGACCTTGAGCACCCACTCCGGCAAGCGCACCTCTTCGGAGTTTCGCGCTCCCGTCGAGGACGTGCCAGAAAGCTCCACTGGCAGAAACAAGAGGTCCAGGGCCACGCCGCCGGGAACCAAGAAGGTTTCCGTCAAGGAGGACGGCACGGGAGGGGCTTTCACCATAAGCTCCTAACTTGACGACAAATAGGAGGACGTGCTCGTCGCCTTCCTGCGGGCGAATGTCGACGTGTTTAAATGGCAAGCGTCCGACATCCCCGGCGTTCCCAGGGAGGTGATTGAGCACCACCTTGTTGTCTGTCCTCATGCGCGGCCCGTCAAGCAGAAGGTCAGGAAGCAAGCTTTGGAACGGCAAGAGTTCATTATAGAGGAGATCTGGAAATTGGAAGCTGCGTGTTTGGTAAGAGGAGTGCTCCATCCAACGTGGTTGGCCAATCCAGTGGTAGTGCGCAAGGAAAATGGGAAGTGGAGGCTGTGTATTGATTACACATATATCAATAAAGCTTGTCCCAAGGACCCCTTGAAGGAAATATGCCCTAGAGGCAATAATAAAGTTATTATTTATTTCCTTATATCATGATAAATGTTTATTATTCATGCTAGAATTGTATTAACTGGAAACTTAGTACATGTGTGAATACATAGACAAAACAGAGTGTCCCTAGTATGCCTCTACTAGACTAGCTCATTGATCAAAAGATGGCTGTGTTTCCAAGCCATAGACATGAGTTGTCATTTGATCAACGGGATCACATCATTAGGAGAATGATGTGATGGACAAGACCCATCCGTTAGCATAGCACTATGATCGTTTAGTTTTACTGCTATTGCTTTCTTCATGACTTATACATGTTCCTATGACTATGAGATTATGCAACTCCCGAATACCGTAGGAACACCTTGTGTGCTATCAAACGTCACAACGTAACTGGGTGATCATAAAGATGCTCTACAGGTGTCTCCGAAAGTATTCGTGGTGTTGGCATAGATCAAGATTAGGATTTGTCACTCCGAGTGTCGGAGAGGTATCTCTGGGCCCTCTCGGTAACACAGATCACAATAAGCCTTGCAAGCAAAAGACTAATGAGTTAGTCACGAGATGATGTGTTACGGAACGAGTAAAGAGACTTGCCGGTAACGAGATTGAACTAGGTATAGAGATACCGACGATCGAATCTCGGGCAAGTAACATACCGTTGACAAAAGGAACAACGTATGTTGTTATGCGGTTCTGACCGATAAAAGATCTTCGTAGAATATGTAGGAGCCAATATGAACATCCAGGTTCCGCTATTGGTTATTGACCGGAGATGAGTCTCGGTCATGTCTACATAGTTCTCGAACCCGTAGGGTCCGCACGCTTAACGTTTGATGACGATCGGTATTATGAGTTTATGAGTATTGATGTACCGAAGGTAGTTCGGAGTCCCGGATTAGATCACCGACATGACGAGGAGTCTCGGAATGTCCGAGACATAAAGATTGATATATTGGACGACTATATTCGGACACCGGAAGTATACCAAAAAAGTTTCGGATTTAACGGGATTGCCGGAGGGGGTTACCGGAACCCCCTACGAAGGGGGATGGTCCATAGTGGGCCTTATGGAAAAGAGAGAGGCAGCCCATAGGGCTGGCCGGCGCCCCACCTAGGGTTCCTAGTTGGACTAGGAGTTGGGGGGCGCCACCTCTTCTTTTTTTCCTATTCCCTCTCTTCCTTCTTTGGTGGTTCCTACTAGGAATAGGATTGCAATCCTATTCCTAGTAGGATTGCACCCTAGCCGCACCAAACAAGGGCCGGCCGGCCTCCCCCCTTGCTCCTTTATATACGGGGGCAGGGGGCACCCAAAGACACACAAGTTGAATTGTTCCAGCCGTGTGCGGTGCCCCCCTCCACAGAAACACACCTCGGTCATACCGTCGCGGTGCTTAGGCGAAGCCCTACGCCGGTGAATACATCATATCCGTCACCACGCCGTCGTGCTGACGAAACTCTCCCGTGAAGCTCAACTGGATCAAGAGCTCGTGGGACTTCATCAAGCTGAACGTGTGCTGAACGCGGAGGTGTCGTACGTTCGGTGCTTGATCGGTTGAATCGCGAAGAAGTTCGACTACATCAACCGCGTCACTTGACGCTTCCGCTTCCGGTCTACGAGGGTACGTAGACACACTCTTCCCTCTCATTGCTATGCATCTGGTAGATAGATCTTGCGTGATCGTAGGAAAATTTTAAAATACTACGTTCCCCAACAGTGGTATCAGAGCCAGGTTTATGCGTAGATGATATGCACGAGTAGAACACAATGAGTTGTGGGCGATACTAGTCATACTGCTTACCAGCATGTCATACTTTGCTTCGGCGGTATTGTGAGATGAAGCGGCCCGGACCGACATTACGCGTACGCTTACGCGAGACTGGTTTCACCGTTACGAGCACTCGTTGCTTAAAGGTGACTGGCGGGTGTCTGTCTCTCTCATTTTAGCTGAATCAATTGTGACTACGCCCGGTCCTTGTGAAGGTTAAAACAGCACATACTTGACGAAACATCGTTGTGGTTTTGTATGCGTAGGTAAGAACGGTTCTTGCTAAGCCCGTAGCAGCCACGTAAAACTTGCAACAACAAAGTAGAGGACGTCTAACTTGTTTTTGCAGGGCATGTTGTGATGTGATATGGTGATGAGTTATACGGTTTTGTATGAGATAATCATGTTTTGTAATGTTATCGGCAACTGGCAGGAGCCATATGGTTGTCGCTTTATTGTATGAAATGCAATCGCCATGTAATTGCTTTACTTTATCACTAAGCGGTAGCGATAGTCGTAGAAGCGATAGTTGGCGAGACGACAACGATGCTACGATGGAGATCAAGGTGTCGCGCCGGTGACGAAGGTGATCATGACGGTGCTTTGGAGATAGAGATCAAAAGCACAAGATGATGATGGCCATATCATGTCACATATTTTGATTGCATGTGATGTTTATCTTATTATGCTTCTTGTTTTGCTTAGAGCGACGGTAGCATTATAAGATGATCCCTTACTAAATTTCAAGGTATAAGTGTTCTCCCTGAGTATGCACCGTTGCGAAAGTTCGTCGTGCCGAGACACCACGTGATGATCGGGTGTGATAAGCTCTACGTTCAAATACAACGGGTGTAAGCCAGTTTTGCACACGCAGAATACTCGGGTTAAACTTGACGAGCCTAGCATATGCAGATATGGCCTCGGAACACTGGAGACCGAAAGGTCGAGCGTGAATCATATAGTAGATATGATCAACATAAGATGTTCACCATTGAAACTACTCCATCTCACGTGATGATCGGACATTGTTTAGTTGATTTGGATCACGTGATCATTTAGATGACCGGAGGGATGTCTATCTAAGAAGGAGTTCTTAAATAATATGATTAATTGAACTTTAATTTATCATGAACTTAGTCCTGGTAGTATTAGCATATCTATGTTGTAGATCAATAGCTCGCGATGTTGCTCCCCGTTTATTTTTCATATGTTCCTAGAGAAAACCAAGTTGAAAGATGTTAGTAGCAATGATGCGGAATTGTTCCGTGATCTGAGGATTATCCTCATTGCTGCATAGAAGAATTATGTCCTTGATGCACTGCTAGGTGACAGACCTATTGCAGGAGCAGATGTAGACGTTATGAACGTTTTGACAAAAGCTCGATATGATGACTACTTGATAGTTTAGTGCACCATGCTTTACGGCTTATAACCGGGACTTCAAAAACGTTTTGAAACGCCACGGAGCATATGAGATGTTCCAAGAGTTGAAATTAGTATTTCATACTCATGCCCGTGTCGAGAGGTATAAGACCTCTGACAGTACTTTGCCTACAAGATGGAGGAGAATAGCTCAACCAGTGAGCATGTGCTCAGATTGTCTGGGTAGTACAATTGCTTGAATCAAGTGGGAGTTAATCTTCCAGATAAGATAATAATTGACAAAGTTCTCTAGACACTATCACCAAGTTAGTAGAACTTCGTGATGAACTATAATATGCAAGGGATGACGAAAGTGATTCCCGAGCTCTTCACGATGCTGAAATCGGCGAAGGTAGAAATCAAGAAAGAGCATCAAGTGTTGATGGTTAACCAGACCACTTGTTTCAAGTAAAGGGCACAGGAATAGAAGGGGAACTTCAAGAAGAATGACAAGCAAGTTGTCACTCACGTGAAGAAACCCAAAGCTAAACTCAAGCCTGAAACAAGTGCTTCTACTGCAAAGGAAATGGTCACTAGAAGTGGAACTGCCCTAGATACTTGGCGGATAAGAAGGATGGCAAAGTGAACAAAGGTATATTTGATATACAGATTATTGATGTGTATTTTACTAGTGTTCATAGCAACCCCTCGGTATTTGATATTGGTTCAGTTGCTAAAGAGTAGTAACTCGAAATGGGAGTTGCATAATGAACAGAAACTAGTTAAAGGATGAAGTGACGATGTGTATTGGAAGTAGTTCCAATATTGATATGATCATCATCGCACACTCCCTATACTTTCGGGATTAGTGTTGAACCTAAATAAGTGTTATTTGGTGTTGAGCATGAATATGATTTGATCATGTTTATTGCAATACGGTTATTCATGTAAGTTAGAGAATAATTGTTGTTCTGTTTACATGAATAAAACCTTCTATGGTCATACACCCAATGAAAATGGTTTGTTGGATCTCGATCGTGGTGATACACATATTCATAATATTGAAGCCAAAAGATGCAAGGTTAATAATGATAGTGCAACTTATTTGTGGCACTGCCGTTTAGGTCATATTGGTGTAAAGCGCATGAAGAAACTCCATAGTGATGGACTTTTGGAATCACTTGATTATGAATCACTTGGTGCTTGCGAACCATGCCTCATGGGCAAGATGACTACAACTCCGTTCTCCGGATCTGTGGAGCGAGCAACAGATTTGTTGGAGATCATACATACAGATGTATGTGGACCAATGAGTGTTGAAGCTCGCGGCGGGTATCGTTATTTTCTGACCTTCACTGATGATTTGAGCAGATATGGGTATATCTACTTAATGAAGCACAAGTCTGAAACATTTGAAAAGTTCAAAGAATTTCAGAGTGAAGTGGAGAATCATCGTAACAAGAAAATAAGAGTTTCTACGATATGATCGTAGAGGTAAAATATTTGAGTTAGTGAGTTTGGCCTTCAGTAAAAACAATGTGAAATAGTTTCACTACTCACGCCATCTGGAACACCATAGTGTAATGGTGTGTCCGAACATCATAACCGTACTTTATTAGATATGGTGCGATCGATGATGTCTCTTACCGATCTACTACTATCGCTTTTGGGGTTATGCATTAAAGACAGCTACATTCACGTTAAATAGGGCACCATCTAAATCCGTGGAGATGACACCGTATGAACTGTGGTTTGACGAGAAACCTAAGCTGTCATTTCTTTAAGTTTGGCACTGCGATGCTTATGTGAAAAAGTTTCAACATGATAAGCTCGAACCCAAATCGGAGAAGTAAATCTTCATAGGATACCCAAAAAGAAACTGTTGGGTACACCTTCTATCACAAACCCTAAGGCAAGGTCTTTGTTGCTAAGAGTGGATCCTTTCTAGAGAAGGAGTTTCTCTCGAAAGAAGTGAGTGGGAGGAAAGTAGAACTTGATGAGGTAATTGTACCTTCTCCCGAATTGGAAAGTAGTACATCACAGAAAATTGTTCCAGTGATTCCTACACCAATCAGTGAGGAAGTTAATGATGATGATCATGAAACTCCGGATCAAGTTTCTGCTGAACGTCGTAGATCAACCAGAGTACGTTCCGCACCAGAGTGGTACGGCAACCCAGTTCTGGAAATCATGTTACTAGACCATGATGAACCTACGAACTATGAGGAAGCAATGATGAGCCCAGATTCCGCAAAATGGCTTGAGACCATGAAATCTGAGATGGGATCCATGTATTAGAACAAAGTATGGACTTTGGTTGACTTGCCCGATGATCGGCAAGCCATCGAAAATAAATGGATCTTCAAGAGGAAGACCGACGCAAACGGTAATGTTACTGTTTACAAAGCTCGACTTGTTGCGAAAGGGTTTCGACAAGTTCAAGGAGTTGACTACGATGAGACTTTCTCACCCGTAGCGATGCTTAAGTCTGTCCGAATCATGTTAGTAATTGCCGCATTTTATGAAATCTGGCAAATAGATAACAAAACTTCATTCTTTAATGGATTTATTAAAAAAGACTTGTATATGATGCAACCAGAAGGTTTTGTCAATCCTAAAGGTGCTAACAAAATGTGCAAGCTCCAGCGATCCATCTATGGACTGGTGCAAGCATCTCGGAGTTGGAATATACGCTTTGATAAGTTGATCAAAGCATATAGATTTATACAGACTTACGGTGAAGCCTGTATTTACAAGAAGTGAGTGGGAGCACTACAACCTTTATGATAAGTATATGTGAATGACATATTGTCGATCGAAAATGATGTAGAATTTTATGGAAAGCATAAAGGAGTGTTTGAAAGGAGTTTTTCAAAGAAAGACCTTGGTGAAGCTGCTTACATATTGGGCATCAAGATCTATAGAGATAGATCAAGACGCTTGATAAGACTTTCGATAAGTACATACCTTGATAAGATTTTGAAGTAGTTCAAAATGGATCAGTCAAAGAAGGAGTTCTTGCCTGACTTGTAAGGTGTGAAGTTGAGTAAGACTCAAAGCCAGACCACGGCAGAAAAATATAGAGAGAATGAAAGTCATTCCCTATGCCTCAGCCATAGGTTCTATAAAGTATGCCATGCTGTGTGCCAAACATGTTGTGTACCTTGCCATGAGTTTGGCAAGGAGGTACAATGGTGATCTAGGAGTAGATCACTGGACAACGGTCAAAATTATCCTTAGTAACGGGATGACTAAGGAAATGTTTCTCGATTATGGAGGAAATAAAGAGTTCATCGTAAAGGGTTACGCCGATGCAAGCTTTGACACTAAATCCAGATGACTCTAAGTATCAATCTGGATGCGCATTGAAAGTGGGAGCAATTAGCTAGAGTAGCTCTATGCAGAGCATTGTAGACATAGAAATTTGCAAAATACATACGGATCTGAATATAACAGACCCGCTGACTAAACTTCTCTCACGAAGCAAAACATGATCACACCTTAGTACTCTTTGGGTGTTAATCACATGGCGATGTGAACTAGATTGTTGACTCTAGTAAACCCTTTGGGTATTGGTCACATGACGATGAGAACTATGGGTGTTAGTCACATGGTGATGTGAACTATTGGTGTTAATCACATGGTGATGTGATCTAGATTATTGACTCTAGTGCAAGTGGGAGACTGAAGGAAATATGCCCTAGAGGCAATAATAAAGTTATTATTTATTTCCTTATATCATGATAAATGTTTATTATTCATGCTAGAATTGTATTAACTGGAAACTTAGTACATGTGTGAATACATAGACAAAACAGAGTGTCCCTAGTATGCCTCTACTAGACTAGCTCATTGATCAAAAGATGGCTGTGTTTCCAAGCCATAGACATGAGTTGTCATTTGATCAACGGGATCACATCATTAGGAGAATGATGTGATGGACAAGACCCATCCATTAGCATAGCACTATGATCGTTTAGTTTTACTGCTATTGCTTTCTTCATGACTTATACATGTTCCTATGACTATGAGATTATGCAACTCCCGAATACCGTAGGAACACCTTGTGTGCTATCAAACGTCACAACGTAACTGGGTGATCATAAAGATGCTCTACAGGTGTCTCCGAAAGTATTCGTGGTGTTGGCATAGATCAAGATTAGGATTTGTCACTCCGAGTGTCGGAGAGGTATCTCTGGGCCCTCTCGGTAACACACATCACAATAAGCCTTGCAAGCAAAAGACTAATGAGTTAGTCACGAGATGATGTGTTACGGAACGAGTAAAGAGACTTGCCGGTAACGAGATTGAACTAGGTATAGAGATACCGACGATCGAATCTCGGGCAAGTAACATACCGTTTGACAAAAGGAACAAACGTATGTTGTTATGCGGTTCTGACCGATAAAAGATCTTCGTAGAATATGTAGGAGCCAATATGAACATCCAGGTTCCGCTATTGGTTATTGACCGGAGATGAGTCTCGGTCATGTCTACATAGTTCTCGAACCCGTAGGGTCCGCACGCTTAACGTTTGATGACGATCGGTATTATGAGTTTATGAGTATTGATGTACCGAAGGTAGTTCGGAGTCCCGGATTAGATCACCGACATGACGAGGAGTCTCGGAATGTCCGAGACATAAAGATTGATATATTGGACGACTATATTCGGACACCGGAAGTATACCAAAAAAGTTTCGGATTTAACGGGATTGCCGGAGGGGGTTACCGGAACCCCCTACGAAGGGGGATGGTCCATAGTGGGCCTTATGGAAAAGAGAGAGGCAGCCCATAGGGCTGGCCGGCGCCCCACCTAGGGTTCCTAGTTGGACTAGGAGTTGGGGGGCGCCACCTCTTCTTCTTTTCCTATTCCCTCTCTTCCTTCTTTGGTGGTTCCTACTAGGAATAGGATTGCAATCCTATTCCTAGTAGGATTGCACCCTAGCCGCACCAAACAAGGGCCGGCCGGCCTCCCCCCTTTCTCCTTTATATACGGGGGCAGGGGGCACCCAAAGACACACAAGTTGAATTGTTCCAGCCGTGTGCGGTGCCCCCCTCCACAGAAACACACCTCGGTCATACCGTCGCGGTGCTTAGGCGAAGCCCTACGCCGGTGAATACATCATATCCGTCACCACGCCGTCGTGCTGACGAAACTCTCCCGTGAAGCTCAACTGGATCAAGAGCTCGTGGGACTTCATCAAGCTGAACGTGTGCTGAACGTGGAGGTGCCGTACGTTCGGTGCTTGATCGGTTGAATCGCGAAGAAGTTCGACTACATCAACCGCGTCACTTGACGCTTCCGCTTCCGGTCTACGAGGGTACGTAGACACACTCTTCCCTCTCGTTGCTATGCATCTGGTAGATAGATCTTGCGTGATCGTAGGAAAATTTTAAAATACTACGTTCCCCAACACCCCTTCCCGTTGCCGCGCATCGACCAGATTGTTAACTCCATTGCTGGGTGTGACCTGCTGTCATTCCTCGATGCCTACTCCGGCTACCACCAGATCTTCATGGCAAGAGAAGACGAAGAGAAGACAACATTCATCGCCCCATGTGGTACGTACTATTTCGTGCGAATGCCTTTCGGGTTGAAGAGTGCTGGCTCGACGTTTGCAAGGGCAGTCCAGATTGGTTTTGAACCCCAGCTCCATAGAAATATGGAGGCTTATATGGATGATATAGTGGTCAAAACCAAGAACAGGGCAACCCTTATACCGGATTTACAAGAAACATTTGTAAACCTGCGCAAGATCGACCTCAAGCTGAACCCTGAGAAGTGCGTCTTAGACGTCCTGTCCGGCAAGCTTCTCGGGTTCATTGTGTCGCAGCGTGGGATAGAAGCCAATCCGGACAAGATCAAAGCTATAGAGCAGATTGAAGCACCCAAACGAGTCAAGGATGTGCGTCGGCTTGCTGGCTGCGTTGCCGCCATGAGCAGATTCATTTCCAAGTCTGCCAAGCGCGCCCTTCCCTTTTTCAAGATTTTGAAAAAGGCGGGCCCAATGGAGTGGACGCCAGAAGCTGAAGCGGCATTACAAGATTTGAAGAGGTATCTTTCCTCCATGCCAATACTAGTTGGCCTAAACCACAAAAAATGTTGCTGCTATACTTGGCGGCAACAAACCAGGTGGTCAGCGCCGCGCTAGTGGCGCAGAGAGAAATTGATGATGAGGTGATAGCAGCGACGGAGCCTGATGCCACTGGTGCAGAGACGACACGGCCGGTCGGAGTGCAGCCAAAGAAGAAAATGATGCAGCACCCGGTCTACTTTGTTAGCTCCCTCTTGCAGGGGGCTAGATCAAGGTACTCCGCTGTGCAGAAATTGCTCTTCGGCCTTCTTATGGCCTCGAGGAAGCTGCGTCACTACTTCCAGGCGCACGAGATCACTGTCGTCACTCGCCTCCCTCTACAACGGATATTGCACAATCCAGATGCAACGGGAAGGATTGTAGAGTGGGCACTGGAGCTGTCCAGCTTTGGCCTCAAGTTTGAAAGTACCTCGATGATTCAGAGCCGAGTCCTGGCAGAGTTCGTCGTAGAATGGACCGCAACGCCTGATGAAGAAGTCCAGGAAACTGCTCTCCGCGGCAAAGAGGCGAGTTGCAACTAGATCATGTACTTTGATGGAGCTTTCCCCTTCCAGGGCGTCGGGGTTGGCATACTGCTGGTCGCGCCCACTGGAGAGCACCTCAAGTACGTGGTCCAGATGCACTTCCCCAGGGAGGTATCAATGAACAACACTGCTGAGTACGAGGGGCTGCTTGCTGGTCTTAGGATCACGGCAGACCTCGGAATCAAGAAGCTCATTGTCAGGGGCGACTCGCAGCTTGTCGTCAAACAAGTTAACAAGGATTACCAGAGTCCGTTGATGAAGGCCTACGTCAATGAAGTGAGAAAGTTGGAAGAGCGCTTTGATGGTATCCAGGCAGAGCACGTTCCTCGAGCGGAGAATGACATCGCCGATTACCTGTCAAAGCGCGCTGCCCTCAAGCTACCTGTGGAACCAGGTACCTTTGTGCTTCAGCTTTCTCAGCCATCCGTTGATCCATCAACAGAGCGAAACAAGAGGAGGAAATCAGGGCCCGGCAAGTACTTTCCCGCCGAGCTCCCCAGAGCCGCCGGCAAGGATGTTGTCGGAGACACTGAGCCCGCCACAGGACGGCTAGCTCCGGCGGAGCGTCAAGCTCTTGCCGTCGAGACAACCGCTCCCTTGGCGGAGGAAATGCCTTTGGTCCTCGCCGTCGAGCCCTGGGCTCCAGCGTGGGCGCAGCATACCGTCCGATTCCTCCAGACTAGGGAACTTCCTGAGGAGCAGGAAGAAGCGGAGAAAGTAGCCCGTCGGTCTGCTATGTACAGAAAGAGACCGAACGGCGTGAAATTGAAGTGCATCCCTCGAGAGGAAGGACTGGAGCTGTTGGCAGAGATACATGGAGGCATATTTGGATCCCACATAGGGTCAAGAGCCCTTGCCGGCAAGGAATTCCGGCAAGGCTTCTTCTGGCCAACTGCCCTCCAGGATGCGACGGCACTCGTCACCAGGTGTGAAGCATGCCAGTTCCATTCGAAGAAACTTCATCAACCAGCTCAAGCCCTTTAATCCATTCCTCTCTCCTGGCCCTTCTCGGTCTAGGGGCTCGACATACTGGGCCCTTTCCCCCGCGCTGTCGGGGGCTTTGAGTACTTGTACGTTGCAATCGACAAGTTCACAAAGTGGCCAAAGGTGGAGGCAGTGAGGAAGGTCACAGCTCAGTCAGCCGTCAAGTTCTTCAAGGGACTAGTGTGCCGTTTTGGTGTACCCAACAGGATCATCACCGACAATGGCACACAGTTCACAAGCCGCACCTTCATGCAATATACCCAAGACCTCGGCAGCAAGGTCTGTTTCGCTTCCGTTGCTCACCCCCGAAGCAATGGTCAAGCTGAGAGGGCAAACGCTGAAGTGTTGCGAGGATTAAGGACAAAGACCTTTGACAGGCTGAACAAGAGCGGGATGCGCTGGATTGATGAGTTGCCGGTGGTTCTTTGGTCGATCAGAACGACGCCAAATCGAGCCACCGGCCAGATGCCCTTTGCCCTGATATACGGGGCAGAAGCAGTTCTCCCCACTGAACTCATATACGGGTCACCTCGAGTGCTCGCTTATGATGAGCTTGAGCAAGAGCAACTGCGGCAAGATTACGCAATGCTCCTTGAGGAAGATCATCTTCGGGCGGCTGTGAGAGCAGCACGCTACCAGCAGGCCTTGTGCCGCGACCATAGCCGCAAGGTCCGTGCCCGAAGCTTTGAGGAAGGTGACCTTGTTCTCCGGCGCGTTCAATCGGCCAGGAATACGAACAAGTTGACGCCGAAGTGGGAAGGCCCTTATCGGGTAATACGAGTCACCAGGCCCGGCGCAGTCCGCCTGGAGACCGAAAATGCCATTCCGGTGAGCAATTCCTGGAACATTGAGCATCTTCGCAAGTTTTACCCATAAGGCGCGGCTTGCCGTGTAATGCCCAGGATGGGACTATATCTCCTACGTGTCGAGGCACGACTTAAAGATATAAGCCCATACTGGAATGATCGCAATTGGTACCTTTGCACATCTCATGTAAAAATAGGGATGGAAAACTGAAAAGATAGTTGGCTTACACTCGCCACGTCACACAAATTCATTACATGTTCAAACATCATCCGAATAAACATCACAGCCCATCTAAGGGTAAAATCCAAATGACAAGATACCAAACATAACATTAAACCACAGGTCTAGATCGAATCCTAGTAGAAGCTCTACTGATCAACCGGATAGTTCACGTAGTAACGGCTACGCTCCTCGTCGTACTCCCAGTCTAGCTCAGTGCCATCACCAGTGTAGCTCACCATCGTACCTGCATCTGGTGTGTTGAAGTAACTGTGAGCCACAGAGGACTCAGCAATCCCGTTCCCGGGTAACACGACTATTTAAGCCTTGGGTGTGGAACAAGGCTGAAGAAAGAATAAGAGTCTGCAGCAGCAACTAGCACTAGCTTACGTAAAAGAGAGCGAGAAGAGAAGGTGCCTCGGTCGAGAGATGATCACGAAGTGATCCTAACTAGCAATTCAAACATAACCCCACCGTGTTCACTTCCCGAATCCCTTTCGGAAAATGACCCTCACGGCACTCACGCTGGCAGTGTATTGGAACAAGGTGTCAAGTTTTCTACAACCGGATATTAACAAGCTCCCATCTGCCACATAACCGCGGGCACGGCTTTCGAAAGTTCAAAACCCTGCAGGGGTGTTCCAACTTGGCCCATGACAAGCCCACGATCCGCGGAGTCGCAACTCCAAAGGTGGGAAGACCCGAGTATTCTCGGAATCCCATGCTCAGGATACTCCGACTAAGGTAAGGCTAATCCAGCAAATCCTCCCGGCGTGCCGACACCCTGACAATAGCCGCGCGTATCTAGTCTCAGGCTACGACCGGATGAGACATCCTACAGGTGTATACCAATCCTCGAGTTTCCTCGTGGTGGCCCCGCAGTCCGCTCAGTTCGGACCAACACTCATGAGGAGCACTGGCCCGGGGGTTGTTGATTAAGAACTCGGGTTTGCAAGACCCTATGCATGTTTTATTAGTTATTAGACGAATAGTACCAATGTTGGGACTTGCTGGAAAAGACTTAGCACTTAGCGGTTTATCGAGGGGGTCCCATAACCCCAACCGTGTGAGGAACGCATAATCAAGGAACATAACACCGGTTTATACGGTTCCTAGCGGCATGAGTGGAACAAAACACCAAGCAAAAGGCTTAGCCTTCCATCCATTACCAATATATAGATGATTTCATTTAATAATTAATATAATGTGATATCCCAACAAGCTTCAACAAGAAGCAAGAAACTTCATCTTCTCCTGCAACTAACAACGCTATAAGAGGGGCTGAGCGAAGCCTACGTATAGCCAATCAATGGTTTGCATAGGTAGGGTGGTTAGACAGGATCATGGTTACAATAGGAGGCTGATAGGAAAACATGGGCATCGAGGCAAAACTATAGATCGAGACTTCTAGCAATAGGCAAAGATAGTAATGGTATCCGTGTTCGGTCATCTTGCCTGAAGAGTTGTCGATGGGATCGTAAGAAAGCTCCTCGTTCTCAACCTCGGTAGTAACCTCGTTCTCGTACTCGTACTCAGCTTCCGGCTCTACTCAACACAAACACACAAGGCACGAAATCAACAAGATGCAATGCGCACACAAAATATGTTGGATGCATGACTGATGCACTATGGGGGCACAAGGAGCATGACAATATGCGATCAAGCAAAATTCTTCAAAACATGATAACAATAGGATATTATGAATCTACATGAAAAATCACACAAGTTTCATATAGGACTTGCTCAAATCGGAGCTACGGGCTAAAAGTTACACCCAAAACAATAAACATGCGAAAGCTGAAAATTACAGCCACATAGCAACTTCGGAGCAATAGATAAATAAGCTACAGCACTCAAACATCATGGCAAAGAGTATGGACATAAACTAGACATATCCCACAGCAAACAATTCCATTGGAGCATCCCTAAAGGAGCCATGGATCAATAGCAACAAGCTATGACATATTGAACTTGATAACAAAATCCAGACAGCAGTATTTTATTGCAACTTGGGAGCAAAATATAAATATGCTACAGGCACTCAAATAAGCATGTGAGAGCATGAATGGATAGCCAACAACTTATACAACCAGTAATCATCAAGAGTCACCCCAAAACTATCATGGATTGGCCTAGAACAACAAGCAAACATGTCATCTGGAAATTACAGATTCCAGACTTAGTGAAATTTCACTAAGTGTTAAAACAGCAGTTTCATCATGGCATCTTTGAGAGCAAGTTTAAGTCACCTCAAAGCATATCAAGATAAGTGGTAAGTACCACAGAAAAGTACACATGATGGTGAAGCCAAAACATCTAAGCATGCATCAAGTGGACAAACACATCAATAGCAATGAGCTCCTCTACGAGGCATCTCGTAACGAGCTTAACAACATAACAGCCACATAGCACTTTGCAAAGGAGATAAACATGGCAAGATTAATTCTATCATGCAAGCCTAAGCAATCAACATGTAGAGCATGACAAGACGAACACGTGGACATATCATTTGCATCATTTGGATAAACATGCAAAAAGTTATCACGTTGCAAAGATGGCATGAAAACAACTACTAACAGCAGTTTATAACAATATGCACTATTGCAACAGATTTTTAAGCATCTAGATGATCTCAAACATGCATGGCATAAAGGAACAACATGTAGTACAAGTCTCCACGAACATTTTGACATATCATTCACTCAAATCGGACCATCACACAAAAAGTTATCACTAAAACAAAACAGCATCAGACAACTATATTTCAGGGACTTAGAGAAAATCAACCTCCTCGGTCAAAGTCAAAGTAAACGCGGCGGCTGGCGGATCGGGTCCTGGCGGAGCGGATCGGGCGTGTGGAGCGGGTCGGGGAAGCGGACGGGTCGCGGGCCCAGATCCCGGCCCGTTAGGGGCACCCGCGCCCAGATCAGGGCTGGCGGCGGCGGATCGCCTGGGCGCTCGAGCGGCTGGGGTTCGCGGGCGAAGGAAGCCGGCCCAGGGAGGCCCGATGCGGCGGCGCGGCCCAACGGCGCTGGAGCGACCGGCCCACTAGGGCAGATCGGAGGCTGGCTCGGGGATCCTCCCGATCCCCGCAGTGAGCGGCGGCGGCGATGGCCTTCTTGAGGCCGATGGGGGCGGCGCGGTGCGGCCTGGAGGGTGGCCGGCAGGATCTCCGGCGAGGTGGCGTGGCGCTCCGGCCGGTGGCGGAGAGGGGCGGCCGGAGGTGAGTAGAAGGTCCGGCGGCGGAGGAAGAACTCCGGCGAGCTCCGGCCGGAGTGGAGGAAGAGGCTGGAGGAAGAAGAAGAAGAGGTAGGAGAAGATGGAGGACTAGGGTTTTTAGGGCAAAAATTGGGGAAGGTGGACAAATATATAGGCACAAGGAGCTAGGGTTGTCCAAATGAGGTGTGGTTTTCGGCCACGCGATCATAATTGGATGGCCTAGATGAAGGGAGGGGTTTGGTTTGGTTTGGTGGGCTGTTGGAGGGGTGTCTTGGGCCTCAAAGTGGAGGTACTTTCAGCCCACGAGAATAACTGTTGGAGCACCAAACGAACTCCAAACGCGACGAGATTTGACAGGCGGGTTACACACACCAAAACAACAACACACGACAAGTCTTGCGCCAAACCGGTAACGTTACACGGCCAAACACCAAAGTAGGCCTCGGTGATGCCACGGACACGTGAGAGAGCTCCGGAACGCGAAACGGACAACGGGAAGGAACGCGTGGGACCGGATGCAAACGACAACACAAATGCAATGCAATGCACATGACTACATGATATGGATGAATGCCACACACGCAACACGACAAAAGACGAAAAACCCAAAAGACAAAGAACCCGGAATGGAATAGATGAAGCCAGAGATATTATATATTGCCGAAAAAGGGAATGTATTACATCCGGGGCATTACAAACTCTCCTCCACTACAAAAAGATCTCGTCCCGAGATCTAGGACTGGAAAAAGGAGGGGTACTCGGAACGAAGATGATCTTCTCGTTCCCACGTAGCTTCTCGGTCGGTATGGTGTGACCACTTGACTTTCAAGAATTTGATGGACTTGTTGCGGGTCTTGCGCTTGGTTTCTTCGAGAATAGCAACTGGGTGCTCTCGGTAAGACAAGTCTTGTTGAAGATCAATCTCTTCAAACGGAATCATGCGTTCAGGAGTCTTGAAGCACTTGCGGAGTTGAGACACATGAAACACATCATGAACACTGGCGAAGTTGGAAGGGAGCTGAAGTTGATAGGCTAGATCGCCTCTTTTGCCAAGGATCTTGAAAGGCCCGACGTATCTAGGAGCAAGCTTTCCTTTGATACCGAATCTTTGTGTGCCTTTCATAGGAGAAACACGGAGATAGACATGATCACCAATGTTGAAAGCCAAATCACGATGCTTGCCGTCATAGTAGCTCTTCTGACGCGACTGAGCGGCCTTGAGATTCTCACGTATGACTTTGCACATTTCTTCGGCTTCTGAGATCAAGTCATTGCCAAGAAGTTGACGTTCACCAGTCTCGGACCAGTTGAGAGGGGTACGGCACTTTCTGCCATAGAGGATTTCAAACGGAGCTTTGCCGGCACTTGCTTGGAAGCTGTTGTTGTAAGAGAACTCGGCAAATGGAAGGCAATCTTCCCATTTCATGCCAAAAGATATGACACAGGCTCTGAGCATGTCTTCTAGAATCTGATTCACTCTCTCGACTTGACCACTAGTCTCAGGGTGAAATGCAGTGCTGAACCTGATCTTAGTGCCCATGGCAGACTGAAAGGAGTCCCATAACTTAGAAGTGAACAAACTTCCACGGTCTGAGGAGATAACTTGAGGGATGCCATGTAAGGACACAATTCTGGAAGTGTACAACTCTGCCAATTGAGCTGCATTGATGGATTCTTTGACTGGAAGGAAGTGAGCGACTTTGGTAAGCTTGTCAATCACCACAAAGATAGAATCATTCCCTCTCTTGGACTTAGGAAAGCCAGTGACGAAATCCATTTCAATGTGGTCGAATTTCCACTCGGGAATAGGAAGAGGTTGGAGAAGACCGGCTGGACGTTGATGCTCTGCCTTCACTCTTCTGCAGACATCACATTCATTCACGAATTGGGCAATCTCCCTTTTCATGCGTGTCCACCAGTAAGATTGCTTGAGGTCTTGGTACATCTTGGAACCGCCAGGATGAATGGAAAGGAGGGAATCATGTGCTTCGTCCATTATGAGCTTCCTGAGATCGCCATTGGGAACGACGAGTCTGTCCTCAAAGAACAAGGTATCTCTCTCATCAACGCGATAGCACTTGTATTTTGGAGTACCCTTTGCAATACCATGTTTCACCTTCTGCACCATAGCATCACTGAGTTGGGCCTCACGGATCTGATCTTCCAAGGTAGGAGCCACTTGAAGATTTGCAAGAAAACCTTGCGGAACAACTTGGAGGTTGAGCTTCCTGAATGCTTCACAAAGCTCAGGCTGGAACGGCTTGATAAGGAGGCTGTTGCAATATGCCTTTCTGCTCAAAGCATCTGCAATCACATTCGCCTTGCCAGGTGTGTATTCGATGCTGGGATCATACTCTTGGATCATTTCAACCCAACGAGTCTGGCGGAGGTTCAGATTCGGCTGTGTGAAGATGTACTTCAAGCTCTTGTGATCGGTGAAGATGTCGACTTTTCTGCCCAGCAGGAGGTGTCTCCACGTAATCAAAGCATGTACCACAGCTGCTAGTTCAAGATCACGTGTGGGGTAGTTCTTCTCACTTGGCTTCAGCTGACGAGAAGTGTATGCCACAATTCTCTTGTCCTGCATAAGCACACCACCAAGACCTTGAAGAGAAGCATCACAGAATACTTCGTAGGGCTTGGACTCATCTAGAGGAGTAAGAAGTGGAGCAGAGACGAGCTTTTCTTTGAGAGTTTTGAATGCCACTTCACAATCTGGAGACCAGTAGTACTTGACATTCTTCTGCAGCAAGTTGGAAAGAGGCTTGGCAATCTTGGAGAAGTTCTCAACGAACCTTCTGCAATAGCTGGCAAGACCAAGAAAGCTTCGGAGTTGCTTGACGTTCTGAGGAGCTTCCCAGTTGACAATTGCTTCAAATTTCTCGGGGTTTACCGCAATACCGTGAGCAGAGATGATATGGCCCAGATATAAGACCTTATCGAGCCAAAATTCGCACTTGGAGAACTTGGCATAGAACTTATGTTCACGGAGTCTGTCGAGAACGAGACGGAGGTGCTTTTCGTGATCTTCTTCATTCTTGGAAAATACCAAAATGTCATCCAGATACACAAGCACAATCTCGCTGGTGTAGGGGTTGAAAATGTAGTGCATCATTCTCGAGAAGGTAGGTGGAGCATTGGCGAGACCAAAGGACATGACTGTATACTCATAGGAGCCGTAGCTCGTTCTGAAGGCGGTCTTGGGGATCTCTTCCTCGCGAATGCGAATTTGGTGATAGCCCATTCGGAGATCGAGCTTAGAGAACACTTTAGCTCCTTTGAGCTGCTCGAACAGTTCGTTGATGTTGGGGAGCGGATACTTATTCTTAATTGTCTTCTTGTTCAATGGCCGGTAATCTACGCAAAGGCGCTTCGTGCCATCCTTCTTCTTGACAAATAAGACACCACAGCCCCAAGGAGACGTACTAGGCCTGATGAGACCCATACGCTCCTGTTCATCAAGCTGCTTCTTCAATTCCTTCAATTCTTTAGGAGAGAGCTTGTACGGACGCCGGCATGCTGGCTCAGTACCCGGCTCGAGTTCAATGACGAATTCCACTTGCCGATGAGGAGGCATGCCTGGAAGTTCTTCAGGAAAGACGTCTTGGTATTCGTTTACCACGGGAATTTGAGATATGGCATTCATCTCGCCCTTGTCATTGAGAGAGAAAAGCCTGATTGTGTTATCCCTGGAGGCAAAGATAATCACATCATCATCGAAATGAGTAATCTTGACTTCCTTCTGTGCACAGTCAATTTGAGCATCATGCTGAGAAAGCCAGTCCATTCCGAGGAAAAGATCGATGTTAGAATTGCCAAGAACCACCGGAGAGGCCAGAAATCGATAATCACCCATGCGAATAGAAACATCCGGAGCATATAATCTAGAAGTCATGCATCTGCCCGGAGAAATAACTTGCAACTCCTTTGGCAAGGCCATGGTGCCCACATTGTACTTGGATGCAAATGGGAATGACATGAAGGAATGTGATGCACCAGAATCAAATAACACTTTTGCAGGAAAAGAGTTCACTGGAAGGTTACCCAATATGACATCAGAAAAATTCTCCGCTTGAGCTGCATTCATCAGATTCATCCTTGCTGCCTTTGGATCATGCTTGACAATAGCCGAACTGACAGGTGGAGGAGGCGGAAGGCGCCTTGGGTTGTTGCACTTGTTGGAATAATGACCCTTCTGGCCACACTTGTAGCAAGTCACCTCAGAAAGAGGACGAGTAGGAGGAACACTTGGTCTTGGAGCTTGGAACTGCGACTTGGACTGCTTGTTGGAGTTGGGTGGGTGGGAGAAACCACGACCACCAGCATTCTTGTTGTTGTTGGAGTTGTTGTTGTTGTAGGGAGCTCGGATCACAGGAGGAGGTGGAAGCCAAAACTTATGTTGCTTCGCGACCACTTGAGAAGATGAGGAGGAGTGAACAGCATCTCGAATCCTCTTTTTGGAAGCTTCCATCTTGAGCTGGGCTGCCTCTTGCTTAAGCGC
Source organism: Secale cereale (assembly GCA_902687465.1). NCBI lineage: Eukaryota > Viridiplantae > Streptophyta > Magnoliopsida > Poales > Poaceae > Secale > Secale cereale. The sequence goes on along the minus strand of LR738711.1, from coordinate 770,674,872 downwards.
CATGTTATAGAATTTGTCAAACTCATCGGGCTCGAACAAGGTGAGAGCAAGTTGAAGTTCATCCTTCAGACCTCCGCGGAATTGATAGATCTTGCTCTTGGCATCTGGTATGTCTTGCTTAGCATAGCAGGCATGATTTTGGAACTTGACATTATACTGGTAGACAGTCAAAGAGCCTTGCTTCAGGTTGCGGAATTGCTCACGCATACCCTCGATGACACTTGTTGGAATGTGGTGAGAGCGAAAGTCCTTGCAGAAATTCTCCCAAGAGATGACACGCCCTTCTCTGGAGTCTTTGTACTGCTGCCACCAGTCAGCTGCTTGGTCCTTGAGTTGGAAGGCTGCAAACTTCACATAGTCCTCTTCCCTTACGTTACTGCACTCAAAATGCTCCTTGATATCGGTTATCCAATCTTCAGCATCAAGAGGGTCGACACAGTAACTGAAAGCCTTTGGTTGATTGGCCAAGAACTGGTTGAGAGTAGCATGGTGCTGTTGGTTGAAGAAATTGCCTTGGTTCCCTGGAGCACCCTGATTTGCCTGATTTGCTTGCATCTGCTGCATCATCTGCATCAACATCTGGGTGTTCTGATTTGTAGTCTGCATAATCGCTCTCCAAGCCTCAGACGGAGGAGGAGGGGAAGGAGGACGGTCTAGAACCTCTTCACCATCTGGGTTAGCGTTGGGAACTCGTTTCGGAGCCATCCTGAAAGAGATGACCACGAAATCAGCAATTTGATTGAAAGAAGGTATAAGCTGAAACAACGGATTGAAATGCAACATAGTCTTCACAAGAATCATTCGAACAAGAGGAACGAATGAAATTCTCAGTTTAATGATAACAACAATCTTCACGAGAAGCCACTTAGGTACAAAAGGTAAATAAGAAAAAACAACAAGGTACAGATGGAAACAAACACAAGATAGGAGCTTCGTTCGACATCTTTGTGCTGAAACTTATGAACGCGTTACGAAAGGGTTTTGCAATCCCCGGATCAGCATAGCCAAGGACCCTTTAAGATGCAACTCCCGATCGGAACATCGGCCATAAAACCCCTTCACTCAATGTAGAACCCCGAACTCGCTAACCTGCATTCGTTGGAAGAATGCCTACGATCTACTGGATAAACCCACCTATTAATTTCTGAAAGTTTCCAGTTATGCAATCAGGTGTTGGGGATACAGGGGAAGCACCGCGCAATCAACTCTAAACCTACATCCAGCTGTATCCATCCTTCAACACATAACCAGTCTTTCTCGGAAACAGTCTACCTCGGACCTTCGAAAAGCATCCAGTATACCAAGCTATGGCAATACTCCCGAACTACCTCCCCAGTACTGGGTGATGTCGGGGTTATCTTGCCACTAACCGTATAGGAGAGATTTTCGATGTCGGCCATCTTAAGTATTTAGTACTGTCGCGATATACTTGTGACGACAATACCCCGAAGCTCAACTCCCCGGGACACTGCCACAACCCCTAATGTCAGGAGGCATCGAGAACAATATTCTCGTCACAAGGACATCGAAACAATCCAACAATACTCGCGAGATTCCTAAAAAAAAAATTTGGTGCAATTTTGAAAGTAGAAGAGGCAAGAGTAGTCGTCAGGAGTCCTCACCAGAATGAAAAGAGATGAGGAGCAAAGAAATCCTACTCTCCGACATAAATATAGGACTCAAAACTTTTTCAGTGTGTGCCTAGACTCGACCGTCAACGATTCAATCAAACAGTGGGGGCTTCTAGGTCGGAGAAGGCTCTGATACCAACTTGTAATGCCCAGGATGGGACTATATCTCCTACGTGTCGAGGCACGACTTAAAGATATAAGCCCATTCCGGAATGATCGCAAGTTTGGTACCTTTGCACATCTCATGTAAAAATAGGGATGGAAAACTGAAAAGATAGTTGGCTTACACTCGCCACGTCACACAAATTCATTACATGTTCAAACATCATCCGAATAAACATCACAGCCCATCTAAGGGTAAAATCCAAATGACAAGATACCAAACATAACATTAAACCACAAGTCTAGATCGAATCCTAGTAGAAGCTCTACTGATCAACCGGATAGTTCACGTAGTAACGGCTACGCTCCTCGTCGTACTCCCAGTCTAGCTCAGTGCCATCACCAGTGTAGCTCACCATCGTACCTGCATCTGGTGTGTTGAAGTAACTGTGAGCCACAGAGGACTCAGCAATCCCATTCCCGGGTAACACGACTATTTAAGCCTTGGGTGTGGAACAAGGCTGAAGAAAGAATAAGAGTCTGCAGCAGCAACTAGCACTAGCTTACGTAAAAGAGAGCAAGAAGAGAAGGTGCCTCGGTCGAGAGATGATCACGAAGTGATCCTAACTAGCAATTCAAACATAACCCCATCGTGTTCACTTCCTGAATCCCTTTCGGAAAATGACCGTCACGGTACTCACGCTGGTAGTGTATTGGAACATGGTGTCAAGTTTTCTACAACCGGATATTAACAAGCTCCCATCTGCCACATAACCGCGGGCACGGCTTTCGAAAGTTCAAAACCCTGCAGGGGTGTTCCAACTTGGCCCATGACAAGCCCACGATCCGCGGAGTCGCAACTCCAAAGGTGGGAAGGCCCGAGTATTCTCGGAATCCCGTGCTCAGGATACTCCGACTAAGGTAAGGCTAATCCAGCAAATCCTCCCGGCGTGCCGACACCCTGACAATAGCCGCGCGTATCTAGTCTCAGGCCACGACCGGATGAGACATCCTACAGGTGTATACCAATCCTCGAGTTTCCTCGTGGTGGCCCCGCAGTCCGCTCAGTTCGGACCAACACTCATGAGGAGCACTGGCCCGGGGGTTGTTGATTAAGAACTCGGGTTTGCAAGACCCTATGCATGTTTTATTAGTTATTAGATGAATAGTACCAATGTTGGGACTTGCTGGAAAAGACTTAGCACTTAGCGGTTTATCGAGGGGGTCCCATAACCCCAACCGTGTGAGGAACGCATAATCAAGGAACATAACACCGGTTTATACGGTTCCTAGCGGCATGAGTGGAACAAAACACCAAGCAAAAGGCTTAGCCTTCCACCCATTACCAATATATAGATGATTTAATTTAATAATTAATATAGTGTGATATCCCAACAAGCTTCAACAAGAAGCAAGAAACTTCATCTTCTCCTGCAACTAACAACGCTATAAGAGGGGCTGAATGAAGCCTACGTATAGCCAATCAATGGTTTGCATAGGTAGGGTGGTTAGACAGGATCATGGTTACAATAGGAGGCTGACAGGAAAACATGGGCATCGAGGCAAAACTATAGATCGAGACTTCTAGCAATAGGCAAAGATAGTAATGGTATCCGGGTTCGGTCATCTTGCCTGAAGAGTTGTCGATGGGATCGTAAGAAAGCTCCTCGTTCTCAACCTCGGTAGTAACCTCATTCTCGTACTCGTACTCAGCTTCCGGCTCTACTCAACACAAACACACAAGGCACGAAATCAACAAGATGCAATGCGCACACAAAATATGCTGGATGCATGACTGATGCACTATGGGGGCACAAGGAGCATGACAATATGCGATCAAGCAAAATGCTTCAAAACATGATAACAATAGGATATTATGAATCTACATGAAAAATCACACAAGTTTCATATAGGACTTGCTCAAATCGGAGCTACGGGCTAAAAGTTACACCCAAAACTATAAACATGCGAAAGCTGAAAATTACAGCCACATAGCAACTTCGGAGCAATAGGTAAATAAGCTACAGCACTCAAACATCATGGCAAAGAGTATGGACATAAACTAGACATATCCTACAGCAAACAATTCCATTGGAGCATTCCCAAAGGAGCCATGGATCAATAGCAACAAGCTATGACATATTGAACTTGATAACAAAATCCTGACAGCAGTATTTTATTGCAACTTGGGAGCAAAAGATAAATATGCAACAGCCACTCAAATAAGCATGTGAGAGCATGAATGGATAGCCAACAACTTATACAACAAGTAATCATCAAGAGTCACCCCAAAACTATCATGGATTGGCCTAGAACAACAAGCAAACATGGCATATCGAAATTACAGATTCCAGACTTAGTGAAATTTCACTAAGTGTTAAAACAGCAGTTTCATCATGGCATCTTTGAGAGCAAGTTTAAGTCACCTCAAAGCATATCAAGATAAGTGGTAAGTACCACAGCAAAGTACACATGATGGTGAATCCAAAACATCTAAGCATGCATCAAGTGGACAAACACATCAATAGCAATGAGCTCCTCTACGAGGCATCTCGTAACGAGCTTAACAACATAACATCCACATAGCACTTTGCAAAGGAGATAAACATGGCAAGATTAATTCTATCATGCAAGCCTAGGCAATCAACATGTAGAGCATGACAAGACGAACACGTGGACATATCATTTGCATCATTTGGATAAACATGCAAAAAGTTATCACGTTGCAAAGATGGCATGAAAACAACTACTAACAGCAGTTTATAACAATATGCACTCTTGCAACAGATTTTTAAGCATCTAGATGATCTCAAACATGCATGGCATAAAGGAACAAAATGTAGTACAAGTCTCCACGAACATTTTGACATATCATTCACTCAAATCGGACCATCACACAAAAAGTTATCACTAAAACAAAACAGCATCAGACAACTATATTTCAGGGACTTAGAGAAAATCAACCTCCTCGGTCAAAGTCAAAGTCAACGCGGCGGCTGGCGGATCGGGTCCTGGAGGAGCGGATCGGGCGTGTGGAGCGGGTCGGGGAAGCGGACGGGTCGCGGGCCTAGATCCCGGCCCGTTAGGGGCACCCGCGCCCAGATCGGGGCTGGCGGCGGCGGATCGCCTGGGCGCTCGAGCGGCTGGGGTTCGCGGGCGAAGGAAGCCGGCCCAGGGAGGCCCGATGCGGCGGCGCGGCCCAACGGCGCTGGAGCGACCGGCCTACTAGGGCAGATCGGAGGCTGGCTCGGGGATCCTCCCGATCCCCGCAGCGAGCGGCGGCGGCGATGGCCTTCTGGAGGCCGACGAGGGCGAGGCGGCGCGGCCTGGAGGGTGGCCGGCGGGATCTCCGGCGAGGTGGCGTGGCGCTCCGGCCGGTGGCGGAGAGGGGCGGCCGGAGGTGAGGAGAACGTCCGGCGGCGGAGGAAGAACTCCTGCGAGCTCCTCCGGCGAGCTCCGGCCGGAGTGGAGGAAGAGGCTGGAGGAAGAAGAAGAAGAGGTAGGAGAAGATGGAGGACTAGGGTTTTTAGGGCAAAAATTGGGGAAGGTGGACAAATATATAGGCACAAGGAGCTAGGGTTGTCCAAATGAGGTGTGGTTTTCGGCCACGCGATCAGAATTGGATGGCCTAGATGAAGGGAGGGGTTTGGGTTGGTTTGGTGGGCTGTTGGAGGGGTGTCTTGGGCCTCAAAGTGGAGGTACTTTCAGCCCACGAGAATAACTGTTGGAGCACCAAACGAACTCCAAACGCGACGAGATTTTGACAGGCGGGTTACACACACCAAAAAAACAACACACGACAAGTCTCGCGCCAAACCGGTAACGTTACACGGCCAAACACCAAAGTAGGCCTCGGTGATGCCACAGACACGTGAGAGAGCTCCGGAACGCGAAACGGACAACGGGAAGGAACGCGTGGGACCGGATGCAAATGACAACACAAATGCAATGCAATGCACATGACTACATGATATGGATGAATGCCACACACGCAACACGACAAAAGACGAAAATCCTAAAAGACAAAGAACCCGGAATGGAATAGATTAAGCCAGAGTTATTATATATTGCCCAAAAAGGGAAAGTATTACATCCGGGGCATTACATGCCGGGCCCCCTGGCAAGCCACCCTTTTGTACAAGCCTTGCCGGCAAGGCATGTAACCCTTTGTACAAAGCCAGGCGCAGACCCCGAGCATAAATAAATGAAGCGCTGGCACCCTAAGTTATAGCATGCATGCTGAGTCGAGTCTCGTCCTTGGTTAGGGTTGATAGTGCTTAGCGGCGGCTAACCCCTAGCTTAGAGGTCGAGTCTTTGTCTTTCCTCTATCTCCTTTGGTTCATAGGATGCACAGACATCCTTGCCGAGGCATCTTGGGAGAAGAAAGAGGAACAGATCAGCATCAAGACCCCGGCAAGCCAGTGTTGCCGGGGGCTACAAGAGCAAAGATTCTCCCATGGAGAACCAGGGTCGCCGGGAGCTGTAGCTTCAGATAAGTTCTTTATCCCTTATCATGCATTCCATTATGGACAGAGGTATGTAAAACCTCGTTCTTTTCCTGAAGCTAAGGTGCTCCCATAACTCTAGGTCCTAGGGCTCGTTCCTGGGACTAGGTTTGGTCGTTGTCGCGGCGGCGAAAGGATGAAACGAGGAGCCTGAGCCCAATTCATCCCTGCCTCCGCCAAAGGCATGAGAAAGGTCGAGTGAAGTAGGGAAGATGGCAAGGCCTGTTGCCGGGCGAGAAAATGTTTATCTTATAGATATCAGGGATTTATTCCCTGTTGTGGGTTTTACCTACAAACAAATGACCCGGCAAACATTCCTTTTTCATTAAAAACATTCCATTCAGGTACAATCCATAGGGAATGCAAAACATGAACAAGGAGATTACAAGTTTTAAAGTTAACAGATGCCCGAAGGCATACAAACTAAAAAAGACAAGATGCCCGTAATGCCTTTCTTGTCCCTCTCCTCAGGAGGTAGGTCAAGGAGGCGAGAAGGGCAAAAGGGGCGCCTAGGCGAGCTACGGGTGGCAGAAGACACCAAGAGGACATCTCGGTGGCCGCCCAAGGGCTGGATGGTGATGACAGCGCCGGAGGCAGAGCTCGAAGACGAGGCGGCAGGACGTCAGTACGCGTCGAAGGCGTCGGTGCCCGCGTACTCCGACATGACGACTTTGCCACTCGCCTTCTTCCTCTTCCTCTTCCGCAGCCTCCCTACGCCAGCCGCCAAGGAGACGGCCCCGAGAAGTTCTAGGAGCCGGCGACGCGGATGATGGGGTCGCCGGTGCCACCAGGAGCGACGCCTGACACCTAGTCGGACCCGTCATCCTGCCGTCCACCGCCCTCGTCGTCGCTGCCGCTGTCCTCCTCGTCACCCTCATTCGAGGAGGAGTCTTCGTCATCGGAGGAGCTCTCCACGCAGCACCTCGCACGAGTACCGAAGTGCCCGAAGACCTTGACGGAGAGATGGCCATCCTCCATCAACTTGAAATGGAGGGTGAGCCCATCTATCACTCTGTGGATGCGAGCAAACGTCTTCCATCCTTGACGAAGATACATCACATGAGGGGCAGGGAAGTCGACGCGGACCCACGTGCCACTGATCCCACAGCCCCTCATGTGCAGCTGCAACGACTCCAGAGGATCCACCTCCATCTCCCCGCAACCCGACGAAGAACTCGAAAGGGTCATCCCCAATATGGCCTTCCATTGGAGGAGGGGCTGCTGGCGGGGGCGAGGCCGGCGGGCCGCCCCGTCCTCCTCTTCCCCGAGCGCCCCGGCCTCGCCCCCTCCCTCTTCCCCTCGTGGCTGGTTCAGCCACTGGAGGTGCAGGAGAAGGAGGGACGCGTTGTTGAGCAGCGACCCTAGCCGCCACCGTTGAAGAGCCGGGATTTCCTCTCTCCATGGCGAACAGAAGAGAGGAGCAGAAGCTGAAGGAGAAAGAAGATGGAGGAGTGTGGGGCGCCGTCCCTTCCCTCCCGCTCTTTATAAAGGGGCGGGGCTGGGGCTCGACCGCCCCGCTCTGCCAATCAAGAGGTAGAATGCGAGGGAGCCGGGACCGACCCGCCGCCCCAACCAGCGACGGCTCAGTTTCCCGCCTCCACCATTTGCCACCTCAAGCGCATGAAGGGCACGTGGCGGACGTGCAAAACCGAGGGGACGGGTGAGGCGACCTCTCCCCACCCCGTGATCGTGGGGAGTGGACGCCTTGACGACCGCGCCTCGGCCCCGATCAGTAAATGGGCCGCGCCTCCACGCCTCCCCCTTTTATGGGGAGGGCGCGAAGCCGCCCCCTTTCGCATTTACTGTGACGTGACGCATGCCTGCGGAAACCGCCCCACGTCACGCACGCCCCTCCACCCCGCGCCATGCGCGCTGGTCATGGGAGGCGCAGCGCGCGGAAAATTTTACCATAGTGAAAACCGCCCCGCCTGCCCAAGCACCGTTCTGGGCCTAGCCCAACAACGCGTTGCGCTTATGTGTGGCCCAGGCCCGGGGGCTCCTGTCGGTGTACAAAAGGAGGGGTACACTTTTTGTACCCCTATGATTGTGCACGGGCAGTCTGAGCCACGAGCACCACCACACCAAGCACAGCAGGGGAGGTGAGCCAAGGTAAGACCGAAGCTCGATGGAACTGGAGCAACGCCAAGGACAAGACCACAAAGAGCAAAGGGACGAAGCGCCTTCCCCCGCAAGATCCTTGCCGGGAGCTGGTTCTAGCAGCCCCAGCAAGACCCTCGCCGCGGCAACTCGCCCCACGCCTACGGAGCGGATCACCCTTGAGTCCACTGCCCCCATGGGGCAAGGATTCGGGAGGCATCCCCGTAGTGACATGCAGATCTTTGTGAAGACATTCAAGATCAGATACACGCTGAGAAGACGATGACCCTTGGCGGGATACCAGCCAAGGAAGACCACAAGGCCTCCGGCAAGCACCTTGCCGGGGATGACAGCAGGCACCGCGGCAAGACCCTTGCCGGGGCCCCGGCAAGGCCCTTGCCGAGGACATCCGCGGGGCCACCATCAGGCCCGCGCCAACTACGCTTCCACCGCCCCATGCAGCTGCTGACCCAACCAGCTGGGCAGGCACCTGCGTGGCGACATGCAGATCTTCGTGGAGACCCGCCATTGCGCCACCTCAGCTGCCTGCCTGCCTACATGGCACCCCAGGCACCGCTGGCCAGGGCGCGTGTCGACACAAGGAGGAGCAGCGACGGACAAGACGGACGTCTCCCCTCGTCCCCGATAAAGCGATGACACCTAAGCTAAGCGCATTAAATGCGCCTTGTCCTGTAATGCGAGGGATAACCTCGCATCACTGTACCCTTTCCACCTCCTGTGTGCCACTGTGGCAACCCCTTTTTCCTATAAAAGGAGGCCCGAGGCGACCAGGAGAAGAATTCGGCTCTTTAGAACTCCTCACGACTCGGATTTTGGAGCTCCTCACTAGCTGAAGAACACAAACATATAATCCACCAAAGCAGGAGTAGGGTTTTACGCATCTTTGTGGCCCGAACCTTGGTAAAGGAACCGTGTGCTAACTGTTAGATCCGCTCTTCTCTCAACCCCGCGCCCCGCAACCGTAGTAGGGATTCTTGTGATCCCATAGGTGTCGATCCAAATACACCGACAGATACGATTTCATGATATTATACTTAACCCTCTAAGGGAGTCCTATATTCAGAGGTCCTCAAGCATCTGGGTCGATGAAGCTAGGCCGTGTTGATGGGCCACGAAAGTAGAAGCAGAAGACTCTCCCCCGTATTCAGTCAGGACTCCTATGTACGTAGAAAGGCAAGCGTAGTGTCCGGATGTATCTATTACTTCCTCCCCAAGTCACCTTTGTAACTCTAGGCCCCCTCTGGCGTGTATATAAGCCAGAGGGCTTAGTCCGTAGAGGCTAACATCAGAGACTTAACATCCTCATAGGCTAGGCTTTAGGGTTTAGTCACTATGATCTCGAGGTAGATCAACTCTTGTAACACATATTCATCAAGATCAATCAAGCATGAAGTAGGATATTACCTCGATCGAGAGGGCCTAAACCTGGGTAAACATCGTGTCCCCAGTCTCCTGTTACCATCGATCCTTAGACGCATAGCTTGGGCCCCCCTACCTAAGATCTGCCGATTTTGAAACCGACAATGGTGCTTTCATTGAGAGCTGTGATGTGCGCTCGTGATGAGCGATAGATGTCTCGTCTCGTCATCAACGATGAGATCACCCTTAGAAACAACTTGGCCATTGTCCAGGTTCTCCAGCTCGGCGGGTTTGCTGTATGCGCCCACGTGGCCTCAGGGCCGACCGCACTCCCCGTGGTCACCGAGCATCACCCATATGTTTACTCCGGCCACTCTGATGACGCGACCTCAGCAGATCTCTCACCTTTAAACAAGTTGCTGGATTGCATCGCCACCCTGGGGCTTTCATCGCCAGGAGATTAGATCAGACCTAAATCCGGTCAGGATGAGATCGATCCCATCCCGATCACTCATCTAGTGGCAGCAGTCGAGGACGGAGCCGAAGAGACTCCCCCTCTTGATACGGAGACCGTCATAGTTCAGATATCCGACCCCATCGAGCCGAACACGCTCCTATCGGGTGGCACTTCGTGTATTCCGAGCTCTGGGATTGACGGCATGCCCACGGAACGTTCAGATCCTCTTGAGCCCGGATCGTCCACATCGGAGGTTGGCAAAACCCCGAATACCACGTTGGGTCGGGATTTAAAATTACCAACACCCACCCACCCTGGGAGATGCTCTCCAAGTAAATCCAGGCTCCCGGACATAAATGATCTCGCGAACACAAAGCAACAGCCCGAGGAGACGGTTAACCACTTTTGGGTTAGATTCCTGCTTGTCAAGAACAAGATTAAGGACTGTTGCGACGATGATGCGGTCCCCTTATTTCTCCGCAATTATACGGATGAGGGAGTTTTGAACGCCCTCAACTAACGTTGTGTCCTGAGTTTCACAGACCTGTCGCACTTAGTATGAAAGTACTGCGCAATGGAAAACACTTGGAGATCCCAAAATACACCCCTAGAACAGTCCGTATCCGGACAACACACTGTTAAGGAAAAATGGATATACCCTAGCAGGTTATCCGATAATATGGATACTGGCAAGAAGAACAAACCTTCTATAGGTCATAGATCCGTACTAGACGAACTGCTCGATAAACCTTGCCAAATACATGCAGCCCAAACAATATCCCAAACCACTGCCTTAGGGCATGTTGGGTACTCCGGCAGGTAGCAAAGAGCGGTGCAACAATCCTCACCACCGCAGTATCAGGGGAGAAGGACCTCAGTGTCTTCACTATCTTCGAGACGTTCTCCTCAAACAACCGCCACAAGAGAGCGAATCGCGAACTTGCCGAGGTCTACCAAATTAGCTCTGCAAGCCCATGGAGAGACACGGCAATTAGTTTTTCTGCCAAAGACGCACCTCGAGTCCGGCCGATCCAAGCAACAGCAGCTCTTGTACTAGATCCAATAGTAGACGGCTATCGCCTCACTAAAGTACTGTATGGACGGAGGAAGCGGACTGAACCTCGTATACGAGGAAATGCTTGCAAAAATGCAGGTTGACAAATCCCGCATTGAGCACACTAACACAACCTTCAGAGGAATTATTCCTAGCCGAGAAACCGGTGTTCGGGAAGCATTAAGTTCGACGTAGTATTCAGCACATCCGATAACTACAGGTCGGAGGAACTGCTCTTCCACATTGTTCCCTTCAATAGCGGATACCACGCCCTTTTAGGACGGGACGCTTTTTCACGCTTTCAAGCCATACCCCATTATGGGTACATGAAGCTTAAAATGCTAGGGCCCAATGGAGTAATCACATTAACAAGTGATCCGGATAGAGCACTCTGCGCGGAGAACAAAACGGGATCTTTAGCCTTAGAGGCATTATCCGAAGCCCTCGCGGCCGAAGAATTGACTACCTTACGATCCACGGTGGACAAGGACGATGTAATCCTCGCCAAAAGATCAAAATCTACCTCCTTCAAGCCAGCAGATGAAATCATAAAATTGAAAGTGCACCCAACGGACCCTAATAAGACAGCGTCTATCGGGGCACAGCGGGATCCGGTGGTAGACAGCGCGTTACGCGCCTTCCTTCGGGAAAATTGGGATATATTCGCTTGGCACCCTTCAGATATGCCGGGAATCCCACGCAGGTTGGCCGAACACAGCCTCAATATTATCAAAGGGTTCAAACCAGTCAACTAGTCCCTGCGATGGTTTTCAGAACCCAAAAGACAAGCAATGGGAGAAGAGCTAGCCAAGCTATTGGAAGCCGATTCATCAGAGAAATTAAACATCCAGACTGGCTAGCCAACTTAGTCATGGTACCGAAGAAGGATAAATCATGGCGCCTCTGTGTCAACTTTACAGACCTAAACAAGGCTTGCCCTAAGGATCCCTTTCCTTTGCCCCGCATTGATCAAATTATCGATGCAACGGCCAGACACAACTCATTGTGCTTCCTTGAAGCTTACTCCAGATACCTTCAGTTAAAGATGAAGGAATCCGATCAGGCCACAATGACATTTATCACCCCATACGGTCCTTTATGTTTCAACACTATGCCCTTTGGACTCAAAAACGATGGCACCACATATCAACGCATGATTCAAACATGCTTAGAAAAACAAATTGGCAAGACAGTGGGAGCATATGTTGACGACTTAGTCGTTAAGACCAAACACGTCGAGACATTGGTGGATGATCTCTGCCTTACGTTTGATAACCTTCGAGAATATGACATAAGGCTCAATCCGGAAAATGTGTCTTCGGCGTTCCGGCCGGAAAGATATTAGGGTTCATTGTATCCCACAGAGGAATCGAAGCTAACCCAGCTAAAATCCGGGCCTTGTTAGAGCTCAAAACACCAATCGATCCCAAGCAAGTGCAAAACCTAGCAGGCTGCATAGCGGCCATGAGCCGCTTCATCTCCATGTTCGGAGAGAAAGCATTGCCACTTTATAGATTTCTACGACGCACTGACAACTTCGAATGGACGGACGCGGCCACAGCTGGATTGGAAGAAATAAAAACTCTACTAGCGAGCAACCCAATCCTAGCCGCCCTGTGTGTTGGCGAACCAATGTTGCTGTATATATCAGCCACTCACCAGGTAGTGAGTGTCGTGCTCGTCGTCGAACGAGCCGAAGAGGGACATAAGTTCCCCGTTCAAAAACCCGTATACTACATATCCGAGGTTCTCACACCGTGCAAATCACGGTACCCCCACTATCAGAAAATTGCCTATGCGGTCTTCATGTCATCTCGGAAACTTCGCACTACTTTCAAGAGTGTTTGATCACAGTGGCATACGAAGTACCACTTAACGATATATTAACAATAAAGACGTCACTGGATGCATAGACAAATGGACCATCGAGCTCTTACCATTCGAAATATAATATAAGCCATGCCGGACTATTAAATCCTAGGTGTTGGCCGACTTTGTCACAGAATGGACCGAAGACGAACTCCCTAAAGAGTACGGCTCATATTCCCACTGTACAATGTACTTCGACGGTTCCAAAATGCTAGCCAGATTGGGGGCCGGCATAATATTGATATCTCCAACTGGGGATACAGTCCGGTACGTACTACAAATTATGTACACGGACTCGAACAATGCGGCCGAATATGAGGCACCATTGCATGGTCTCCGCCTAGCTGTATCCATGGGCATACAATGCCTCGAGGTACGCGGAGACTCAAACCTTGCTATCTCCCAAATAAACAGAGATTTTGATGCGAATGATTCAAAAATTGCAGCTTATTGCAATGCCATATTTAAAATATCGGCTCGATTTGAGGGGATGGAATTCCATCATGTAGCCCGGGATAATAACCAAGCCGCGAATGTACTTGCTCGTATGGGTGCTAAACGCGACCCAGTCCCGCCTAATACCTTTGTGGAAAGGCTGTTTAAGCCATCAGTAACATGGCAGGATGCAAGCGGCAATACTGATTCGGATCCGAACACACCCCCGGCCGAACTTAACCCAGCCGTCATCGGAGACTCAGACATGGAGATAACTTCTTCGGCTCATGAGATCATGGATGTCATAGCCCCCTGGACAGAGCCCTCCTTAGCTTACCTTAATAGGCATGAGCTCCCCGATGACCAGAATGAGGCTCGCCGCATAGTCAGGCGGTCTAAAGCCTACAAATTTCACGAAGGTGGACTATACAAGAAAAGCACTACTGGTGTTCTCCAAAGATGCATCTCCGAAGAGGAGGGAAGGAAAATTCTCACTGAAATACACGCTGGAATGGGCGGCCACCATGCCGCATCCGGGGTGCTCGTGGGCAAAGCTTTTCAAGCTGGCTTTTTCTGGCCCACTGCCCGAGCAGATGCCCAGACCCTAGTCCAGCATTGCGTTGGCTGCCAACTCTTTGCAAATCAAAGTCACATGCCTCCCATCGCTTTGAGAACAATCCCCATTACTTGGCCTTTTACGGTCTGGGGGCTTGATATGGTTGGACAGAAGCCATAAAAAGAAATACTTGCTGGTGATGATAGATAAATTCGCTAAATGGATAGAAGCCAAGCCATTAAAAACAGCTGAGGCAGGGCCGGTGATAGATTTTATATCCGGTGTAGTGCGCCGTTATGGTGTCCCGCACAGTATTATCATAGATAATAGCACCAACTTTACAGCTGACGAGGTAAAAAATTGGTGCGCAAAGTTAGGTATTAAACTTGATTATGCTTCCGTGTACCATCCTCAAACAAACGATCAAGTCGAAAGAGCCAATGGTCTGATAATGAGCGGCATTAAACCCTGACTAGTGCAATCCCTATGGGAGTCTGATAAACACTGGGTCAAAGAGCTTGACTCCGTACTCTGGGGGCTGCGGACCACACCTAATCGGACGACCGGATACACACCTTTCTTCATGGTGTACGGCGCAGAGGCTGTTCTGCCCTATGACATTATTCATGACTCACCTCAAGTGCACATGTACGAGGAGAGAGAAGCCGAGCTAGATCGGCAGGACGACCTAGATGGACTTGAAAAGGAGCGCGATATAGCACAGGCCCGTTGCGCATTTTATCAACAACAGGCCAGGCGATACCAGAGCAGAGAAGTGCGGGCCAAGACATACAATGCCGGCGAACTCGTTTTACGCCTCCCGGAGAAGAAGAAGGACAAGATCAAACCAAAATGGGAGGGGGCCTTCATTATCGACGAAGTACTCACCGGTGGAGCCTATCGCCTTCGGAATGCGCAAGACAACCGCCTTGAGCCGAACCCGTGGAACGCTGCCAGGCTTCGACGATTCTATGGATAGTTCGATAGCAATTTTTCTTCCTCCTTTTAAGTTAGGTCTTGTATCTTATCTTTTATTTTTCTCCCCTTCCCTTTTTTACTTTATCTCTCATTGGTAAGTATTCGGCTCACCCGAACTGCCACAGGATAAGTACATCTTTGAATGTATCTACCTCAAATATACTTGGGGGCTTCTTTGATGAAGCCCATTACCAAAAAGCTTCTTGCTTATAATGTCGTCCATTTTTATAGTCCTTCCTTGCCATTATATGCACCAATATGACTTAAGTTCTGACCAAGCTGGGTTGCCTGGCTCCTATGCTTACCCCTACGTTCCCGATTGTTTGGCTAGGGTGTAAAGGGAGCACCTCTGTGATTGTTACAACCTGGTAATCCGGACATGTACCTCAGACTGGGTGAAGCCAAAAGCTAGCACTCTTAAGGGAATAATCGGTCAGCGGATACACGACATATCGCTTTTAACGCATATATTTTAGGATATGGCATCCTACAATCCTGTTTTACAGGATCAAAAGCCTAGGCCTGCATATGTACGCATGCTGACCCAGGGAAAGGAACCCTAATGGAACTATTCTCTCTAGAAGATGTTTCTTACGTTAAACAGTAATATATCATAACTCCCCAAAAACAGTTTGTCTGTTCAAGCAATTATGACCGGATTACCTGGTTTTCGAACGTACCAAGTGTTTACCACAGGTATAGTATTCGAAAACACTCCAACCTTTGGTTTTATGGAGGTTAAAGCGGAAGGTCGGCCATGGCAATCTTTTCATAATTTCGGCCAGAGATAAGTTTGATGTTAAAGTACATCGATACATAGAATCAAACGACTACTCTTTCTCTATTCCCTCTATAAGGCTGTGTAGTCTACAATCCTGTTGGGAAAACTTGGTAGTTGTCTCCACTTGGTCATACACCAAGCTCACGGGGATTTCTTGTCCATTCAATCCTCGAGGTCCCATGCTTCTCGAGCACCCATGCGACATGACGCTTTCCACAGTACGAAGCGGCTTCGAGCCCCTTTGAACAAGTCTGCCAAGTCCTCCATAGTTTCTGGAGGGGAATCGCCCAGCTATAAAGGCTTGGCCATATTCTTCATGGCCTTCCGAGCTCGCTCGTGTACTCTGGAAAGTTCTTGCAGCACGTCACCCTCAAAATCGGACACTTCCCTTTCGGGCTGCCCAGTTAACAAACCTGCAGGAATAGTTTTACGAAAAACTTTCAAAATAAGGGACTATAAGGAGAGCTAGGTATAAGGGACATACTGAATATGCCACCTTTTAGCCTCTGATTCTCTTCCACAGCATTTGAGAGTTCGGCTCTTACGTCCTTTAGCTCTTGTTCCAGCCTGACATTTTTATCCTACGCTTGGTTTCTTTTATCTATGGCTTGCGTCAATACATGCTTACCAGCAGCTGTTTTCCCTTCGGCATATTTTTTGTCCGCCAGAGCAGCCCTTAGTTCCTTCTCCAATTGGTCGGTCAGCCCTGTTGCTGTATTACAATCAGTATGTACTTAAAGGCTAGTGATCAATACAAATATCATATTGTCGAGACACCATTGTTCTTACCACAAGTATCCTTTCCGGATTTCTTCGAATTTTCCAATTCGGTGGTGATAGTCGTCGGCTTGGTCCGGCACTCTTCCAGCTCCTTTGATAAGATGTTACTCTTTTCTTGGAGCACCTGCAAAAACACAACGATCCTCAAATCAGTTGGGCCAACTGCTTTAAGTCTCGGGGGCTACTCGCATGGGAACATCAAAATTTACACTTACCCGCATATCTTTTGAAATCTGGTGAGTGGCTCCAGCGAGTCAGCCTCGAGCGGCTTTGATATAAGAATCTGCAGAATTTAGGGCATTAAACGCCTCCTCAGTAAAGGCTGGATCACGCATGGCTGCCTTTTGCCGCCGGTGAACCATCGCGACCTCCACTTCGGAATTAGTGACCGACATTTCATCCAAATACTCTTGAAGGGGACAATCCGGTGCTGAATCTGCATTAACCCTTGTCCTCGTAGACGGGCCGGATGCCGGATTGGTTGGAGCTTGATCTGCAGGATTTCCGGAAACAGTCCGGTGTGTGTTCCTCCTATAAGGAAAAACAAGGCGGAAAGTTGTAATACCGGCTTCACCACCCAGCATGTGTTAAAACAAACATACCTCTTTGAAGGCTCGGTGGTGTTTGCGGTACTCTTTCGCTTCAAGGCCTCACCTGATGTTGGGGTCGCCCTCTGGGATGACGATCTTCGCACAGTTCGTTGTGCGGAGCGCCGACCCTTTTGAGCATGAAAAAATGTGGTAGGTAAGGCGCATTGGGAATCTTCTCTTTATATGGTATGTCTTGGGTACTTACGTGAGAAAAAGGAATGAGGCCAGGGTAATCGGCTACAATAGCCACCACGACGCCATCACGACATGCTTGATAGAAGACTCCATCTTCTAGCTCTATGCTATGTCCGGATATTCATCATATCTGGGCCCGCGTTTCGGTATTGGTCCTCTGGCTGTGGGGCGTGACTATTAATCCCATCGACCACCTTCCTCCACTCCTATAGGGAAAAACCGAATTCAGTTCGGTCAATACATCATAACAATGAAAAAATGGGTTAATATAGCGGTCAAGAGAAAGACTTACCCAGTCAGGAGGATTGTACATAGAAAAACCCTCCCGGCACTTCAAGCGAAGAAAGTCTTGCTTCTCTCCCTTGTAAAGACCTTCTAGGATGCCGACTAGAGCGGCAGGGTCGTCCGTACCCAGGCGTAAGCAGCATGAGGCATCATTCAGGCCATTGTAATGCCACATAGGAAATCCTCTAGCTTGGAGCGGCTGCACGCATTGCTTTATTGAAATCGCCATCACTTCAATTATAGACAGCCCCGAACTGGCAAGCAATCTGATCTTGCCGGCCAGTCTATGTGACCTCCGCACTCTCTTCTTCTGAGGGACAACGGGGACACCAGTTGAAAAGATTATTTGGAGGAGCATTCGAATATTTGGGAAGGCCTTGCTGAACTGGATCCGGCAAAGCAACGTCCTCAATGTAAAACCACTCAGAAGGCCACTCTTCGGATGCCTTCTTTGGAGTGCCGGACAGATAGCTTGTCCCTGCTATGCCCCATACTTCGGCGCCGCCAACTTCAAATATGGATCCCTTCTCTGAGCGAGGGACAAGGCAAAAGAACTTCTGCCACAGCTCAAAGTGAGGCTCGTAGCCCAGGAATAGTTCGCATAAAGCGACGAATCCCGCAATGTGCAGGATAGACCCCGGCGTGAGATCATGCAATTGAAGACCATAAAACTCCAGGAGCCCCCAAAGGAAGGGGTGGACGGGAAAACCTACACCTCTTAGCAGGAAGGGGACAAAACATACCCGCTCTCCATTGGAAGGGTTGGGAAAGCTCTCTACCAGGGCTTGATTGTCGATGGAAGTTAGTCCGGCCCGGACGGGGACTAGATCCTCGGGAGGGAGATATCCCTACGCTTAAAGCTTTCTCAGATGCGCATGGGATACACAACAAATTTTCCAATCACCCACTCGAGGGTCGTGAGGGCACGAGGAAGAGCTTGGGGCACCGGCCATGTTTGAAGATTTTTTGCAGGCACTAGGGATTCTTTAGCATGGAATGGAATGGAGTGGCATCTGAGATTTAGTCTGTTTATATAGGCGCCTTCCCTACACAGTAAAGGGGGTAACTGTAGAAATACCCAGACGGTTCACATTCGTTGGACACGTGGAGGCAAAGGCGACGGCGGCGAGGAATCGACGGAATACAATATTAGAAGAAGCCAAACTATCATCCAGAAGGACTCACCTTGCAAGACCGAAGACATGAATCCGGACACAATCTCGTCCTTGAAGGCAAGTCCGGGGGCTACTGAGGGAGTCATGTATTCAGGGGTCCTCAGGCGTCCGGGTCGATGAAGCTGGGCCGTGTTGATGGGCCACGAAAGTAGAAGCAGAAGACTCTCCCCCATATTTGGTCAGGACTCCTATGTACGTAGAAAGGCAAGCGTAGTTTCTGGATGTATGTATTACTTCCTCCCCAAGTCACAATTGTAACCCTAGGCCCTCTCTGGCATGTATATAAGCCGGAGGGTTTAGTCCGTAGAGGGTAACATCAGAATCATAACATCCTCGTAGGCTAGGCTTTAGGGTTTATCACCTACGATCTCGAGGTAGATCAACTCTTGTTACACATATTCATCAAGATCAATCAAGCAGGAAGTAGGGTATTACCTCGATCGAGAGGGCCTGAACCTGGGTAAACATCGTGTCCCCAGTCTCCTGTTACCATCGATCCTTAGACGCATAGCTTGCCCCCCCCCTACCTGAGATCTGCCGGTTTTGACACCGACACCCTCTCTTTCTTCATTTAATTCTATGATAGCTCATCAAAATTGCCTAGTTGGCATGCATGATACTAGCTATGATACCCCCTTACTATCAGCCTAGCAAAAAAAATTTACAGATCTTTTGTGCGTCGCTTTGTTAGTTTTCATCTGTTTGTTCGAGAAGCGGGGAGAAGTTTGGCATAAGTTTTCATGACTGCTCCTTCCAAACCGGAGCATCTCACATGAAAACTCATGGTTTCGAGAAGGAGACGTGACAATTCAAACTCCTGTGGCCGGTGACTTCATCTTTTGGCCTCACAAAAATTTCCATGGTACGCAATCACCATTATACCACGGGTTTGATTTTCTGACGCATTTCAGGTATCGTTAGCTATATTTAAGACATTTTTTGAGATTACCATGCATTTTGTGCATAAAAATATGAAGGAAATATGCCGTAGAGGCAATAATAAAGTTATTATTTATTTCCTTATATCATGATAAATGTTTATTATTCATGCTAGAATTGTATTAACTGGAAACTTAGTACATGTGTGAATACATAGACAAAACAGAGTGTCCCTAGTATGCCTCTACTAGACTAGCTCATTGATCAAAGATGGTTATGTTTCCTAGCCATAGACATGGGTTGTCATTTGATCAACGGGATCACATCATTAGGAGAATGATGTGATGGACAAGACCCATCTGTTAGCTTTGCACTTTGATTGTTTAGTTTTACTGCTATTGCTTTCTTCATGACTTATACATGTTCCTATGACTATGAGATTATGCAACTCCCGAATACGGGAGGAACACCTTGTGTGCTATCAAACGTCACAACGTAACTGGGTGATTATAAAGATGCTCTACAGGTGTCTCCGAAGGTGTTCGTGGTGTTGTCATAGATCAAGAATAGGATTTGTCACTCCGAATGTCGGAGAGGTATCTCTGGGCCCTCTCGGTAATACACATCGTAATAAGCCTTGCAAGCATATGACTAATGAGTTAGTCATGAGATGATGTATTACGGAACGAGTAAAGAGACTTGCCAGTAACGAGATTGAACTAGGTATTGAGATACCAACGATCGAATGTCGGGCAAGTAACATACAGATGACAAAAGGAACAACGTATGTTGTTATGCGGTTTGACCGATAAAGATCTTCGTAGAATATGTAGGAGCCAATATAAGCATCCAGGTTCCGCTATTGGTTATTGACTAGAGATGAGTCTCGATCATTTCTACATAGTTCTCGAACCCGTAGGGTCCGCACGCTTAACATTTGATGACGATCGATACTATGAGTTTATGAGTTTTGATGTACCGAAGTAAGTTCACAGTTCCGGATGAGATCACATACATGACGAGAGTCTCGGAATGTCCGAGACGTAAAGATTGATATATTGAACGACTATATTCGGACACCAGAAGTGTTCCGGAAAAGTTTCGGATTTAACCGGAGTGCCGGAGGGGGTTACCGGAACCCCCCCTCCCCCCCGAGGGAGTATGGGCCATAGTGGGCCTATGAGGGAAAGAGAGGGGCAGCCCATAGGGCTGGCCGCACCCCCTAGGGTTCCTAGTTGGACTAGGAAAAAGGGGGGGAGGCGCCACCTCTCCTTTCCTTCTCCTCTCCCCCTTCCTTTACTACTCCTAGCAGGAATAGGAAAGGGGATATCCTATTCCTAATAGGAGTAGGAATCCTACTCCTGGCGCACCTTAGAAGGCCAGCCGCACCTCCCCCCTTGCTCCTTTATATACGGGGGCAGGGGCACCCAAAGACACAGAACAAACATTGTTCTAGCCGTGTGCGGTGCCCCCCTCCACAGAAACACACCTCGGTCATACCGTTGCAGTGCTTAGGCAAAGCCCTGCACCGGTAGCTTCATCATCTCCTTCACCACGCCGTCGTGCTGACGAAACTCTCATGTGAAGCTCAACTGGATCAAGAGCTCGTGAGACGTCATCAACCTGAACGTGTGCTGAACGCGGAGGTGTCGTATGTTTGGTGCTTGATCGGTTGGATCGCGAAGACGTTCGACTACATCAACCGCGTCACTAGACGCTTCCGCTTTCGGTCTACCAGGGTACATAGACACACTCTCTCCTCTCGTTGCTATGCATCTGGTAGATAGATCTTGCGTGAGCGTAGGAAAATTTTGAAATACTATGTTCCCCAACAGTGGCATCATGAGCCAGGTCTATGCGTAGATGATATGCACGAGTAGAACACAATGAGTTGTGGGCGATAATACTCATACTGCTTACCAGCATGCCATACTTTGATTCGGCGGTATTGTGAAATGAAGCGGCCCGGACCGACATTACGTGCACGCTTACGCGAGACTGGTTTCACCGTTACAAGCACTCGTTGCTTAAAGGTGACTGGCAGGTGTCTGTCTCTCTCACTTTAGCTGAATAGAGTGTGGCTACGCCCGGTCCTTGTGAAGGTTCAAACATCACATACTTGACGAAAAATCTTTGTGGTTTTTGTATGCATAGGTAAGAACGATTATTGCTAAGCCCGTAGCAGCCACGTAAAACTTGCAACAACAAAGTAGAGGACGTCTAACTTGTTTTTGCAGGGCATGTTGTGATGTGATATGGTCAAGACGTGATGAGTTATACGTTATTGTATGAGATGATCATGTTTTATAAAGTTATCGGCAACTGGCAGGAGCCATATGGTTGTCGCTTTATTGTATGACAATCGCCATGTAATTGATTTACTTTATCACTAAGAAGTAGCGATAGTCGTGGAAGCAATAGTTAGCGATACGACAATGATGCTACAATGGAGATCAAGGTGTCGCGCCGGTGACGATGGTGATCATGACGGTTCCTTGAAGATGGAGATCAAAAGCATAAGATGATGATGGCCATATCATGTCACATATTTTGATTGCATGTGATGTTTATCTTATTATGCTTCTTATTTTGCTTAGTACGACGGTAGTATTATAAGATGATCCCTTACAAAAATTTCAAGGTACAAGTGTTCTCCCTGAGTATGCACCATTGCGAAAGTTCTTCGTGCTGAGACACCACGTGATGATTGGGTGTGATAGGTTCTATGTTCACATACAACGGGTGTAAGCCAGTTTTGCACACGTGGAATACTCGGGTTAAACTTGACAAGCCTAGCATATGCAGATATGCCCTCGGAACATTGGAGACTGAAAGGTCGAGCATGAATCAAAGAGTAGATATGATCAACATAAGATGTTCACCATTGAAAACTACTCCATCTCACGTGATGATCGGACATGGTTTAGTTGATTTGGATCACGTGATAATTTAGATGACTAGAGGGATGTCTATCTAAGTGGGAGTTCTTTAAGTAATATCATTGATTGAACTTTAATTTATCATGAACTTAGTCCTGATAGTATTAGCATATCTATGTTGTAGATCAATAGCTCACGACGTAGCTCCCCGTTTGTTTTTATATGTTCCTAGAGAAAACTAAGTTGAAAGATGTTAGTAGCAATGATGCGAACTTGTTCCATGATCTGAGAATTTTCCTCATTGCTGCACAGAAGAATTAAGTCCTTTATGCACCGCTAGGTGACAGACCTATTGCAGGAGCAGATGCAGACGTTATGAACATTTTTGACAAAAGCTCGGTATGATGACTACTGGATAATTTAGTGCGCAATGCTTTACGGCTTATAACCGGGACTTCAAAAACGTTTTGAAAGCCACGGAGCATATGAGATGTTCCAAGAGTTGAAATTAGTATTTCATACTCATGCCCGTGTCGAGAGGTATGAGACCTCTGACAGTACTTTGCTTACAAGATGGAGGAGAATAGCTCAACCAGTGAGCATGTGCTCAGATTGTCTGGGTACTACAATTACTTGAATCAAGTGGGAGTTAATCTTCCAGAAAAGATAGTAATTGACAAAGTTCTCTAGTCACTATCACAAAGTTAGTAGAACTTCGTGATGAACTATAATTTGTAAGGGATGACGAAAGTAATTCCCAAGCTCTTCGCGATGCTGAAATCGGCAAAGGTAGAAATCAAGAAAGAGCATCAAGTGTTGATGGCTAACAAGACCACTTGTTTCAAGTAAAGGGCAAAGGGATAGAAGGGGAACTTCAAGAAGAATGACAAGCAAGTTGTCACTCCCGTGAAGAAACCCAAAGCTAAACTTAATCTTGAAACTAAGTGCTTCTACTGCAAAGGAAATGGTCACTGGAAGTGGAACTGCCCTAGATACTTGGCGGATAAGAAGGATGGCAAAGTGAACAAAGGTATATTTGATATACAGATTATTGATGTGTACTTTACTAGTGTTCATAGCAACCCTTGGGTATTTGATACCGGTTCAGCTGCTAAAATTAGTAACGAAACGTGAGTTGAAGAATGAACATAGACTAGTTAAAGGTGAAGTGACGATGTGTGTTGGAAGTGGTTCCAAGATTGATATGATCATCATCGCACACTCCCTATACTTTCGGGATTAGTGTAGAACCTAAATAAATGTTATTTGGCATTTGCGTTGAGCATGAATATGATTTGATCATGTTTGTTGCAATACAGTTATTCATTTAAAGTCATAGAATAATGGTTATTCTGTTTACATGAATAAAGCCTTCGATGGTCATACACCCAATGAAAATAGTTTGTTGGATCTCGGTCGTAGTGATACACATATTCATAATATTGAAGCCAAAAGATGCAAGGTTAATAATGATAGTGCAACTTATTTGTGGCACTGCAGTTTAGGTAATATTGGTGTAAAGAGCATGAAGAAACTCCATAGTGATGGACTTTTGGAATCAGTTGATTATGAATCACTTGGTTGTTGCGAACCATGCCTCATGGGCAAGATGACTAAAACTTTGTTCTTCGGAACAATGGAGCGAGCAACATATTTGTTGGAAATCATGCATACTGATGTATGTAGACCGATGAGTGTTGAAGCTCGCGGCAGGTATCGTTATTTTCTGACCTTCACTGATGATTTGAGCAGATATGGGTATATCTACTTGATGAAGCACAAGTCTGAAACATTTGAGAAGTTCAAAGAATTTCAGAGTGAAGTAGAGAATCATCGTAACAAAAAAATAAAGTTTCTACGATCTGATCGTGGAGGCGAATATTTGATTTACGAGTTTGGTCTTCATTTGAAACAATGTGGAATAGTTTCACAACTCACGCCACCCGGAACACCACAGGGTAATGGTGTGTCTGAACGTCATAACCATACTTTATTAGATATGGTGCGGTCTATGATGTCTCTTACCGATTTACCACTATCGTTTTGGGTTATGCATCAGAGACAGTTGCATTCACGTTAAATAGGGCAACATCTAAATCCGTTGAGACGACGCCTTATGAACTGTGGTTTGTCAAGAAACCAAAGTTGTTGTTTGTTAAAGTTTGGGGCTGCGATGCTTATGTGAAAAAGCTTCAACCTGATAAGCTCGAACCCAAGTCGGAGAAATATGTCTTCATAGGATACCCAAAGGAGACTGTTGGGTACACCTTCTATCACAGATTCGAAGGCAAGATATTCGTTGCTGAGAATGGATCCTTTCTAGAGAAGGAGTTTCTCTCGAAAGAAGTTAGTGGGAGGAAAGTGGAACTTGATGAGGTAATTGTACCTTCTCCCGAATTGGAAACTAGTACATCACAGAAACTAGTTCCAGTGATTCCTACACCAATTAGTGAGGAAGCTAATGATGATGATCATGAAACTGCAGATCAAGTTACTACTGAACTTCGTAGATCAACCAGAGTACGTTCCGCGCCAGAGTGGTACGGCAACCCGGTTCTGGAGGTCATGTTACTAGACCATGATGAACCTACGAACTATGAGGAAGCGATGATGAGCCCAGATTCCGCAAACTAGCCAGGAAATCTGAGATGGGATCCATGTATGCGAACAAAGTGTGGACTTTGGTTGACTTGCCCGATGATCGGCAAGCCATCGAAAATAAATGGATCTTCAAGAGGAAGACCGACGCTGACGGTAATGTTACTATTTATAAAGCTCGACTTGTTGCGAAAGGTTTTCGACAAGTTCAAGGAGTTAACTACGATGAGACTTTCTCACCCGTAGCGATGCTTAAGTCTGTCCGAATCATGTTAGCAATTACCACATTTTATGATTATGAAATCTGGCAAATGGATGTCAAAACTGCATTCCTGAATGATTATCCTAAAGAAGAGTTGTATATGATGCAACGAGAAGGTTTTTTCGATCCTAAAGATGCTAACAAAGTGTGCAAGCTCCAGCGATCCATCTATGGACTGGTGCAAGCATGTCAGAGTTGGAATATACGCTTTGATAAGTTGATCAAAGCATATAGTTTTATACAAACTTGCGGCAAAGCCTGTATTTACATGAAAGTGAGTGGGAGCACTACAACCTTTCTGATAAGTATATGTGAATGACATATTGTCGATCAGAAATGATGTTCAATTTTTTGGAAAGCATAAAGGAGTGTTTGAAAGGAGTTTTTTCAAAGAAAAACCTCGGTAAAGCTGCTTACATATTGAGCCTCAAGATCTATAGATATAGATCGAGACGCTTGATAAGTTTTTTCAACGAGTACATACCTTAACAAGTTATTGAAGTAGTTCAAAATGGATCAGCCAGAGAAGGAGTTCTTGCCTGAGTTGTATGGTATGAAGTTGAGTAAGACTCAAAGCCGGACCTCGGTAGAAGATAGAGAAAGAATGAAAGTCATTCCCTATGCCTCAGCCATAGGTTCTATAAAGTATGACATGTTGTGTACCAAACCTGTTGTGTACCTTACCATGAGTTTGGCAAGGAGGTACAATAGTGATCCAGGAGTAGATCATTGTACAGCGGTCAAAAAATATCCTTAGTAACTGGATGACTAAGGAAATGTTTCTCGATTATGGAGATGATAAAGAGTTCATCGTAAAGGGTTACGCCGATGCAAGCTTTGACACTAATCTCGATGACTCTAAGTATCAATCTGGATACATATTGAAAGTGGGAGCATTTAGCTAGAGTAGCTCCATGCAGAGCATTATAGACATAGAAATTTGCAAAATACATACGGATCTGAATGTGACAGACCTGTTGACTAAACTTCTCTCACAAGCAAAACATTATCACACCTTATTACTCTTAGGTGTTAATCACATAGCGATGTGAACTAGATTATTGACTCTAGCAAACCCTTTGGGTGTTGGTCACATGGCGATGTGAACTATGGGTGTTATTCACATAACGATGTGAACTATCGGTATAAAATCACATGGCAATGTGAACTAGATTATTGACTCTAGTGCAAGTGGGAGACTGAAGGAAATATGCCGTAGAGGCAATAATAAAGTTATTATTTATTTCCTTATATCATGATAAATGTTTATTATTCATGCTAGAATTGTATTAACTGGAAACTTAGTACATGTGTGAATACATAGACAAAACAAAGTGTCCCTAGTATGCCTCTACTAGACTAGCTCATTGATCAAAGATGGTTATATTTCCTAGCCATAGACATGGGTTGTCATTTGATCAACGGGATCACATCATTAGGAGAATGATGTGATGGACAAGGCCCATCCGTTAGCTTAGCACTTTGATCGTTTAGTTTTACTGCTATTGCTTTCTTCATGACTTATACATGTTACTATGACTATGAGATTATGCAACTCCCGAATACCGGAGGAACACCTTGTGTGCTATCAAATGTCACAACGTAACTGGGTGATTATAAAGATGCTCTATAGGTGTCTCCGAAGGTGTTCGTGGTGTTGGCATAGATCAAGAATAGGATTTGTCACTCCGAATGTCGGAGAGGTATCTCTGGGCCCTCTCGGTAATACACATCATAATAAGCCTTGCAAGCATATGACTAATGAGTTAGTCACGAGATGATGTATTACGGAACGAGTAAAGAGACTTGCCAGTAACGAGATTGAACTAGGTATTCAGATACCGACGATCGAACGTCGGGCAAGTAACATACCAATGACAAAAGGGACAACGTATGTTGTTATGCGGTTTGACCGATAAAGATCTTCGTAGAATACGTAGGAGCAAATATGAGCATCCAGGTTCCACTATTGGTTATTGACCGGAGATGAGTCTCGATCATGTCTACATAGTTCTCGAACCCGTAGGGTCCGCACGCTTAACGTTTGATGACGATCGATATTATGAGTTTATGAGTATTGATGTACCGAAGGTAGTTCAGAGTCCCGGATGAGATCACGGACATGACGAGGAGTCTCGTAATGTCCGAGACGTAAAGATCGATATATTGAACGACTATATTCGGACACCGAAAGTGTTCCGGAAAAGTTTCGGATTTAACCGGAGTGCCGGAAGGGGTAACCGGAACACCCCCAAGGGAGTATGGGCCATAGTGGGCCTATGAGGGAAAGAGAGGGGCAGCCCATAGGGCTGGCCGTACCCCCCTAGGGTTCCTAGTTGGATTAGGAAAAAGGGGGGAGGCGCCACCTCTCCTTTCCTTCTCCTCTCCCCCTTCCTTTCCTACTCCTAGTAGGAATAGAAAAGGGGATTCCTATTCCTACTAGGAGTAGGAATCCTACTCCTGGCACGCCTTAGAAGGCCAGCCGCACCTCCCCCCTTGCTCCTTTAACTACTGGAATCTAGCACTTTGCCATCTGCCATGGCAGATGGCAAAGGCATGGTCGGCGGATGGCAAAGGCTTTGCCATCAGCCATCAGATGGCAAATAGTTTGTCTGAAATCCTGTGGGCAAAGGCTTCTTTGCCGTCTGCTGGCTGATGGCAAAGAGCATGTGTCTTTGCCATCAGCTGGCATATGGCAAAGCCTCTTAACGGGGTTAGACCCGCTAGAAGGATAACAACATACTTTGCCGTCTGCCAACAGATTGCAAAGGCTGCAGGCACTTTGCCATCTGCCAGCAGATGGCAAAGGCTGTAGGCTCTTTGTCGTCTGCCAGCAGATGGCAAAGGCTGCAGGCTCTTTGCCGTCTGCCAGCAGATGGCAAAGGCTGCATGCTTTGCCGTCTGGCAAAGCGCCCAAATAGGCCAGCCCAAATTTTACATGTAGATGACACGTGGCCTCTTTGCCATCTGCTAGCTGATGGAAAGCTCTTTGCCATCTGCTAGCAGATGGCAAAGTGCCTATATTGCCCCATTTAATTTTGTTTTTTCTTATATCAATTCATTTTCACAGAAAATCAAACACAAATATATTTATATGACCAATATAGCATATTCAACACATATTACCAATAGTCATGAACACATATATATATCCAACACATGTTACCAATAGTAGCAAGTTTCATCCGTACATATACATAGTTTCATCAATATTACACAGTTTCATCCATAGGTAGCAAGTTTCACAAGGTCAAAACAAAAACTAAATACAAGCACTCCATCAACCCAAGCTTCCGTGATCTTAAGCAAATCTGTAAAATGGGAAAGAAGAAAGTTAGAAGAAGACTAGAAGAAGAAGATTATTATGATGCAACTAAAATGTGAAGATTATTATGATGCGACTTATATCTGTAAAATAGGTCATTTTGGAGCTAAGTAAGGTCATTATGTCATTTTGGAGCTAGCTAAGCATATGAAGTCATTTAGGAGCTAAAATATGTCATTTCTTAAGCATATTATGTCATTTTAGAGCTAGTTAAGCATATCAAGTCATTTTGGAGGAAAAGATGCTAAGTATAGGTCATTTTAGAGCTATCCTAGGTTAAATAGGTCATTTTTAAGCTAGCTAAGCATATTAAATCATTTTGGAGGAAAAAATGGTAAGTATAGGTCATTTTAGAGCTATCCTAGGTTAAATAGGTCATTTTAGAGTTAATTAAGCTTATTATGTCATTTTTGAGCTAGCTAAGCATATTGAGTCATTTAGGAGAAAAAAATGCTAAGTATAGGTCATTTTAGAGCTAGCCTAGGTTAAATAGGTCATTCTAGAGCTAAGTAAGGTTATTATGTCATTTTTGGAGCTAGCTAAGCATATGAAGTCATTTAGGACCTAAAATATGTCATTTCTTAAGCATATTATGTCATTTTAGAGTTAGCTAAGCATATTAAGTCATTTTGGAGGAAAATATGCTAAGTATAGGTCATTTTAGAGCTATCCTAGGTTAAATAGGTCATTTTTTAAGCTAGCTAAGCATATTAAGTCATATTGGAGGAAAAAATGCTAAGTATAGGTCATTTTAGAGCTATCCTAAGTTAAATAGGTCATTTTGGAGCTAATTAAGCTTATTATGTAATTTTTGAGCTAGCTAAGCATATTGAGTCATTTAGGAGGAAAAAATGCTAAGTATAGATCATTTTAGAGATAGCCTAGGTTAAATAGGTCATTTTAGAGCTAAGTAAGGTTATTATGTCATTTTGGAGCTAGCTAAGCATGTGAAGTCATTTAGGAGCTCAACTATGTCATTTCTTAAGCATATTAAGTCATTTTGAAGGAAAATATCCTAAGTATAGGTCATTTTAGAGCAATCCTAGGTTAAATAGGTCATTTTTAAGCTAGCTAAGCATATTAAGTCATTTTGGAGGAAAAAATGCTAATTATAGGTCATTTTAGAGCTATCGTAGGTTAAATAGGTCATCTTGGAGCTAATTAAGCTTATTATGTAATTTTTGAGCTAGCTAAGCATATTGAGTCATTTAGGAGGAAAAAATGCTAAGTATAGGTCATTTTAGAGCTAGCCTAGGTTAAATAGGTCATTTTGGAGCTAAGTAAGGTTATTATGTCATTTTGGAGCTAGCTAAGCATATGAAGTCATTTAGGACCTAAAATATGTCATTTATTAAGCATATTATGTCATTTTAGAGTTAGCTAAGCATATTAAGTCATTTTGGAGGAAAAGATGCTAAGTATAGGTCATTATAGAGCTATCCTAGGTTAAATATATCATTTTTAAGCTAGCTAAGCATATTAAGTCATTTTGGAGGAAAAAATGCTAAGTATAGGTCATTTTAGAGCTATCCTAGGTTAAATATGTCATTTTGGAGCTAATTAAGCTTATTATGTAATTTTTGAGCTAGCTAAGCATATTGAGTCATTTTGGAGGAAAAATGCTAAGTATATGATTATGTCGCTAGTATCCATATGGCAGAGAACCCGGGCCGACATGACTAGTCATAGAACCAAGGTGGCACAAACGTACAGGGATAGGCATACATGACCCAACAATGCACGTGTTTGTCATCATCGAGTGCAACCAAGTCGTAGCAAGCTACAAGGACTTCGGTGATACACCGCGTGACATTTCCCCGTAGGGACAGACACAGGAGCAAAGAAGGACACATGCCGGTCAATCCATGTGTTCCGGAGCAGTAGCGAACTACCATGGCTCAGTGAAAGCACTAGGAGGCATTTCCCTATATGGAAGGCTACCAAAGGCACACGACTAGCTGTCGAATCCCACACATACAATGCATTTCAAACATACACACATTATGCACGATATGTGTAGTTACAACATGGCGTCACAACAAAACTCTATTAAGCAAAACACTTGGGAAACTTACCGTCATCACGGAGGTGTAGGTGTAGGTGTAGGACCGGTCGCGCCAGTGGCAGACGGAGAAGGATCGGTCGATGCTTGTCGGGAGTTATGCTGCACCAAAGATTATTTCCAATGTATCGTTAGCATGACGTAACTCAAATGTGAAGACTAGTAACTAATGACCGTTCAAATGAAACTCACCGTGCCCGCCGGAGCAATGACTGGCATCGACGGAGGGGTCTGGCCGTTCTTCTCACACATGGACTACACATTTGGTTTTGACGAGTTAGTCATATTAGTTACTAATGAAAGGAACATTGCGTGCATGATTTAGCTAATATGCAGAAGTCATATTAGTTACTAATGAAAGGAACATTGCGTGCATGATTTAGCTAATATGCAGAAGAAACTTACCACGAAGAGGTCGTACATGGCCCGGTTAGCCGAGTCGTTCCGGTTCCTCTCCTCCTCCAACAGCCTAGCCGTCCTCTCCTCATTCTCCCTCTCCCTCTCTGTCGCCTGCCGGTCCCTCTATGCCAACTGCCGGTACCTCTCCTCAAAAGCAGCATGGGTCTTTGCTCTCTCTGCCTCAATAGCAGCCTGCAACACCACTCGTTAGCATTGTAATCATTGACGGCCGCAAACACAATGTAATGGAGGAAAGGCTACTGAGTCCGTATAACAAACCTGGAATTTGATTTCCACTGGTCGTAAACGAGACGGTATCTCAGGATTAGAGTTGGTCTGGCGCTTCTTGATCTGCGGGAGAGTGCTACTACAATGTATCAGTCCATTACCCATGGCTAACGAGCCATGGGACTCCCGCCACCAGATATCATCACCAGCTCTGGATCAAGAGGCTGGCTCAGGTTAAAGTCCGGCCCTTTCCTCGCCTTCCCCTGCTTAACGTACTGCACCATCTTGTGGTGGGAGGCCTCGTTGCTGAAGTTATTTTCATTTTCGAGGTCAGACTCGGAGAATGCCTTGGCCTTCTTGTACGGTGCAATATTGGACATGCCATAGAGGTCGAACAGCTCTGGCACTGGAGCCTTGTTGTGTTTTGACTAAAAGAGAGGAACAGAGTATTAGTTAAGGACTCAAGCTAGCACAAATAATGAATTTGCATGAATCATGAAGCAAACCACACATACCCAGTTTTTCCCGTACCCATGTAGGTTGGCACACCTTTCATTTTGAGACGCTTCTCCTTTGGAATGTTGTGGGCAACACGCCATTGGGGAGAGCACCACTCATCCACCAACGCCTCCCAGCAGTCCATCTGGTCGGCACACCATCTCGGGGGCACCTAAGTTAAGCAAGAGAAATTTGAGCGCTACGCCTACGAATCAAATCAAGGAAACTAAGTACAAGGCCTTAAGAATAGGTAATTACCTTCATGTACTTCTCCTTACTCAGATACTTTTTCCGGCACTTCTCTTTTCTCCTCCTAATACCAGTCTGTGCTAAGTAGTCTCGAACAGCCTGCGTCCGAGCCTCGTGCCGAAAGTTTCCAAGTAGGCGCCTGCACTCGGCGTCGATAACCCGAGCCACGGCCTCCTCATGTCCCTCATCACACCTGTAGAAGGTCTGCAATCAAACAAGAAAACACGGATTAGAAGGTCTGCAATCAAACAAGAAAACACATGTAGAAGGTATGCAATCAAAGAAGAAAACACAACTTAAATGGCAAAGGTGAAATTACCCAAAACGTGGCGATCACAATGTCGGCCACCGTGTCGCACTTGACATCGCCGACCCTATGCTCCGGCGGGGCCGGGGCAGCCAAGTAGTGCTCCCAGGTCATTCCTAGCTCTAGAACCTGGCCCTCACCGGGCAACGTGACCCACCTTGGGAAGCACTGGCGACAAATCACACCAAGGACAGTGTTGGGCCTGCGGACCCCGTCGGAGTGTGTCCAAGAACTGCAGTATGACAAGGCCAATGCATTAGATATTCGAAGAAACGTCAAGGCAAAAGGTTAAAAAAGAGTAAATGCACTTACTTCTCCCCGTTAGGCGCAATCAACCACCTCTGGTCGGGGGTCGCCGGGGTGGGCGGGAGCTTTGTACCACCACGCTGGTAGACTTTGCGCCCCTCAACCCACTCACCCTCGCTATAGCTATCAGAACTATAGTCTGCACCCTGAACACGACCATGTGCACTCGACTCCGTCCAGTCCTCCCATGGGCTCGGTTCCAACTCAGCGTGACCCCGTCTGAGCTCCGTAGTCTCGTGGGGCGAAGACTCGGCGGCCCGAGGCTCGTCGGCCGTAGGCGTGTCTGCCATAGGCTCGTGGGCCGGAGGCTCGTGGAGTGGAGTCCGAGACGGGTCCACCTCAGATGGCTCGATCTCAGACGGAGCAGTCCTGTGGTCGGGTGACTCAGCTGGGGGTGGCGGCGAGGAAGGCGTAGCAGCCTTCCTACCTCTCCCGCCGCCACGTCCACCTCTAGCAGCCTTCTCCTTCTTCTTACCCCCC
>LR738711.1:770609012-770635157 GCA_902687465.1 Secale cereale | reverse complement strand
TGGTGGGGCGACAGCTGGTGAGATGCGTGGGAGAGGAGTGGAGAGAGGGAGAGGAGGGGAGAGAGGGAAGGGATAACCCCACATTTTTTTTAATCTGGAAAAAATAACCCCATCTCCCCATCTCTTTGCCATCTGCCAGCAGATGGCAAAGAATCTTTGTCGTCTGTTGGCAGATGGCAAAGAGGTGGGGCTGGTACGCCATTACACTCTTGACGGCCACAAGATTTGCCAACCTCTTTGCCATCTGCTAGCAGATGGCAAAGAATTGGCTGATGGCAACCATGTTCTTTGGCGTCTGTCAGTTCTTTGCCATCTGTTTTTTATAAGCAAATGGCAAAGACGTTCTTTGCCATCAGTTGGCAGATGGCAAAGAGCTGGCTGATGGTAAATTCCCAGATTCCAGTAGTGTTTATATACGGGGGCAAGGGGCACCCAAAGACACAGAAGAACATTATTCTAGCCGTGTGCGGTGCCCCCTCCACAGAAACACACCTCGGTCATACCGTTGAAGTGCTTAGGTGAAGCCCTGCACCGATAGCTTCATGATGGCTTCTCGCCCCTCGTTGGTTACCCCAAGTGGAAGGTTTGAGATGTAGCGTAACGGCAAGTTTCCCTTGGCAAAGATACCAAGGATCGAATCCCGTGAGACTCCGAGGGTCGACAAGAAGGTGTCAAGGGCGCCAGAAACTTTCGCTTGACAGGACCTGCACACAGATACAAATAACTTTGCTCCCAACGAGTACAGAGAGGTTGCCAATCCCTCCGGCATTGTCGTTTACAAAGGATCAAATGCAAGAGATAATAGTGATAGGTATGACTGCAACTAGGAAATAAGAACAGGAAGTAAATAGCGGGTGTGATCAGTGATGGTAATATGGACCAAGGTCCCACGATGTTCACTAGTGATGTCTCTCTCCCAAAAGACGATAAAACAGCTAAGCGAGGTAAACAAATTACAGCCGGGCAATTGACAGGATTATGTGCGCAAACCAATGCTAACTATGCTGCAAAGAAAGGTAGAGGCTCAAAAGCATGGGCGGTACGCCAAGGCAAGTAGACCGAAATCCATCTGCATCTACTACTAATCATCCACCTTGAGATATCTATCCAGAACATCTCGCTGGTATTAAGTTGCGAGTCCCACCCAAAGTGTAAACTCAAAGCAATAGAAAACTGCATTAAAAGAACTTTGTGTAAAGTAAACAATCCTTGCACCCGCAAGTACAAGCACCGTTGTTTTCCCCCTTGTGGCAACAGCACATCCCCTAGACTCATGTTTCTGTCACTCAAGCTAGTCATCGAGGGGCATGAACCCACAATCAAGCATAACGTTCCCTCTTGGAGTTACTACCTACTACTCGGCCAAAGCAATAAATAGCAACGGAGAACATGCAAGAATTACTCAAGAACATAAATATAAAAGAGGTGAATCAAATATATTACTCACACACAATCTGAACATAATCTCATAATCCATCGGATCCCAGCAAACTCAGCATAGCAATAGAATAAAGATTACATATGTGCCTCGATCATGTAGGGCAGCTCACGAGGTCTAATCGATGAAGAACAAGAAGGGGAGGAGAACATCACATAGCTACTGGTCATGGACCCATGGTCCAAGGGAGACTACTCACGGCTCATCCGGGAGGCGTCCATGGTGGTGGAGAAGCTCCCGGTGGTGGTTCTCCCCTCCGGCAGGGTGCCGGGAAGAGTTCTCCTGATGCTCCCGATCTTGGAAGCGCGGCGGCGGCGGAACAGAGATGAGATCGCGAAAAAGGGTTCCGTCCTCGAGGGTTTCGGGACGCGTGTTAAATATATGCCAAAGGGGGGCACCAGAGGCGGAGAGGGGGGCCCAGGCGCCCCCGGCGTGGCCAGGGGTGGGGCCGCCCCCTCAGGGCGCCTGGAGCCCCTCTGGCCCCCCTCTGGCCCTACTTCTGCCGCATGGAAGCTTCTGGAGCGCTGATTTTTTATATATTTTTCCCGGAATTTTTCTGGCAATTTAAGTAATGGGAAAACCTAAAATACAAAAACAACAGAAAACGGAAATTGGCACCGGGGTGCACTGAGTTAATAGGTTAGTACAAATATGATCAAAAGTGTATGGAAGTGCATAAATATCATAGCAATATCACACAAAAGAGGCATGGAGCAAGCAGAAATTATAGATACGTTTTGGACATATCAACATCCCCAAGCTTAATTCCTGCTCGTCCTCGAGTAGGTAAATGATAACAAGCATAATTTCTGTGGTGACATGCTATTAACCATATAAGAACTTTTAAGTAAAGTAATCAAGGCATGTAATCCAATTCAAGTCATAACAAGCAAGAGTCTATATTAGCATTGTAACAAGTAACATAAGAACATAAAGGTGCAAGAGCTCTCGCTGTCCGTGACTCGAATGTCTCCAAATGGTGTTTGCGTGCAAGAAAGGGGATAGGTATATATGAGAGTAAAACATAGTTTTTATATTGTTGAGAACTTAATCTACTAAAGTTTCACACTTGGTCTTCTTTGGAATCTTATCTTGACTCATCCCCAGACCATCAGCCAGGTACAAGTCAAAATGATCCACTCCCTTTCGATATTTTGAGCACTCATGGAATGGATGAGCGTAAGCAAGAAAGTCGACACTTAGGATGGCAAAGAGAAAAATGATAGAGGGGGAAGACAAAAAAAGGTGTGAAAGGCTCACATCAATGAGGACAATCATCGGCGAGAGAAAGCCAAATGATAGATATGATGTGAGGAGTAGGGATCGCCATGCAACGGATGCACATATGAGCTAAGGTAAGCTCTCCAATGGAACTAGTGGGGGTGCATCCAACTTGCTTGCTCAAGAAGACCTAGAGCTCTTTTGAGGAGGCTCATCATTGGAATATACAAGCCAAGTTCTATAGTGTAAAGGTCCCCACATATCTATATGCATAAATGATAATCTCTATGGAGTACAAGGTATAAGATGGAGTACGAGTGTGGATCTCTCAAAAGAAATAGTAGTGTGCCCCCTTCTCTCTTTTTATTTCTTTTTCTCTTTTTCTATTTTTTTTTGTGGCCTCAATGGTTGTTTCTATTTATCTCTCATTTGTCCTCTTTGGGATCTTTTGATTTTGTCCTCTTTGGGATCTTTAGATTTGTGCTCTTTGGGATCTTTTCCTCACTTTAGGGGCAACACTCTATTTATTACAAGAAGTATAGAAGATCTTTCACACTTTACAAAAGTACTCAACATAAAGAAAATGAAACTATCATGATGTATGCAAATGTATGCCTCTGTCAGTGTAGCAGGATATGCAATGATACTAGCGCGTCATGTAGCAATGATTAGGGCAAGGCCCAACTAGCATGCGGCTCATCGATCAAGCAAAAAGCATGTATGACATGAAGATCAAGTCATGAGAAGATGGATGTTGCATGGCAATGTATCTCGGAAAGGCTATGGAAATGCCTTAATAGGTAGGTATGGTGGCTGTTTTGAGGAAGGATATAATGAGGCTTATGATGACAGAGCGTATCGTGCCAAGGATTTGGATGCACCGGCGAAGTATGCGCCAACTCTCGAGGTGAGAAAGGGCAATGCACGATACCGAAGAGGCTAGAAAAATATGGTTAGGTGGAAGTGTCAACCTTCGAATACTCACATTAGTCCGAAGAACTCATGCACTTATTATCGGTAACTCTCAATCTAATTAGGAGGTTCACAAAGAGACAAGTACCCCGAGGAGGAGTGTATGGGGGTTTGGTTACCCTTGCGATCCTCGACCCATGGTACGTGAGTGTACTCTAATATTCGATCCCTCCAAAGATTAGTGATCCATTTAGTAGCTAAAGTTCTCAACTATTTTGTAGGTTTTCGAAAATAAACATGGATTGCCCAAAATACGACATCTATCACTAATAGGCTAAAGCTCTTGACACCAAAAGTTCAGACATTACTCATGGCAATACCTCAAAACTATTGCAGGTTACTACTAAAATTAAATAGCAACCTCAATTACCTACTTTAAGTTAAGACACACAACTCAGTGCAACAGACAAACTCTCTTAACAAGATAAACATGAAAACTCAAGAGAGTTCAGCAACCAACTAAACAAAAGCTCTTTAAAAAGAAAAGCATGAAAACTAAGAGCTAAGCATGACAGTAGCTATTGAAAGACAAAGAACACACACAGCAAAGATAAGCATGAAAATCCTATGTTGTGTTCTAGGTTGAAGTGGAGCGTGTTTCTCTCCCACACAAAGAAAGCTGGGTTCCAACTCGTTATGAACAACAAGCAAAGCTAAAGAAAACTAAAAAGGAAACTAAAAGCAAGACGCTCCAAGCATAGCACATAACGCATGAAGTGATTAAAATATAGTGGAACGAAAGACGAACTGATAATTGTTGATGGAGAAGGGGATGCACGGGGGCATCCCCAAGCTTAGACGCTTGAGTCTTCTTGAATATTTCTTGGGGGTGCACGGGGGCATCCCCAAGCTTGAGCGTTTGACCCTCCTGAATCTTTTTATCATCTTCCCTCGCACACTTCAAAACTCCCTTCATACATAACTCATCATAATCTGATTAGCGAGGTTAGTGCCCATAATAAAATAATTTTTCCTTGCTGGAAATAAAGATAATCTTGAAGATCTACTGTTTCTCAAGATTGCCAAAAGGTTTTTGCAAAGAAAAAGCAAGCTCAAGGTTTGCAAAATGAAGAAAAGGCAAAACAGGACAGAATCTGTGAAAAACAGACCAGCAGGTAGTAAATAATTTTTTCGGGGCACTTCTGCAACTCAAATCAAAAAACTCAGAACAGATGCATGAAAGCCAATTGTATAGAGCACGTTTTCAAAACAATTCAGATCAAAAAGATGATCTGGTGATTTTATACGAATTTTTCTGTCCAAGGACAGAATCTGTTTTCTGGACTGCACATCATAACTTTTGAACTTTCTTGCAATCAGAGGCTAAACTTGGCACAAAGCTGGAAAGTAAAGATACAATGATGATGCTACTGTAGTAACAAACATCAAGACACAACAAAAGCAAAATAAAATTTTATTTGTTGTGGGTTGCCTCCCAAAAGCGCTTTCTTTTATGCCTTTAAGCTAGGCATAATGCAAAAAGAGAGGATCAAGTTTTAGCAAGAGTAAAAGAATAGCTAGCCCGTATAACGGACTCAAAAGGTAACTTAATCTTCTTTCTAGGGAAGTGTTCCATTCCTTTCTTGAGAGGAAATTGGAATTTTATATTCCCCTCTTTCATGTCAATGATAGCACCAACGGTGCGAAGAAAAGGACGTCCCAAAATAATTGGACAAGAAGGTTCACATTCAATATCCATAATAGTAAAATCAACGGGAACATAATTGTCATTGACAATGATAAGAACATCGTCGATCCTCCCCAAAGGTTTCTTTATGGAAGAATCAACAAGACGAACACCAAAAGAACAAGAATCAAAAGGTTTCAATTTAAGCATATCATATATTCTTTTGGGCATAACGTAGGTACTAGCTCCAACATCACATAAAGCATAGCAAGAGAAGTTATTCAACTTAATTTTAATCATAGAATCCCAACCATCTTCTAGCTTTCTAGGTATGGAGGCTTCTACCCTAAGCTTCTCCTCCCTAGCTTTGGTAAGAGCATTAGTGATATGCTCCGTGAAGGCAAGATTAAGTGTGCTAGTGTGGGGATCTCTAGACATTCTTTGTAGAAAGGTGACAACTTCTGAGAGACTACAATTATCAAAATCAAGGTCACTACTATCAAGTAAAGTGGTAGTGGTGTCCTTTAGGCTCACTTGTTTGGTAGCTTCTATGGTCATAGGAGTTTCTACGGTTGAGGTCATAGCATCACCATTAATAGGTCCAATGGGACCAGGAGTGCATTGGGTGCAAAGAGTTTGGATATCCTCAACAACTTGGATAGTAGCAACAGTGTGATGGGTAGGAAGGCTCTTAATTCTATCTTCTTCCTCCTTTTCTCTAGCCCATCTCTCTTTAAGTTTAGCCAACATCCTAATGTTTTCATTAATTTGCACTTGAATAGCATTCATAGGAGTGGTCTTCCTCTCCTCGAGAGGGGAAGTTCTAATTTTAAGCAATTCTACCTCATGGGCTAAATTGTCTACCTTCGAAGAGAGATTATCTAGTTTGTTTAGTTTTTCTTCTACATTCTTGTTGAAGGCTTTTTGGGTAGTGATGAAGTCTTTAAGCATAATCTCTAGTTCAGAGGTGGAGTTCTTGGTGCTAGGATAAGCATTGTTGTTCCCATAGGAATTAGAGGGGAACGGTCTAGGGTTGCTACCAAAATTACTCCTATAAGCATTGTTATTGAAATTATTTCTAGAGATAAAGTTCACATCTACTTGATCTTGAGCAATCAAAGAATTTAAAGGAACATCATGAGGATCAATAGGAGATTGCTTGGAAAGTAGAGACATGATCAAGTCAACTTTTTCATTTAGGGAGGAGATCTCCTCGACAGAGTTTACCTTCCTACCTGTTGGAGCGCGTTCGGTGTGCCATTGGGAATAATTGGTCATCATCTCATCGAGAAGCTTCGTGGCAGCACCAAGTGTAGTTGACATAAAGGTTCCTCCCGCGGCCGAATCTAACAAGTTCCGCGAGGTAAAGTTCAAGCCTGCATAAAAAGTTTGGATAACCATCCAAGTAGTCAAACCATGAGTAGGGCAGTTCTTGATAAGAGATTTCATGCGTTCCCAAGCTTGGGCAACGTGTTCATTATCCAATTGTTTAAAATTCATTATGTTACTCCTTAGTTGGATAATTTTAGCAGGGGGATAATATTTCCCAATAAAGGCATCCTTGCACTTGTCCCAAGAATCTATGCTATTTCTAGGCAAGGATTGAAACCAGATTTTAGCTCCTCCTCTCAAGGAGAAAGGAAAAAGCTTAAGCTTAACAATCTCACCATCTATTTCTTGGTAGTTTTGCATATTACAGAGTTCAACAAAATTATTTAAGTGCAAAGCAGCATCATCTCCAGCACCGGAGAATTGATCTTTCATAACTAGGTTCAGTAAAGCAGGTTTAATTTCATAAGAAGGTGCTGAAGTGGCAGGTGTAGTAATAGGCGTGCAGATAAAGTCATCGTTGTTATGACTAGTGAAGTCACACAACTTGGTGTTCTCGGTGGAACCCATAGCAGCAAGCAAGCAAGATAACTATTTTTTGTGATTTTTTGGTAAAGGAAACTAAAGCAAAAATTGAAAGGTAAACTAACAAGACTAAAAAGCAAAGATAAAAGATAGCGTGCAACTCCCCTATCTTGAAGAGTGGAGTCCCCGGCAACGGCGCCAGAAACTTTGCTTGATGGCTTCTCGCCCCTCGTTGGTTACACCAAGTGGAAGGTTTGAGATGTAGCGTAACGGCAAGTTTCCCTTGGCAAAGATACCAAGGATCGAATCCCGTGAGACTCCGAGGGTCGACAAGAAGGTGTCAAGGGCGCCAGAAACTTTCGCTTGACAGGACCTGCACACAGATACAAATAACTTTGCTCCCAACGAGTACAGAGAGGTTGTCAATCCCTCCGGCCTTGTCGTTTACAAAGGATCAAACGCAAGAGATAATAGTGATAGGTATGACTGCAACTAGGAAATAAGAACAGGAAGTAAATAGCGGGTGTGATCAGTGATGGTAATATGGACCGAGGTCCCATGATGTTCACTAGTGATGTCTCTCTCCCAAAAGACGATAAAACAGCTAAGCGAGGTAAACAAATTACAGCTGGGCAATTGACAGGATTATGTGCGCAAACCAATGCTAACTATGCTGCAAAGAAAGGTAGAGGCTCAAAAGCATGGGCGGTACGCCAAGGCAAGTAGACCGAAATCCATCTGCATCTACTACTAATCATCCACCTTGAGATATCTATCCAGAACATCTCGCTGGTATTAAGTTGCGAGTCCCACCCAAAGTGTAAACTCAAAGCAACAGACAACTGCATTAAAAGAACTTTGCGTAAAGTAAACAATCCTTGCACCCGCAAGTAGAAGCACCGTTGTTTTCCCCCTTGTGGCAACAGCACATCCCCTAGACTCATGTTTCTGTCACTCAAGCTAGTCATCGAGGGGCATGAACCCACAATCAAGCATAACGTTCCCTCTTGGAGTTACTACCTACTACTCGGCCAAAGCAATAAATAGCAATGGAGAACATGCAAGAATTACTCAAGAACATAAATATAAAAGAGGTGAATCAAATATATTACTCACACACAATCTGAACATAATCTCATAATCCATCGGATCCCAGCAAACTCAGCATAGCAACAACATAAAGATTACATATGTGCCTCGATCATGTAGGGCAGCTCACGAGGTCTAATCGATGAAGAACAAGAAGGGGAAGAGAACATCACATAGCTACTGGTCATGGACCCATGGTCCAAGGGAGACTACTCACGGCTCATCCGGGAGGCGTCCATGGTGGTGGAGAAGTTCCCGGTGGTGGTTCTCCCCTCCGGCAGGGTGCCGGGAAGAGTTCTCCTGGTGCTCCCGATCTTGGAAGCGCGGCGGCGGCGGAACAGAGATGAGATCGCGAAAAAGGGTTCCGTCCTCGAGGGTTTCGGGACGCGTGTTAAATATATGCCAAAGGGGGGCACCAGAGGCGGAGAGGGGGACCCAGGCGCCCCCCCGGCGCGGCCAGGGGTGGGGCCGCCCCCTCAGGGCGCCTGGAGCCCCTCTGGCCCTACTTGTGCCGCATGGAAGCTTCTGGAGCGCTGATTTTTTATATATTTTTCCCGGAATTTTTCTGGCAATTTAAGTAATGGGAAAACCTGAAATACAAAAACAGCAGAAAACAGAAAATGGCACTGGGGTGCACTGAGTTAATAGGTTAGTCCAAATATGATCAAAAGTGTATGGAAGTGCATAAATATCATAGCAATATCACACAAAAGAGGCATGGAGCAAGCAGAAATTATAGATACATTTTGGACGTATCACTTCATCATCTCCATCACCACGCCGTCGTGCTGAAGAAACTCTCCCGTGAAGCTCAACTGGATCAAGAGCTCGTGGGACGTCATCAAGCTGAATGTGTGCTGAACGCGGAGGTGTCGTACGTTTCGTGGTTGATCGGTTGGATCGCGAAGATGTTCGACTACATCAACCGCGTCACTTGACGCTTCCGCTTTCAGTCTACGAGGGTACGTAGACACACTCTCCCCTCTCGTTGCTATGCATCTGGTAGATAGATCTTGCGTGATCGTAGGAAAATTTTGAAATACTATGTTCCCCAACAAAATAAAACTACAACCGGAACTGCATGTGATGTCGAAAGGGATGAGGATCGATGTTCGATTTGGGAGCACCCAACGGTGCACACATACGTTACGTGGGGTTTGGGTTCTGGCCAATCAGAAAGCATGACTCAGATCATGGGCGGGGTGGCGGGGTTTGGTCGGCACACGGCTTTCATCAACGAACCGTGCGCTATTCGCAAACCAGATTGCATATTTTTGTTCACACATACTGTAGTGAGATCAATTGAGTGTGCTACCTCTGTGATAATAATAATAATAATAATAATAATAATAATAATAATAATAATAATAATAATAATAATAATAATAATAAACAGTTCATATTCATTACCTGAGCTGACAGCATATCAAGGTCAACATATTAACGGTTCTTACATGCATCAACAGAAAACCGGGCATAACTCACAAATTTAGTACACGCGACAGTTCTAAATTGAACGAATTAAGTTGCAGGGTAGGCATAAAGACTAGTCTTACGGCTTAATTTCCATGTACATGGGGGAACTAGGATCATTACGTTGACCCCGAATGAACTTGGGTATTCTGATGATTTTACGCTTCTCTGTTAGACTGGTGCGTTATCCCTTGGTTGGCAACTCATCAAACTCATCGTACACGTCCTCATCGGCAACATCGTCGACACCCAGTGCCCTTATCTTCCCATGCATCACTACATGGTAGTTCTTATGCAAAGGGTCTTCCACAAAGAAAATCTTGGTAGCATCACTAGCAAGAATGAACGGGTCCGCGTGATATGTCATCGTTGTCCTGTTAACACACGTCTTCCTGTAATCATCAACCTTTACATGACCAAGAGGGATCCATCCGCACCTGAATAATGCCACCTTAACTTTCACATACTCAAGCTCCCAAATCTCTTTGATGGTTCCGTAGTATACCCTTTTATCAGCTTCATCTATAATCATGCATTCTATTCTAACAATGTTGTTCTGATATGAGGTCTTCTCATCATGTTCCTCAGTGTAGAACGTGTATCCATTTATGTCATATGCTTGGTGCATCAACACCGTAGGTGATGGCTTTTGTGCCAACCACGCAGCAATGTCATCGATGGATCCTTGTGCCAAACTATTCTTCAGCCATTCAGCATAGTTCTTAGTGTGCTCCTTCATCTCCACATCTGATGAAGGCACCATTGGTAAGAAGCTTTGGCGTATCTCCGCCAAGTGTTCTTCGGTATAAGCACTGAGAACTGGGCTATTAAGCAGTACCGTCAAATGGGCTTTCTCTGCCAATTCTCTGGGTGCAGCCATATGCGTGCCAGCAAGGACCAGCTTACCTTTTATCCTTCCCTCATGGGGAGAGAGGGGCAAACCTATAGGTCTTTGTTTCATGTATTCGGTGCAAAACTCAACCACCTCCTCCACGGTATAACCTTGTAGGATGATTGCCTCTAGATGGTTTCAGTTCCGACAAAAGCGCTTCAGTATTCCCATGAACCACTCGAATGGATACATGTTGCGAAGAAACACATGACCACAATACTTTATCTCGTCGACAAGGTGCACAGTGAGATGGATTATGACATCAAAGAATGACAGTGGGAAAAACATCTGTAGGTTGGACAATATTCTTGCAATATCATCTTGCATATGATCCAACTCTTCAGGATCTACAACTTTCTGCCATAGTTGGTTGAAGAAATCACAGAGGTCAATGAGTGTGTTTCTTATATCTTTGTCCATCAGATTACCGATGGCCACCGGGAGGATTTGTGTCAACATTATGTGGCAATCATGTGACTTCATGTGTCCCAACTTCATTTTACCTGAGTTCACATCCACGAAACTTCTGATGTTTGCACAGTAGGAAGAGGGTGTCTTAACTAACAACAAATAGGTGAAGAACTATGTTGCTTCTTTTGTACTGAAATTGTAACTCTGGCGAGCTTTGATGAATTTGTCATGATCTTCTGCTTCACTCTTGCGTTTTGATTGATCAGCAAGCATATCGAGCCGTGAACCGTCACCATCCTTTCTTTTACCTTTAATCTTGAGCAGAGTACCAAGGATGCTTTCACATACGTTCTTCTCTACATGCATGACATCTATGCAGCGACGTACACGTAGAATCTCCCAGTAAGGTAATTTCCAGAACACCGATTTCTTCTTAAACCCTTGGGTGTTTGTTTCACCGTCAAAGGGTGGTTCTTGCCAAGCACAACATTAATTTTTTAGCCATGTTGTG
Organism: Secale cereale; assembly: GCA_902687465.1. Lineage (NCBI taxonomy): Eukaryota > Viridiplantae > Streptophyta > Magnoliopsida > Poales > Poaceae > Secale > Secale cereale. Next base: position 770,623,669 of record LR738711.1, on the reverse strand, counting down.
GACCATCTCCCCTTCATAGGGTCTTGGGCCCACACCTTCCTGTGTCGTACCATCAAATTCAGCTTTCATCTTTCGGTATGGGTGAGTTTTCCGTAAGAACCTACGATGACGCAAATACAAGGTTTTGTGCGAGTTGGGAAGTCTTCTGCTAGTTGTCCTATCTATGCATGTGACACACCCTACATCTCCCTTTTATTTCTGCCCCGATGTGTTGCCTAATGCCGGCATATATTGAATGGTGTGCACCAGCATCACATGTAGATCGAGAATCTCCATTTTGTAAGCATCATAACATTTTACAGCCAGTGCATCTATCCACACTGTCAGCAGTTCTTCTACCAGTAGCTGAAAGTAAATGTCGATGTCACTTTCAGGTTGCTTTGGGCCTTGGATAATCATTGACATCATAATGTAATTTTTCTTCATACACAACCGAGGAGCTAGGTTATATATGCACAGAAGCACCGGCCATGTGTTGTGATTGGTGCTCATATCGCCAAAAGGATTCATCCCGTCAGTACACTCCCCGGGCCTTATACTTCTAGGATCCTTGGCATATTTTCCAAACTTGTTGTCGATTAATTCCCACTGAGCCCCATCTTTCGGGTGCCTCATAAACTTATCCGTAATTCGCGCATCATGATGCCACCGCAACCTCTTTACTTCTTTAGGGTTTGCAAACAAACGTCTCAACCTTGGAATTAAAGGCAAGTACCAAACAACCTTGAACGTGATTCCTGTCTTGATCTCTTCGTCCAATTTGTACTTGTCCTTTGCTCTCATGCGCTTGTATCGTGCATGCTTGCATGTGGGACATGCACGCAAATCTTTGTACTCACCGCATTACAATATACAATCATTCACACAAGCGTGTATCTTCTGTACTTCAAGTTCTAATGGGCAAACAATTTTCTTCGCTTCATTCGTGCTTCTGGGGAGCACATTATCTTTCGGAAGAATTTTTTTGAAAAGACCTAACATCTCTGTGAAGCCCTTGTTTGATAGACCGTTTGTTGCCTTACATATGAGAAGCGCCAGGGTGGCACTCAACTTGGAATATTTCTTTTTGCAACCTGGATACAATTCTTTCCTAGAGTCCACATCAATGGTTGGCAGATCCTTGTACCCAATCATATCCTTTTTTGGGCCCTCGAAATCTGCAATCATAGCAGCAAAATCTGGCATATCAAGATTGTCGTCATCTGCGTCGACATCTTGGTTTTCTAGTGGGCGTTTCGGCTTTCTGATGTTCCAGTGGTAGCTTGACGCCTCTGCCCTGATATTAGATTCAACATCCATGTGACACTGATTGGGGTTTGGCATCTCGCTGCCCTGGGTATCTTCATCCATGACCTCCTCTTCACCATGTCTGGTCCAACATGTATATTCATCCATGAATCCCCTAGAGACTAAGTGCATCTGTACATCTGCAACTTCATGTGACTCTGTATTGGCACAATCAGTACATGGACACATGATGTAATCCACATCACCAATTCTCATCTTTGTACTTTCAGCCAAATTCATGAACTCTATCACGCCACTGATAAAATCTACGGTTTTCCAATTCTTCATCCATTGAGATCGTTCCATCTGCAGCACATAGATGGTAATTTAAAACAAAACAACAACATTAAAACACGGATTAACTAGTGCCCAAAGATACGTGCATAAATCACAAGGTTTTATTTTCATAATTACCGAGGGCGTTCCATGTTGTTATCCAGGCGTGCAATGAAAAAAATTAATGGCCAGTCAATTTACACGCAGAGTACTAGTACAACACTACCCTTAGAAATTGAATACCTTAATTAAGCCACTCATGAAAAGAATACCTTAATTAATTAGCCACGCGGTGACCTCCACCAACCAGACAGGGAAGCGTGATGCGGCGGCACGCCGAGACAGCAGGGTCGAGGAGCAAAGCTTAGTGCGGCTACCGCCTGAAGTTCGACCTCCACTATCCCGCCATCGACCACGATGGATGTGCTCGAATCACCCCGCCGCCGACCTCGATCTCGATGGTTGAGATCCTCCTATCTACTGCCGCAAACCGATGATTGACCTCCTATGACGCCACCACCGCCCACCGACCAAGGATTGACCTCTTCTCTGGTAGCCGTCGCCTAGGCCGCCGCCGCCATCTCTATATGCAGAGCGGCTATTTTTTTACGGATATCCGCAGAGCGGCTGTTTACATGGTATCTCACTATAACTCAATTATATGGATAGGGTAGTACATCACATACGGTTAACCTACGTTGTCTTCTCACACGGTTTGGTGCGGAAATTGTGTGTGAAGTAGTTCCCGACCTTTAGCTTATCTCCACAGTTTCCCCATTTTCACCAAATCCCTACATAGCCTCCAAATTGCCTCGCGTGGCACTGACATTGGGGGAATGCTGTGACGACCCCGGCCCGACCGTGCACTAATCATACACGCAATGCACACGATCAAGCCTAAGGACTCACGTGAAGGAATCACAACACAACTCTAAAACATAAATAAATACATGCAAGTTATATATTACAAGCCAGGGGCCTCGAGGGCTCGAATACATAACAAGTGTAATACACATAGTCAGCGGAAGCGTTAGGTATCTGGGTACAGATACATCACAGAAGAAGATAGGCCTTTTACAAAGGCGGGGCAAAATAAAAGCTACGATCGAAAAGGCGCAGGCCTCCTGCCTGGGACCTCCGATCCTACTCCTGGTCGTCGTCCGCCGGCTCCTCGTAGAAGTACTCGCCGGCCGGGTAGTAGTAGTAGCCAGCCTCGGGCTGGTAGTAGTAGTCGTCAACAGGGGCTGCGGGCACCATGGCTCCGTCGTCTGGTTTATCATGCGGGTAGGACAAAAGAGGAAGCAAAGCAACCGTGAGTACTCATCCAAAGTACTCAGCAAGACTTACATCAGATCTATACTAGCAATGCATTATTTTCAAAGGAGGCTTTATGTGGGTGGACTAGACTGCAGAAAGCCAGAGTAGAGAGGGGAAAAGCCTAGTCCTGACGAAGACTAGCATCTTCAGCGTCTTGCAGCAAGACGAAGGGAGCAGAATAGTTCATCATAATAATGTATAATGTTTGCAGCAATATCATCTTCATATCACATATCTCAAGTCACCAGTTCTAGTTGTACCGAAGTGGATACAACTCCGAGTGTCCGTTACCGTAGGACAGGCTATCGATAGATTGTTTCTTCCCTGCAGGGGTGCACCAAATTACCCACCACGCTCGCTTAACTCCGGCCGGACACACCATCAGGTCGTGCCCGCCCTCGGCTAAACAATACGACGCAACCCGACCGGATACCGCCAGAGAGGATCGAGCACGCCGGACTAATCCTATGCCCCCGGGGGTCATGGCCGTCGCCCCGGACACTCCGCACGTTGCGAGGCCGTTCGGTAGCAGACCTAGCAACCCCTTATACAAGCGCAGTTGCATCCTAAGTCCAATCCGAACGGTCCGCTCAATCGCTGACGTCGTGACGACTCCGGCTGATGTATACGACGCAGAGCACCCACTCACACCCACGTGGTGGTTAGTGCTATCGGACCCGGAGGCCCCTCGGATCAAATATCCAAATCGCTTAGTGTGTTGGGAGCGCGCGGTAACGAGCAGAGCCTACGATACTGTTGGCCCCGTCGTCCCGTCTCGAGGACTTGTGACAAGGACTGGGAAAGACCGGCCACGCCTCGTAGTTATCTCGCGGGTACCCTCACTGGTCACCCGACTCCACAGCTCACGCCTCAAAGGCACTCGCGGGTACCCCTCAGGGTCAACCCGTCTCTATCCAACATGTGTAGAAGTCACCATAAAGTGTCATCAGACGCACGATACCTCTGGCCGCACGCCTTTGTTCCTGGCGACGTCCGGCCTCGGGGATCGATACGTCTTTAAACACGGTACAGTAAACCAGACATCCGTGTGGTTTCCATGCCGTTGAGGAATCCGAGGAATCACCCTCGTTGGACTCCTATACGACAAGTCCCGTTAAGGTGGTACCAGAGGAATCACCCTCGGCGGTAATCACAATAACGGATGCACGACAAAAGCTAAGTCGGAAGTGGGAAGAGGAATCACCCTCGGTATCCCACAACGAGCTAGCTATACTACAGGGACAACATCGGAGGTGAGTTCGGAGGTATCACCCTCGTCACCTGATGTTAACTCTGCGGAGTCGAGCATATTAGGAGGGGGTGTGCGGTGATGTGAAGAAGGTCAGGGGTAGGGGCTCGATCGCTTGATCGAGACAAGGGTACTATGCGAGGCAACTACGAGAGTGCGGGACCACAGCAGTGCTACCCAACCTATACTAAGCAGTTTATGAATAATGACCGGTATCAACAATTTAGCAAAAACAGGCTATGCAACAGTAATAGGAGCAGTAGCAGTAGCAGCAATTCTAATGCAAGAATAAGAGAGAATAGACATAGGCGATATCGGAAATGCTCAAGGGGGGGTTGCTTGCCTGGTTGCTCGGTGGCAAAAGCAAGATCGTCGGAGGGGGAACCAATCACCGGGACAGCGTCGGTCTCGGGATCTGCGTCAGCGCCGGGCTCTACCGAGAGAGAAGAGGGGGAAGAAACAAATAAATACACAAGCATATGCAACACAGAGCGTGCTAAGCTAACGTGCAGTGCAGGGTTGCCTAAAAACATGTCTAGGGCATATTAGTTATTTTTAAGAAATTGTTTGGATTTATTTTATTAAAGTTGAGCACTATTCATTCATCGAAAACAGGTCAAAAGTTCCATGTTCATCTAGCTAGGGGCATCTGATGGGAATACGGAGGGCGTATCTAGATTCGTATCGAAATTCTAAGCAATTTTCATATATAAATTATTTTCATCGGAGTTACGGATTAAAAGATATGATTTTTCAAAGTTTATTTGAATTTCTGGAATTATTTTAAATAACAGAAAAGGGTTTACTGCGCCATGCTGACGTCAGCACTGCGTCAGCAGTCAACAGCCGCACTGGTCAGGTCAAACCTGACCAGTGGGTCCCACCTGTCAGCCTCTGTTATAAAACAGAGTTTGTTTTAATTTAAACTAATTCTATTTAGCTACTGGACCCCACCTGTCAGTGACTAATCAAACTTAATTAATATATTTTTATTTCTAAAACAGTTTAGTTAAATATAAGGGCGGTGGGGCCCGCGTGTCAGCGGCACAGGGCTGCCCAGTCAGCACGTTGACTGGTCAAACCAGTCAACGGGGCCCGCGGGGCCACTGGCAGTGACCCTGGGGGTGGGGCCCCAGGTCAGCCACGGCGGCCGGCCGGCGTTTAAACGCCGGTGGGCGTCAAAACGCGTCGGCGACCACGGGAGCTCACCGGAAATGCGCTACGGTGGCCCGTTTGGCGCGCGGCTAGGTGCGTTCGAACGAGGCGGAAGTACCGCATCTGGTGGTGGTGGCCGTTGGGCCGGAGGTGGCCGGAATCAACGCCGGCGACGAGCTAAGGCGGAGGTGCGTTCGGGTGCTCGTCGGAAACGGCGAAGCCGTGGTCGTTAGCTCGATCTAGAGGCGTGGGGGTGATCTACGCGACGTGCTGAGGCTGTTGGACAAACGCCTGTGACCGTTTGGTCACCGGAACCTCGCCGGCGACGAGGTCCGCGGCGATGCGTGCGGGCTCGAGCGGTGCGACAGCTACGGGCTAGCCGGAGCGAGGAAAGAGAGTGGGGAGGGGCGGTGGCTCACCGAGCGGCACACACGGTGGCCCGTGACAGCTTAGTAGCAGCAGAACGGCGGGGCTCGTCGGAGAAGCGCCGGCGTCCGAGAGGAAGGGGGCGACGTCGTGCGCTAGCTCCCGAGCCTCCCAGCTCCGGTTCGTGGGCAAGGAGGGCGTAGTCGAGGGCTGCGCACTCGCCAGACACGGTGGCGAGGCCGGCCGGGGACGGTGGTCGCGGGAACGGCGGTCGAACGACGGCGACGGCGCTCGGGCCGCGCGGATCTGAGAGGGGAGAGGAGGACTGAGCTCGGGAGGGAGAAGGGAAATGGATAGGGACGGAGGGGGGAGAGGGAGGAGCTCTCTCTTATCCTCTCCGCGCCGCTGTAGCGGCAGCTGTCGACGGCCGCGGCGGCGAGCGCGCGGCGACCAGCGCGCGGTCGACACGGCGACGGAGCAGGTGAGGGGGATGGGCTGGGCCGGATCGGCCCAGTAACAGGTAAGGCCTCCAGGCCCTTTCCCTTTATTTATTTACTGTTTTCCTTTATTTCAACAGCAAAGAAGAAAAAGAAAAGGTAGGGCCATCAGATGAGGTTTGTAAAAAGTGTGAGTTGGTCCTAAAATGATGTTGCAATATTCCTCATCACCAAAAATTGGTTTGAGCACATTTGGATCATTTTTGGAATTTACAAAAATGATTAGGCAATTAATAGTGCTGTTGTAACACTGTTTAATGCCCTAGCCCATAAATGGGGTTGCTGGTGATGTTGTTTTCACCAGAAACAATTGTTTTGGAATATTTGCAACAGCATGGACATTTTCCCCAAATTTTTGGAGCAACTTCATTTTGCACTTGAATTTGAATTTGAATTTTCAGGGGAGTTTTGAAGTGATTGTTTTAACCACTGTGATTATGCATTGTAAATGAAAATGACTTGGCATTATTAGCAGTTGATCACAGTGATCATTACAAGGGGGTGTTACAAATTCTCCTCCTCTAAAAGAAATTCTCGTCCCGAGAATTTAGGAGGTAGAAGCAAAGAGGTCGGGGTATTCCGCCCGAAGATTTTCCTCGCGTTCCCAAGTGGCTTCATCTTCAGTATGATTTGACCACTGCACTTTCAGGAACTTGGTTGTCTTCTGGCGGGTCCGACGTTCAGTTTGATCGAGGATGCGGATCGGATGCTCCTTATAAGACAGATCATCTTGAAGCTCGAGCATCTCGTGATCCACAGCACGATGCGGGGACTCCTTGAAAGATCGGCGGAGTTGCGACACATGGAACACATCGTGGATATGCGAGAATTGCGGAGGCAATTGCAATTTGTAAGCCACGGATCCACGTCTAGCAACCACGGGAAAGGGACCAATGTAGCGCGGAGCTAACTTGCCCTTGATGCCGAAACGGTGTGTGCCCTTCATAGGGGTGACTCGAAGATAGACTTGATCACCTGGTTGATAAGTCAATCCCCATCGTTTGCGATCATAGTTGCTCTTCTGACGGTCTTGAGCCGCCTTGAGATTCTCACGCACGATACGGACTTGCTCTTCGGCGTGTTGAATAATGTCCGGACCAATAACTTGTCGTTCCCCAGTTTCTGACCAGTACAGAGGGGTTCGACACTTACGTCCGTACAGAACTTCAAAAGGAGCCATCTTCAAACTTGCTTGATAACTGTTGTTATACGAGAACTCGGCATATGGAAGAGATTCTTCCCATTTCTTACCGAATGATATAACACAAGCTCGCAGCATATCTTCAAGCACTTGATTGACTCGTTCAACTTGACCTTGGGACTGGGGGTGATAAGCTGAACTCCAGTGGATATGAGTTCCCAAAGCTTCTTGAAAACTTTCCCAGAACTTGGAAGTAAACAGGGTGCCACGGTCTGAGCTGATCTCCTTCGGAATACCGTGGAGGGAAACAATTCGGGAGATATACAGTTCTGCTAACTGGCTAGCAGTGATAGTCTCCTTGACTGGTAGGAAGTGTGCAACCTTTGAGAGTTGGTCGACGACGACAAGAATGGCATCGTTACCCTTCTGGGACTTAGGAAATCCAGTAATGAAATCCATCTGCACCTTATCCCATTTCCACAGCGGAATAGGAAGAGGTTGCAGAAGTCCAGCAGGCTTCTGATGTTCTGCCTTCACACGACGACAGACATCGCATTCAGCAACATATCGAGCAATATCCCGCTTCATATTAGGCAACCAGTACCTTTGGCGGAGATCACGATACATCTTAGTACTACCAGGATGAATAGACAGCGGTGTATCATGAGCCTCCTTCATGACCTTGTCAGTCATTAGGTCGAAACGAGTTACCACAATGCGGCCTCGGAAATACAAGGTTCCATCTTCGGATATTGAGAAATCCCTGTATTTCGGAAGATGCAGTTCCTGTTTTATAACATCAACGAAAGCATCTTTGGTTTGCGCTACCTTGACAGCCTTCTCAAGATCCGGCTGTATCACAAGGTCATTAAGCGAACCATGTGGAACGATATGCAGATTCAGCTTGCGTAACTCCTCATAAAGACGAGGCTGAGCTCGCCTAACCTTGAGGTTGGTGCTGTATGACTTGCGACTCAAGGCATCGGCCATCACATTAGCTTTGCCAGGGGTATAAGAAATACCGCAGTCGTATTCAGAAATAGTTTCCAACCATCGTTGTTGGCGGAGATTAAGGTCCGGCTGAGTGAATAAATACTTCAAACTTTGATGATCAGTATAAATCTCACACCGGTTACCGAGAAGGTAATGCCGCCAAAGCTTCAATGCAAAGATCACTGCAGCAAGTTCAAGATCATGCACTGGATAATTCTCTTCATGCGGACGTAATTGACGTGATGCATAAGCAACTACTCTTCGTTCTTGCATTAGGACACAGCCTAATCCTTGACGAGAGGCGTCACAATATATCACGAAGTCCTTGCGAGAATCTGGAGGAGCAAGCACTGGGGCAGAAACGAGCTTGTCCTTAAGAGCTTGAAAGCTTTCCTGGCATTTATCTGTCCACTCAAACTTAACGCCTTTGTGAAGCAGATTAGTCAGGGGCTTGGCAATCTTGGAAAAGTTCTCGACGAAACGACGACAATAGCTTGCAAGGCCGAGAAAACTTCTCACTTGCTTGACATTCTTCGGAGGAGTCCAGTCAAGAATAGCCTGAACCCGTTCCGGATTAACGGCAATGCCATCCTTGGAAATCACATGTCCAAGGTAGGTTACTTCTGATAGCCAGAACTCGCATTTGGAAAACTTAGCATAAAGCTGATGCTCTCGCAGCTTCTCCAGAACAAGGCGAAGATGTTCGGCGTGTTCTTCCTTGTTCTTTGAGAATACCAGAATATCATCCAGATATACCACGACAAACTTGTCGAGATAATCCATGAATATATAATTCATCAGGCGGGAGAAGGTAGCTGGAGCATTAGTCAGTCCAAAAGACATGACAGTGTACTCATAAGAGCCATAGCGAGTTACGAATGCAGTCTTTGGAATATCCTCTTCGCGGACACGGATCTGGTGATAACCCAACCTCAAGTCGAGTTTGGAAAACACTGATGATCCAGCCAGTTGATCATATAAGTCATTGATCCGGGGAAGCGGATATTTATTCTGGATGGTTGCCTGGTTGATAGGTCGGTAGTCTTGTACCAGCCTATTCGTACCATCTTTCTTCTTGACGAAAAGAGACGGTGCTCCCCAGGCAGAGGAACTAGGACGGATGAAGCCTTTCCTGAGTGACTTATCGATTTCCTCCTTAAGCTCAAGGAGCTCATGCGGTGGCATCTTGTAAGGACGCTTCGCAATAGGAGTAGTACCCGGCTTCAAGTCAATAACGAATTCGACGGCTCGAGCAGGGGGTATTCCTGGAAGTTCTTCTGGGAAGACATCCGGGAAATCACATACAACTGGTATGCTTTCGAGCCCTTCAAGGGGTGAAGCATTCAATGCATTTAAGGCATAGATTTGAGCTTCGGCATTATGGGATACACGAGCGCGGCAATTCACGAGTTGATTCGAGGGGTGCCGAAGACGTACAGTCTTGGTGGCACAATCAATTAGGGCCTCGTGAGCCTCCAACCAATCCATTCCTAGGATAAGGTCGATGCCGCAGGATTTCAGGACAATGGGGTGTGCCTGAAATTTCATTTCTTCTATCTCCACTACCACTTCCGGACAGAATAAGGTAGATAAGCACTGACCCGCGGAGGTTTGTATGGATACCGTGTGATGTAGTTCATCTTGTTTAAAGCCATGTTTAATTGCAAATGGTGCTGATATGAATGAATCAGATGCACCAGTATCAAACAAAACATTAGCAAATACTGAGTTGACAAGAAGTGTACCCATCACTGTGGCTGGCTGCTCTGGGTCTTCACTCAGATTGACGTGGTGAAGCTGACCACCACGAGCATTCGAAGGCCTGATATTATTGTTGCGCTGCGGAGGAACTCCACGTCCATTACCACGGCCAGCAGATGGAAGAGCCAGCTGACCCTGAGCCTGTGGACAGTCTCTGGCACGGTGACCCGGACGGCCACACTTGAAGCAGAGTCCACTCTCTGGACGAATCGCAGGTGCTCGAGGTGCTGGAACTGCAGGCCTGTACTGCATTGGCGGTGGAGGAGGCAGACGAGGTGCAGCATAAGAAGGCCTGTACACTGGAGCGTTTGGACGATACATGCTCTGAGGAATCCATATACGGCGCTTCTGAGAAGACGAGCCCGAAGATGAGCCCGACTCGCGAGAGCGCTTAAGAGCATCCTTGTGTAGCTTGAGTCCAGTTTCAACCTGAATGGCCTTGTTCACTAGAGTGGCGAAGTCCGGAAAGTCCAGTGCCACTAGAGCAAGCAGAATATCATGATGAAGTCCGCGTCTGAACTTCTCCTGGCGTCTTGCGTCAGTAGCGATATCTTCCTCAGCATAGCGAGACAGCTCAAGGAACTCCCGCTGATAGGCATCAACTGACTTGTTGCCCTGAATCAGGTTACGGAACTCCGTACGCTTGCGGTCGATAACCCCTTCCGGGATGTACCGAGCACGGAAGGCAGTCTTGAAGTCTGCCCAGGTGATGACAGTTCCAGCAGGCACTGTGTTCCGATGCGTGTCCCACCACTGGGCCGCCGGACCCTTCAGGAAATACGTCGCAAACTTGACATAGTTGTCAGGGGACACGGCGGCAGAATCCAGCTCAAAGAAGATATCACGCAGCCAATCATCGGCATCCAAGGGGTTGGCGGCACTGCGAAATACCGTTGGATTGAGCCGCAGAAATTCTTGCAGAGTGATAGCGGCTGGCTGATGCTGAGCATTGGCGTTGGCTTGGGGTATCTGGTTGAGCATACCCTGCAGCACCTGACGCTGCATGTCAAGGGTCTGCATTACGGCAGCCATATAGTCTGGCGGCGGAGGCGGAGGCGGAGGTGGAGGTGGATCATTGTTACCAGCCATCCTGATAATTCCAACAGGGGTGGTTTAGCGACAAGAATACACGTTGCATGAATTCAACAATGTAGTAAATATGCACGACATAAGGGAGGTGCAATAAATACAACATCATACACATCATGACATACGGGTTCGTACATAACGTCGGTTACAAACGGGCAGCACAACGGCGCAAAATCAGAAACTAGACATAGTAGGCGGCGCGCAGACCGCGGTAAGGAAGTACACAACGAGACATAGCAAAGGCTACATCAACGTCGGAGAAAGGAACTGAAACGGGGTAGCTGCAAGTGCGGACGGCGGATCTCGATCGCAGAAGGATCCTGAGCTCCATGTGCACTCTGATGCAGAACCCGGTCTCGGACGGGAAGCAGAGGTCCACGAACTGGCGTGTAACCTCAAACCGCAGGCCACTCGACACCTGGAGGTGTGTTGATCCTGCGCGGGCAAAGGATAGACTGAGGAAGTGTCCCTGCTTGGACAGCCGGTACCAACTGCGTCAACGTCTGGTAGAGAATTGTCCGAGTGATGGACAACTCAACCGCCAGGGCCCGAGCAGTTCGATCCAGCGCCTGAGTGTGCTGAATCAGAACCTGCGGGTCATAACGTCGACTCTCGTACGGGGCACAGATAGCTGAGTAGTATCCAGTCTCATCTCCAGCAGGTGCATACGGAATGTACCGAAACTCAGAGGCATCCAAGCTATCTCTGTGCTCTCCTCGGAGGCGTGCGACAGCAGCGTAGGCAGCATCATGGACTGCCATCGCAACCGTCACGCCGCTACCGTGGAAGCGGTACAGCTCGGTGTCTGAGTCATCCTGCCGGTCGTAGATACGAACAACAGCATAATACTGCTCCTGGTTGAACTCGCGATACTCCTCGTAGACCATGTACTCGGGGTACCAGCGGTAGCCCAGTCTGGTCATGAGAGCGACTAGAATGGCCGGAAACCCAGGGGCATCTCGAGCCCAGGTGCGAAGCACAAGCTGAGTCTCCGGGCGAAGTGGAAACAGAGGATCCATCTGAAAGAAGAGGAATCAGACTTGTCAAGTTCTGATGATAATTAACAGAACTTGGTAAGAAAGGTTAAACAAACAAATGGAAAGGAATGATTATCAGAATAATCAGGTCAATGATAAGGAACCGCACTGATATCCAGCTCTCCGGGTAGATGTGAAAACGAGAACCTAATGGAGTTAGTAAATCATTTAACCCGAATAGGAGAGATATTCAGAGTCCCAGAGTAAAGACGAGGAATAAAAGATACTATACCACCCAATTGGCGACGTGGGGCCATAAGCCACACAGCCAAGTTAGTAAAACATTTTTGGACCTCTAGACTCGACTTCGGCCAAGGAGTTGGAAAGGGGGTTCCTACAGGCAGTCGGCTCTGATACCAACCTGTGACGACCCCGGCCCGACCGTGCACTAATCATACACGCAATGCACACGATCAAGCCTAAGGACTCACGTGAAGGAATCACAACACAACTCTAAAACATAAATAAATACATGCAAGTTATATATTACAAGCCAGGGGCCTCGAGGGCTCGAATACATAACAAGTGTAATACACATAGTCAGCGGAAGCGTTAGGTATCTGGGTACAGATACATCACAGAAGAAGATAGGCCTTTTACAAAGGCGGGGCAAAATAAAAGCTACGATCGAAAAGGCGCAGGCCTCCTGCCTGGGACCTCCGATCCTACTCCTGGTCGTCGTCCGCCGGCTCCTCGTAGAAGTACTCGCCGGCCGGGTAGTAGTAGTAGCCAGCCTCGGGCTGGTAGTAGTAGTCGTCAACAGGGGCTGCGGGCACCATGGCTCCGTCGTCTGGTTTATCATGCGGGTAGGACAAAAGAGGAAGCAAAGCAACCGTGAGTACTCATCCAAAGTACTCAGCAAGACTTACATCAGATCTATACTAGCAATGCATTATTTTCAAAGGAGGCTTTATGTGGGTGGACTAGACTGCAGAAAGCCAGAGTAGAGAGGGGAAAAGCCTAGTCCTGACGAAGACTAGCATCTTCAGCGTCTTGCAGCAAGACGAAGGGAGCAGAATAGTTCATCATAATAATGTATAATGTTTGCAGCAATATCATCTTCATATCACATATCTCAAGTCACCAGTTCTAGTTGTACCGAAGTGGATACAACTCCGAGTGTCCGTTACCGTAGGACAGGCTATCGATAGATTGTTTCTTCCCTGCAGGGGTGCACCAAATTACCCACCACGCTCGCTTAACTCCGGCCGGACACACCATCAGGTCGTGCCCGCCCTCGGCTAAACAATACGACGCAACCCGACCGGATACCGCCAGAGAGGATCGAGCACGCCGGACTAATCCTATGCCCCCGGGGGTCATGGCCGTCGCCCCGGACACTCCGCACGTTGCGAGGCCGTTCGGTAGCAGACCTAGCAACCCCTTATACAAGCGCAGTTGCATCCTAAGTCCAATCCGAACGGTCCGCTCAATCGCTGACGTCGTGACGACTCCGGCTGATGTATACGACGCAGAGCACCCACTCACACCCACGTGGTGGTTAGTGCTATCGGACCCGGAGGCCCCTCGGATCAAATATCCAAATCGCTTAGTGTGTTGGGAGCGCGCGGTAACGAGCAGAGCCTACGATACTGTTGGCCCCGTCGTCCCGTCTCGAGGACTTGTGACAAGGACTGGGAAAGACCGGCCACGCCTCGTAGTTATCTCGCGGGTACCCTCACTGGTCACCCGACTCCACAGCTCACGCCTCAAAGGCACTCGCGGGTACCCCTCAGGGTCAACCCGTCTCTATCCAACATGTGTAGAAGTCACCATAAAGTGTCATCAGACGCACGATACCTCTGGCCGCACGCCTTTGTTCCTGGCGACGTCCGGCCTCGGGGATCGATACGTCTTTAAACACGGTACAGTAAACCAGACATCCGTGTGGTTTCCATGCCGTTGAGGAATCCGAGGAATCACCCTCGTTGGACTCCTATACGACAAGTCCCGTTAAGGTGGTACCAGAGGAATCACCCTCGGCGGTAATCACAATAACGGATGCACGACAAAAGCTAAGTCGGAAGTGGGAAGAGGAATCACCCTCGGTATCCCACAACGAGCTAGCTATACTACAGGGACAACATCGGAGGTGAGTTCGGAGGTATCACCCTCGTCACCTGATGTTAACTCTGCGGAGTCGAGCATATTAGGAGGGGGTGTGCGGTGATGTGAAGAAGGTCAGGGGTAGGGGCTCGATCGCTTGATCGAGACAAGGGTACTATGCGAGGCAACTACGAGAGTGCGGGACCACAGCAGTGCTACCCAACCTATACTAAGCAGTTTATGAATAATGACCGGTATCAACAATTTAGCAAAAACAGGCTATGCAACAGTAATAGGAGCAGTAGCAGTAGCAGCAATTCTAATGCAAGAATAAGAGAGAATAGACATAGGCGATATCGGAAATGCTCAAGGGGGGGTTGCTTGCCTGGTTGCTCGGTGGCAAAAGCAAGATCGTCGGAGGGGGAACCAATCACCGGGACAGC
>LR738711.1:770530255-770608978 GCA_902687465.1 Secale cereale | reverse complement strand
TCGGTCTCGGGATCTGCGTCAGCGCCGGGCTCTACCGAGAGAGAAGAGGGGGAAGAAACAAATAAATACACAAGCATATGCAACACAGAGCGTGCTAAGCTAACGTGCAGTGCAGGGTTGCCTAAAAACATGTCTAGGGCATATTAGTTATTTTTAAGAAATTGTTTGGATTTATTTTATTAAAGTTGAGCACTATTCATTCATCGAAAACAGGTCAAAAGTTCCATGTTCATCTAGCTAGGGGCATCTGATGGGAATACGGAGGGCGTATCTAGATTCGTATCGAAATTCTAAGCAATTTTCATATATAAATTATTTTCATCGGAGTTACGGATTAAAAGATATGATTTTTCAAAGTTTATTTGAATTTCTGGAATTATTTTAAATAACAGAAAAGGGTTTACTGCGCCATGCTGACGTCAGCACTGCGTCAGCAGTCAACAGCCGCACTGGTCAGGTCAAACCTGACCAGTGGGTCCCACCTGTCAGCCTCTGTTATAAAACAGAGTTTGTTTTAATTTAAACTAATTCTATTTAGCTACTGGACCCCACCTGTCAGTGACTAATCAAACTTAATTAATATATTTTTATTTCTAAAACAGTTTAGTTAAATATAAGGGCGGTGGGGCCCGCGTGTCAGCGGCACAGGGCTGCCCAGTCAGCACGTTGACTGGTCAAACCAGTCAACGGGGCCCGCGGGGCCACTGGCAGTGACCCTGGGGGTGGGGCCCCAGGTCAGCCACGGCGGCCGGCCGGCGTTTAAACGCCGGTGGGCGTCAAAACGCGGCGGCGACCACGGGAGCTCACCGGAAATGCGCTACGGTGGCCCGTTTGGCGCGCGGCTAGGTGCGTTCGAACGAGGCGGAAGTACCGCATCTGGTGGTGGTGGCCGTTGGGCCGGAGGTGGCCGGAATCAACGCCGGCGACGAGCTAAGGCGGAGGTGCGTTCGGGTGCTCGTCGGAAACGGCGAAGCCGTGGTCGTTAGCTCGATCTAGAGGCGTGGGGGTGATCTACGCGACGTGCTGAGGCTGTTGGACAAACGCCTGTGACCGTTTGGTCACCGGAACCTCGCCGGCGACGAGGTCTGCGGCGATGCGTGCGGGCTCGAGCGGTGCGACAGCTACGGGCTAGCCGGAGCGAGGAAAGAGAGTGGGAAGGGGCGGTGGCTCACCGAGCGGCACACACGGTGGCCCGTGACAGCTTAGTAGCAGCAGAACGGCGGGGCTCGTCGGAGAAGCGCCGGCGTCCGAGAGGAAGGGGGCGACGTCGTGCGCTAGCTCCCGAGCCTCCCAGCTCCGGTTCGTGGGCAAGGAGGGCGTAGTCGAGGGCTGCGCACTCGCCAGACACGGTGGCGAGGCCGGCCGGGGACGGTGGTCGCGGGAACGGCGGTCGAACGACGGCGACGGCGCTCGGGCCGCGCGGATCTGAGAGGGGAGAGGAGGACTGAGCTCGGGAGGGAGAAGGGAAATGGATAGGGACGGAGGGGGGAGAGGGAGGAGCTCTCTCTTATCCTCTCCGCGCCGCTGTAGCGGCAGCTGTCGACGGCCGCGGCGGCGAGCGCGCGGCGACCAGCGCGCGGTCGACACGGCGACGGAGCAGGTGAGGGGGATGGGCTGGGCCGGATCGGCCCAGTAACAGGTAAGGCCTCCAGGCCCTTTCCCTTTATTTATTTACTGTTTTCCTTTATTTCAACAGCAAAGAAGAAAAAGAAAAGGTAGGGCCATCAGATGAGGTTTGTAAAAAGTGTGAGTTGGTCCTAAAATGATGTTGCAATATTCCTCATCACCAAAAATTGGTTTGAGCACATTTGGATCATTTTTGGAATTTACAAAAATGATTAGGCAATTAATAGTGCTGTTGTAACACTGTTTAATGCCCTAGCCCATAAATGGGGTTGCTGGTGATGTTGTTTTCACCAGAAACAATTGTTTTGGAATATTTGCAACAGCATGGACATTTTCCCCAAATTTTTGGAGCAACTTCATTTTGCACTTGAATTTGAATTTGAATTTTCAGGGGAGTTTTGAAGTGATTGTTTTAACCACTGTGATTATGCATTGTAAATGAAAATGACTTGGCATTATTAGCAGTTGATCACAGTGATCATTACAAGGGGGTGTTACAAATGCGGACGAGTGCTGCTGATGGTTTCGGTGCAGCTGCTCCTGCTCGTATCGCCGGCACGACGGCGGTCGCCGCCGAGCACTTGCCTAAGGTCATCAGAAGGCAGGTGTACTACGGATCTGAATCGTCCTATCAGGTTCCAATCTATCCCGATCTTTTTTAGCATGTCCAAAGTATAGCTCCTTGCTGAATCCGTCCTGAATGACCCCCCTCCCCCTAGGAAAGTGATCTGCCGCCGGATCCGGAGCATGACTCCAGACTCCTGCAACACGAGTTTGACTCCAAGTTTTGCGCCACAGAGAAGTACCAAAAGCTAAGTTGTGTGCACGGGCACACTCTCGCTCGACGCGTATGCACGGAGAGATTTGACATTGGCAGGCGGTTTCTCATTTGCCCCTTAGAGGTTAGTGCTAATTAAGTTTATCATTTTACTTCAAGTAATGTCACCGCTCATCGTGAATACTATTTAACATTGGCAGGGATATGAGGCTTGTGCCTTTGTTAACTGGCTGGATGAAGAATGGCATGGAAAGGCTCGGAGTATTATCACCAAGCTCGCAGAAGATAACGTAAAGCTGAAGAAGAAACTGGCTGATCTGGAATGTACAATCAGTACGATGAAGCAAGAAAGAATCAATCACAGGCAACAGATGAAAGCAAGAGACAAGAAGGAACTAGCATGTGTAGTTTTGGTTGTCGCATTAGCCATGTTCTATGCGCTGTTTGCAATGATGATTAGGGGTTTTGTTTGACAGTGTTGCTAAAGCACATCTAGATGTGCTCTAAGTAATGCACATCTAGGTCCTATGCCATTGATGTTACGCGAAGATTCATGCAGTTATTTTTCTTTATCTTTTTTCTTTTCCTTTCTAGTTTGATTATTACTAGCTTTATCAATAATAAGAAGAGCTCAATGTATTGCTTGCCAACTGTCCTACTCCGCTCGTACCGGTACCGGTGCATAATCCCAAAACTCGTTCCTTGTTTTTGTCCTGAAAAAGGAAACCAGCCAAATAGCCAATAGGAGTCCTGCGCAACCCTAGGAATTTGGAGCGACTGGGCACAAATAATTGCGGTTGATTACATCAGCGGTTAGATAATACGTCAACCCCCCCTCCCCCCCTCCCCCCGCGCGCAAAAAACCCACTTCAATTGGCAGTTCCTCTTCTCTGCATACCCCCCTTAAGTGTCCACCATCTTCATTGTCCCCGGCAGGCCGCGCTACACACTGGCACACACTTTGCAGCCATGTCGAGCGATAGCGATGACAACAGTTCGGCCAACAGTCTGGCGCCCGATGATAGGTCAACATCGGAATCATCCCGCTCGTCTTCGATGAGTCCGGCGTCGAGCCCAGACCTCGATTATATCCGGTTCATGGAAGGGACGCTACCTCCGGAGTCGTCAGACGACAACCAGACGGACGAGGAGCCGTCGGAGGACGAAGAAGAGGACGGCGATGATGAGGAGGAGGAATGGTCGAATTATGGAATTCACTACACTGGGTACCCAAAGGTGCTAGAAGGGTATAGTGACTCAAACTGGATCTCGGATGATGATGAGATAAAGGCCACGAGCGGATATGTATTCATTCATGGAGGTGGCACTGTTTCTTGGAAGTCTTGCAAGCAGACCATCTTAGCGAGGTCAACAATGGAAGCAGAACTCACAACACTAGATACAGCTACGGTCGAAACAGATTGGCTTCGTCGGCTCTTGAATGACTTACCGGTAGTTGAGAAACCTGTACTGGGTATCCTTATGAACGACGACAATCAAACTGTGATCACGAAAGTGAGCATCTTAAAGGATAATATGAAGTCATCAAGACATATTCAGAGAAGGTTAAAGTCTGTCAGAAAAATGAGAAACTCCATAGCTATTGCATTGGATTATATCCAAACGTCTAAAAATTTGGACGATCCTTTTACTAAGGGTCTATCACGTAATGTGATAGATAATGCATCGAAGGAGATGGATGAGACCCACAATATGAGTTCTTCACAGTAACATAGTCTATGTGATCGGAGATCCCGTGAATTAGATGTGGAAGACAAGTTTTTGGTCAACTAAGAGGAGAGTATCCTTACTATTAACAATACCACTCCACGAAGATGCAATACTCTCCTACTCCCTCTGTCCGGTGAAGAGTGTACATCTAGAGATTGTAGGAAAAATTATGGAGTGAAATAAAAAATGCATTGGAAATATGCAGGCCACCATCTCTCTCCTCTTTAATTACCCAACCCCCAATGAGCTAAGTGCATGTATAAATTAAGAAGACCATGTGTGGATTGTTATTGGTCTGGATTACCGTGTGATGAGAGAGGATTACTTTAAAGCGCATTGAGAAGATAGAAGTACACTCTTTTATGGGCAAATTTTGAAGTCAAACATACACTCTTCACCAGACAGAGGCAGTAATCTGCATGGCAGGTTGATGTATATCTTAATGTGCTCTAAGTGGCTCATTTAAGCAGAGATATTGTCCTGCAGAACATCTTTTGAAGAACACACCTATGTGAGTCTGATTGTTAAACGTTGCAATCTATGAGAGCACTGTGCTCTCTTGTAAACTCATGAAAGGTCTCGGAGTATGACACATAAGGTCCACCCGCGGGAAGACACACGGTAGCCCAGTATCGGTCAAGGCTTTGTGGGAAGCTAGATTCGCAGAAAACTTGCAGTTGATTGCCTAGTCCACTGTTCAAGTTGATTACTAGTGTAGCATAGAGTTCTGGGTGGAAGTTCAACTTAACAGTCTCCACTACAGTACCGGCATATAAAATAGTATTTTGGAACCAAAGGCAATTCTTGCGTGCCTCTGGGATCTCGTGGGGCATTGCTGGAATTTAGCCTATTTTGGGACAACCCAATAGCAATTTCAGAAATTCCTAATAATTCCTAGAGGCATACTTAGCCCATTCGTGCAAGGCAAGGGGTAATACTAAAGTTTAGTACCACATTACTAGTTTAGTGGGAGTTGGACCTCCTTATAATGGAGGTTGTTTCCCCACATGTATGACCATGAGAACAAGAGGGACATCCACGCACGCTCCTCCTCCACCGCCCGCCTTGCCACGCCATGCCACGCCTCGTCACAACGTGTCACGCATTGCGGGAATGAGCCGAGCCAATGTCTAAATTTTTGCCACCCATGATTGGTATACGAAAGATCACTCAAAAGCTGAAAAGTTTTTATTGTAGTGGATATTGAATACAAACGTTGCACCCTTCGGCTGCTGCCTGTTCGTTTCGTCTCCCTCTTTCCCTCCAGCTCCTGACGTAGCCTATTCTCCTCCTTCTCCTATGCCTATAAAAGAGAGGTCGCTCCTCTCCAGAGAGACGCACCAGAACACTATCTTCATCTTGGCACCAAGTTCCTGAGCACTGCGCTGCTGCTACGATCTTCCCCATCCTGGCTTGCGGCGTGCACCGCAGATTAGGATAGTAGGCCTCCGAAACCGCTGCACTTTGAGTCATGTACGGGAGGAGGATGATAAGGTTTTTGGGGAGCGCTCTGCGTGACTACTGACTAGTTCATCACGGACGCTGATGACTACTTCCCCAACGACGACTTCTTCCCCGACGTCGACAACCTCTTCGGACATGGCCGGCGAGGATGTCGACCCCAAGACCAATGCTTCTGCCGCTGTTCCGTATGTTCTTACACTCTTTCTGTTTGAGGGCCTGCCACAGTTTGTTGCTCTAGTGCCTGCTCTAGATATGTTCGGTTTTAGTTCATATATGCAGATGATATTTACCTTCTCTCTGTCAGATTGCATGACATGTTTCATCTCTACTACATTAGTCATGTTTTATCTAGTATTTCTGTTAATAAATCATATGGTAAATTGCTCAAATTTCCAACATGTAGGACCCCTTTTGGGCTTTGGAAGAAAGAAAGCATATAGAGAAGCATATTTATGAGAACGGAGTTAATCGAAACCAGTCGTCCTCCAACTGAGAGCAGCTTTCCTTTCCAGCTACTCAATAGTTTCTCTAGACGCTCCTCCACATGATTCCACTCCGCAATGATGAGACGATGATAATGAACCGGTATTCCCAGGTATTTAATCAGGAATTGGCCATGTGCGCAATCAAATAGGTTAGCATAATCGGTTGCGGCCTTAACGCCTTCTCCAAAGCAGAACAGCTCGCTTGTATGGAAGTTAATTTTGAGAGCTGACATTTGCTCAAACGTTGAAAGCAAGAGTTTTAGGTTTCGATCCTTGTCCCGGTCATGTTCCATAAAAAGAATTGTGTCACCGGCATATTGCAAAATAGAGAGGCCACCACCCACAAGGTGAGGCATTACTTCTGCAATCTAGTCGTCCTACTTGGCACGCTCAATCAGAAAAACAAACATGCCAGCAACATTGTTCAATAATATTGGGGACATGAGGTCATCCAGGCGTAGTCCTTTCTTTGTCTAAAAGTAATGTCTACATCATCATTAACTTTTATGGCCACACTACCTCCAGTTACAAAGTTTTTGATCCACTGGCGTCATTTATCGGAGAAACCTTTCATTTTGAGGGCCTGTTGGAGGAAAGACCACTTGACCTTGTCATAGGCTTTTTCAAAGTCAGTTTTGAATACCACTCCACTCATGTTTTTTCGGTGCATCTCGTGGAAGGTCTCATGCAGGATTATTGTTCCATCTAGTATATTCCTTCCTTGCATGAAGGTTGTATGAGATGGCCGGACAATATGGTCAGCTATCGAGGTTAACCTATTCGTAGCCACTTTGTTGAAAATTTTGAACCTGACATTAAGGAGACATATGGGTCTGAAGTGTTGGATCCGTCGAGCCTCCTTTCTTCGGCAACAAAACAATCTGACCAAAATTTAGCCTGAATAGGTCAAGTCTATCGGCATGAAAACATTTGAACAAATCCAAAAGGTATCCAGCATTATATAACATTCGCGATAAGAATAATACTATTACACACGTGCTCAGTTCCTCCCGGCGAATATTTCGTTCAGGCGGGATTTGATTGGCCCCCGACTAGTGTCATGGCATAATCTCTTATCCCGGTCGAATTTGATTAACTTGACGCAAGACAGGGATGTGTTTCGCTGGAAATTTACTACATCAGGGTCTTTCATAGTAGACTCTATGTATCGTGCACTCATGTATTCTGAGGTACCAGTGAGTAATAACAAGCAAATTTGAAAGTCCAGGATTCCACTAAAAGTAAAAAAAATCTATGGTATATTCGTACGGGATTGTGTTAACCAAAGACAACCTCGCACGACGCAACTGACCAGGGCGTAAGAAGTATTATTTTTGTACGAATGACGAGATAATCAAAAACCTCTTCATCCAATGCAAGTTTGCACGATCTGCATGATCAGTCATCCAAACAGCGTCAAATTTGTATTCGCCCACAAGTGTTGCAAAATATTTTTGATCATTGGTTGGACAGTATACCAAATAGGTTCAAAACGCTAATAAGGATGGGAGCGCGTATGCCTTAATTTGGCCGCTTTGGCTATGCAAAAATGATTTGATTTTTAATGACAAAAATGATTCTCTCAACAAGTTATTTTTCGGTGTACATACTCGCTACGTACGTGGTTTATGCTACAACGATCGGAGTACCAACCGTTGTTCAAGGCGATATGTACACGATTGGAGCAGGTGGCTACGAAGGTTTTTTCCCGACATGGATGGTAGCATAACCTACGGATTGGTCCACCACCTTCTTCGACATAGGCATATTGTCGGTCTATAGGACTCTACTGTTGATGATATGTCGGTTTTTATTTTATGTTTTTTGTCAGACTTTTGAATTTGGCTGTGTGCATCTTAGTTATGCAGAGCCCGGATGTTACTCATAATGCTTTATGCTACATTTTAAGGTATTAAAATCGCCCTTTATCAAAAAATGATGAACAATAAAATAAAATTACATGGCAAGACGAAGAGCTGTGCATGAGGGCGTGCAGCTCTTGCTCTTTAAATCATACTGGTTATACTTCCTCTGTTCGGAATTACTTGTCGCGGAAATGAATGTATCTGGACGTATTGCGAAAATGGATGTATCTAGACGCATTTACGTCTAGATACATCCATTTCCGCGACAAGTAATTCCGAACGGAGTGAGTACATTACAAGGCATTTGAATGACTAGAAAAGTCAACAAAACCTATCAAAATCTCTCTGCATTGGCAGTGGAGCACCAGCTAGCTTGTAGTACTACGTCAAAACTAACGCGGCCTGTGATCTGCCTCCACCGCACCTTCTCTTGAAGCTGTGATCCTCACAATCTGCGCGCATCCTCTTCCTGCCGTGGTAGCCATACGGTCCGCCATCGTTCCGTGTTGGTGGTGGTACTGTCATGTTGCCGCCCATGGCGTTGACAGGGTGCGGACCCATCGGGTAACCGCCGCCGTAAGCGTAGGGCATGCCGGCGTAGCCGTAGTACATGGAAGGATCAGCTGGCCACGGCATCCCACCAAGAAAAGGATCGTAGCATGCCGGGGCAAAGGGAACGGTGTAGCCGTACTGATGATCGACATGGTTGGCCGCTGTGTCTGTTGTCTCGTGCGCCGCTGGAGCCGACGTCGATTTGCTTCCGTCGCTGTGCTCCGACTCCGAGCCAGCGCCCTTCTTGGAAGAAGCGTGGCTGCCGCTGCTGCTCTCGTGTGATGTTGCCGGACTTTGAGCCTGACGCGTGGGCGCCGCGACCTCGTTGCTTGCGGCGGAGCTGCTCTGCTTCTCTG
This sequence comes from Secale cereale, assembly GCA_902687465.1. NCBI lineage: Eukaryota > Viridiplantae > Streptophyta > Magnoliopsida > Poales > Poaceae > Secale > Secale cereale. Next base: position 770,600,121 of record LR738711.1, on the reverse strand, counting down.
CTCCACCCGAAGCGCTGCCGGCGAGAATGTTGGAGATGGTGGTGCGCAGCGTCGGGTTGGGGGTGAGATCGTCCGCGCTTGCCTTGGCCCCGCACGCGCACTTGGAGTTGGCGACGATGTGCGCCCGGATGCACCGGTCGCAGAAGCTGTTGAAGCAGCACTTGCTCGCCACCACCGCGTCGGCCATCACCTCCTTGCAAATCTTGCAGTGGAGATCCGCCGGGAAGCCATCGTCGTTGCTCTCGTCGGCCGGCCCAGGGGCAGGCACCGGAGCCCTTCCGAAGTCGAAGCTCGAGTCGCCGTTTGTGGGGCAGTGCTGGATGAAGTGGCCCGGGACACGGCACCTGTGGCACACGTACCCGGCCGGCGGCGCCCGCCCGTTGTGCGCTGCTCCACGGCCGTTGTCGATCACCGCGCTGGTAGCTTTGGCCTGGTCGTCCTAGGTTCCGGCCGACCTTGGGGCCGATTTCGACGACGAATCACCGCTGCCTTGCCTCGATTTCGGGTATTGAAGGGATGACAGCTTGATTTTATCGTCCAGAGGCACGACGGCTCGGCGCACCACCACCGCCGAGTAGCGCAGGACCAACGTGTCATCCGCGTACTCCTCGCCTTGCTTGTTGGAGATCGTGATGCTCTCCCTGGGACCCCGGCCGCGTGTCCGGCCGTGACCATAGCGGTCTGTCTCCATGATAAGGCCCTTCAGCTCGCCGACGGTGATGGAAGGCGCCGCGACGGGCAGGGAGAACGTTTGCATGCAGTCCTTGTACCGGTAGTACACTGCCATCCTTAACCTCGAAATTGACCACGGCAATCGAGACGAACGCCCTTGTGACTTGCGTCGAACTCGCTGGCCGGAGATCAGCCTAGGATGGGTTGTTGTACTGGCGGGGCTAAGGCGAACAAGGGTTGATGGCCTTATATGGTACTCCATTTGGCCTTGGGCAATAGTACAAAACCGAGAAGGTCTCGAGCCTCTTGTGAACCGCCTTTAATTTGGGTATCTTGTCCTAGTTCTAATCGTGATAGTACCTGTTTTCGCTTTCTGTTCTTCCTCCGGCGACCAAACCCCGCAGCGGGCGTGTGTGTCTGCTGTTTTTCTCAACCGGAGCGTCAATGAATTCTTTTCGGTTTCACAAATAATTCACATCTACTCCTAGATGAGAATTAAGAATGGAAAGGCATCTCCAACAGTCGCACAAAAAATTCGCGCACTAAAATAGTTTTAGTGCGCCGGACCCAATAATGGCTTAGCAGATGCCAAAAAACACACAGTGTAAATTGTGAAGCGTGCGCAATCCGACGCCTCAAATTTACAGCTTTTGACCGCGTTTTTCAGCGCGCGTCCAACCTTTTTTAGCGCCTGCACTATTTTACAGCTTCTGCTGAAGCTGTCCAGCGCCCAAAAAACCTGGATTTTAACGTGCGGAGCAGTTTTTGGACACCTGTTGGAGATGCTCTAGCTCTCGATGGCCTGAGATTTTTTTATGAGGCAATGTTAGATCCGTTTGATCGATTGCATTGCAGCGGCTGCGCCAAGCCCTGTTTATGGGCTTGTTTTGTTGTTTAGGGATCACATAGGTTATTCTGACGGGCTTTTATTCTGTTCGTTGGGCCCATCTGCTAACTTTTTTGTTTGTTTGAAAGAAGTCCATTTTCATCCCCCAAATGCGTAATGAGGTACAAATACCCTCCTGAACTCAAATTTGGTAATATTTTCACCCCCAAATACCCGCCTGTTATGCAGTGCTCCACGGCCGTTGTCGATCACCGCGCTGGTAGCTTTGGCCTGATCGTCCTGGGTTCCGGCCGACCTCGGGGCCGATTTCGACGATGAACCACCGTTGTCTTTCCTCGATCTAGGGCATAATGGGGGTATGTCTGATGGGCACAGCAGATGCTATCGGCCGGAGGCCCGGCCACTCGGCGTCGCACCACCACCGTCGAGTTGGGTAGGACCAACGCGCTGTCGTCCGCGTACTCCTCGCCCTGCTCGTTGGAGATCGTGATGTTCTCCCTGGGACCCCGGCCGCGTGTCCGGCCGAGACCATAGTGGCCTGTCCCCATGATAAGGCCCTTCTGCTCGCCGACGGAGATGGATGGCGGCATGGCGCGGCAACGAGCAGGGAGAACATGTCCCGGCCGGCCTTGGAACGGTACTACACTGCCATCCTTCCCTCAAAATTGACCACGACGATCGAGATGTCGTGAGTTGCACCGAACTCGCTCGCCGGAGATCGGGCTTGGATGGTTGTAGTGGCGAGGCTCAAGCGAACAGGGTTGATGGCCTTATATGGTACTCCATTTGGCCTTGGGTAATAGAAAACCGAGAAGGTTTCGAGCCTCTTGTGGAACCGCCTTTGGGTAACTTGTCCGAGTTTCAATGAATGAGTTGCATTGCATCCACTTGATTATTTATCAGATCACAAACATGCGTACGTATCTATACACAGAAACATACCAATAATACATGCATTAATACAATGAATACTTCGCGTATCTCGAACAAATGTATATGACAAATGCATTAATTAATTTACAGAGACCGAGAATAAGTTTACGAATCTCACGCTCGACCCACTGTTTTTGCTGCCAATTGCCACGACATCATTCAGATACATCACAAAACACACAAGTCACAACACGTACACAAATTATCAAAGTACGTACGCATATCTCCTGGCCAGTCGTATATATCACCGCATAGCTGAGGCACGCAGCGCGCCTACAGGAGCATGGCCGCGGCGGCTAGCAGCGACGAGCCGACGCACGCCACCCAGGTGCCACCGCTGAGGCTACGCGGGCTGCCGCTGCTTCCGCCGCGTGAGCCGCCTCGCCCCCTCCCTTCCGTGACCTCCATGAGGCTCGCCGCGCTGAGCAGGACGAGGAGGAATGCGCAGAGGAGCAAGATGCGTCCCATCTTCTAGAGCGTGTGATTTCCTTCTCTCGCCTCCACCTTAGATGTCGGGGCCAGCTGCTGCTGCAATTGTGTATTTATGCATGGTCCAGAGCTGGCCTCATCAAACGTGTTATTGTTAATTACTTCTTTCCTTTCATAATATAATAGTGTTTTTGAAGTGTCAAAAACGTTTTTACATTATGAGACGGAGGGATAGCTAGCAGGCAGCATGGAGCTAGGAGCTTATTGGTCAAGGCAGAGTTGACATTGCCATTTTTCTACTCTTATTTGGACGCGGGTGCTCTTATCTTCTTAAAGTAGATAGCGGAGGAAATTGATTCGAAATGATGTAGGACTACGTCTGTACCTCATGACAGGACTTCCATTTAGAGGGTAGTGGTTTGCCTGTCATTGTTGAGTGGATCATTGCACTTATCTCTTCCATTCCAGGTTGGCAATTGGATTTTGTACGTGGTTTCAATCTCTAATATGGACCGAACAAAGTACCAGGTCGCAGGACTAGGATTTCCGGGTCAGCCATGAGCAGGACAAGACGCGGTATGGAACGCAAGTCTCCCTCGCTTGCGTAGCCATGCTCCGTTTTTCCTTCCTTCTGATTTCCTGGACCTTTCTTGGAGTTAGCTGCTTGATTGCTAGCATGACGCGCATCTTCTGGCGTTTGTGGGTGAGCGTGGTAATAATATAATAATATAACTATTTTTTCGAAAAGGATGATAACCCTCAGGCACTGCATCAAGCAATGCACACAACCATATACAGTAATACTAATGTACGGAGTAAAAAACACGATAGTTCATTAACTTGACACGAATGCATTCATCTTGTCAAATATGGTGGGGCTGTCGAAAATGTCTCAGGGCTCAAGTGATTCACCGAAGCGAGGAACCTTTGAAGGTGTATTTTTCAAGTGTTAGTAGCTGTACGTGATGATGCCATAGACCTAGGGTAGGGTCATAGGCCTGACCTAGACACCCTACCAAAGGTCACTACCCTAGAGTCAAGGACATTCAAATGATAGCAAAGGATACCGAGTGAAGTAACCAGGGAGTGCAATCCACTCGACCCAATATCTTACTCGGATACCCCAATTCCATTCGACCAAGAAGAAGTCACTCGACTATACAAGAAAACCACTCGGAGCACAGAAGGTCTAAGCTCACTCAAGATGACAATAGTCAGGCATTCACTATGTAGTCTTAAAGGTCATTTATAGCTCTTTATAGCAAGCGTTATCAGTAACGTCATATCTTTATGTACATTGAACCCTATGTAACGGGGGATGGCTGAGGTCCTGGCGCGCTCTATATAAGCCACCCCCTCCTCTGGTACAAGGGTTCGCACCCATGTAACACACACATCCATATTCCTGTCGACCGCTTCCGGGCACCGAGATGTAGGGCTTTTACCTCCTTCGAGAGGAGCCTGAACTCGTACACTCGTGTGTACAATCTCACCGTAGCTAGGACCTTGCCTCCTCATACGGACCCCCTACTCTTACTGTCAGACTTAGTACCACGACAGTTGGCGCCCACCGTGGGGCAGGTGTCTTAGCGACTTCCGGCGAGGTTGCAGTTTTTCCGGTCTTCATCAACATGGTTTCCGACAGTAGTCTGGCTCTGGCTGCGAGATCCGACTCAACGCCCTCGTCTTCATCGCCGACGACTCTGCCTAGCTCCAGGAGGCTCCCTCGACGTCGAGGCCCTTCCCGTCCACGGGGCGGCGCACTTTCGCGCGAGTGCCTGTGGCGTCCTCCTCCGGCAGCCGTCGACCCAGTATCGGTCGACTCCTTCATCATCTGTTCTCCCCTCTGTACCCCATCGCAAGCGGTCCTGTCGATCGCGGCTCCAGCTGTGGGTGAAGCATACGGTGGCCCGCCAGTCGGCCACCCCAAGTCGCGGCAATTGAGCCCGACGAATACCTCTACGGGCCGGTCGATCTGTCGACTGATTCCATGGACACACTTTCCGAGTGCGGGAGCAGCGACCCCGCGGAAGAGGTCCTCATGGTCGACTCCCGTCGCAGTCAACCTGGGTACCCTCGCGGCGGTGGCGGAGGCAGCGGCGATGAGTATGTGCCTCAAGCCCTCACTGCGGAGCAAAGGGAAGAGCTGCGTCGTGGTAACATCGAAGCACTCCAGACCCCCATCGTGGGAGAGACTTCCGAGGCTCGGGCCTTGGAGGCCGCGCGCCAAGCCACCTTGGCCGAGCGTGCACGTCTGGAGAACCTTCAGCGTTCACTCGACTAGCATGCCCATCGATTGATTTCCGAATCCAGTCGACAACAGCGACAGTTGTTTCCTCCTGAGCCCCAGGTATACCGCACTCCGATTCAAAATCTTACAGCTACAGCCCGTATAGCAGAATCGATTCAGCCGTCCCTATCGGAGGCCGGAAGAGGCTTGTTGCAGATTCGAGCGCTGCTCCAAGCAGCAGGTGAGCAAAACTCAGCTGTCTCTCAGTCGCGCAACAGAATCCACAGCGGGTCCATGGTGGCGGACACAATCATGTCGGCTCACAACCCAAGATCGCCCCCACAGTGTGAGGGTCGTGGGCACCACCAAGAATAGTATCTCGGTCGGAACTACGAGCAATATGACCGTCGACTCGGCCGTGATGACCGCCGTCGAGTGCCTACACCACCTCCGAGGAGCGAATCGTATGCGCCCAGGCGGTACGATGATAGGCGCCCGCATGGTGATGAGCGAAGGATTCCAGTCGACCCAGAGAGCACGGGTTTGATGCAAGATCGATTCTTGTGCAAGGCCTGGTCGATAGAAACCGGGCGCACAGAGAAGGACAGGACAGAGGTCGTCCGAGTGGCAGCAGAGTAAATGTTTCTGGGCCTGAATGTTTTAGCAGGGCCATCAGGGCCGCTGAGATCCCTCCCAACTTCAGGTTGGCGACGGGAGTAAGCAAGTTCACTGGTGAGTCAAAGCCGGACACTTGGCTAGAAGATTGCCGAGTGGCTGTGCAGATTGGTGGTGGCAATGGTGAAGTAGCCATGAAGCACCTCCCCCTTATGTTGGAGGGCTCAGCCCGAGCTTGGTTGAATCAGTTAGCCCTCTGGCAGCATATTCAGTTGGGAAGAATTGGCCCGAGTGTTTGTCAGGACTTTTGAAGGCACTTGCAAACGACCTGCCGGGCTGGCTGAATTGTAGCATTGTGTCTAGAAGCCGAATGAAACTTTGAGAGATTACATCCAGAGGTGGACCGCTCTTCATCATACTGTGGAGAATGTGTCAGAACATCAGGCAGTCTGCGCCTTTAAGGAGGGCGTGCTGTACAGAGAGTTTAACCTGAAATTTGGTCGGACAGGAGACATGTCTCTGGCTCGGATGATGGAAATAGCCGGTCGGTACGCTAACGGCGAGGAAGCAGACCGACTCCGCAGTGGCAAAAACAAACCAGTCGCCCAGGACGACGAGGGAGGGAATCCCAGTCGGAAGCAGAAGCGCAAAGCCGAACCCGCAGCTCCTGGTAAGGCCGCAGTTGTGAACCAAGGGAAATTCAAAGGGAAACCTAAGGGTCCTTGGATCCCCAAGAAAGTCAAAGATCAAGCGGGAAATGATGTGCTTGATTTACCGTGTCACATACACACCAAGAAGGATGAAGAGGGGAATTTCATTTACCCCAAGCATACCACTCGACAGTGTCGACTCCTGATTCAGAGCTTCCGAGAGGGTCAGCCCAACGAGAAAGAAAAGGAATCTGATAAGGACGAAGACAAAGAGGAGGATGATGGTTACCCCAATGTCAATACCACTTTAATGATTTTCACTGACATCGAGAGCAAGAGTCGACTGAAAGTCATCAACAGGGAAGTAAACATGGTTGCCCCGGCAACAACCACATACTTGAAGTGGTCAAAGACTCCCATTACATTCGACCAGTCCGACCATCTAGCACGCATTGCTACCCCCAGGTGGCAAGCGTTGGTGGTTGACCCAGTTGTTGAAGGCACTCAACTGACCAAGGTTTTGATGGATGGTGGTGGTGGTTTGAACATCTTGTATGCCGAGACCCTCCGAGGGATGGGCATTATGATGTCCAAGCTCAGTGAGAGCAACATGTGATTCCACGGTGTCATCCCTAGGAAGAAGGCCGATTCATTCGGTGATTCAAAGAATTACCGCAAGGAAAAGTTGACGTTTGAGGTGGTGGATTTTCACAGTGCCTACCATGCTATTCTGGGTAGGCCTGCATATGCCCATTTTATGGCTCGACCATGTTACGTGTACCTCAATTTTAAAGATGCATGGCCACAAAGGCGTGATCACAGTCACTGGAGATCGGCAGAAAGCAGAACAGTGCTTCCAGAAGGGCTCGAAGATTGCTGATGAACAGATGGCAATAGTAGAAATGGAAGAATATCAGAAGAATGCAGATCCGGGTGAATTGTTGCGAGCCAAGAAACCTGCTTCAGAGTCTGCTTTTCATTCGGTCGGAGAGATAAAGCATGTGCATATTCACCCGACCGATCCCAATGCTGCTCCGACTCACATCTCAACAACACTCGACAACAAATAGGAAGAAGCGCTTATCCAATTCCTCCGTGAGAACTGGGACATCTTCGCATGGAAGCCATCTGACATGCCGGGTGTACCCACGGGGCTGGCTGAGCACCGTTTGAGAGTCGACCCAAAAGCAAAACCCGTTAAAGAGCATCTCCATCGGTTCGCCGCAGAGAAGAGAAAGGCAATTGGCGAGGAGGTGGCTCGGCTTTTGGCAGTTGAGTTCATCCGCGAGATATACCACTCCGAGTGGCTCGCCAACATTGTCATGGTCCCCAAGAAAGACAAGTCACTTCGCATGTGCATTGATTTCAAACATATCAATCGGGCCTGCCCGAAAGATCACTTCCCTCTCCCACGCATCGATCAAATTGTCGACTCTGAAGGAAATATGCCCTAGACGCAATAATAAAGTTATTATTTATTTCCTTATATCATGATAAATGTTTATTATTCATGCTAGAATTGTATTAACCGGAAACTTAGTACATGTGTGAATACATAGACAAAATAGAGTGTCCCTAGTATGCCTCTACTAGACTAGCTCATTGATCAAAGATGGTTATGTTTCCTAGCCGTAGACATGAGTTGTCATTTGATCAACGGGGTCACAACATTAGGAGAATGATGTGATGGACAAGACCCATCCATTAGCTTAGCACTATGATCGTTTAGTTTTACTGTTATTGCTTTCTTCATGACTTATACATGTTCCTATGACTATGAGATTATGCAACTCCCGAATACCGGAGGAACACCTTGTGTGCTATCAAAAGTCACGACGTAACTGGGTGATTATAAAGATTCTCTACAGGTGTCTTCGAAAGTGTTTGTGGTGTTGGCATAGATCAAGAATATGATTTGTCACTCCGGGTGTCGGAGAGGTATCTCTGGGCCCTCTCGGTAACGCACATCATAATAAGCCTTGCAAGCAAATGACTAATGAGTTAGTCATGAGATAATGTATTACGGAACGAGTAAAGAGACTTGCCGGTAACGAGATTGAACTAGGTATTGAGATACCGACGATCGAATCTCGGGCAAGTAACATACCGATAACAAAGGGAACAACGTATGTTGTTATTCGGTTTGACCGATAAAGATCTTCGTAGAATATGTAGGAGCCAATATGAGCATCCATGTTCCGCTATTGGTTATTGACCGGAGATGAGTCTCGGTCATGTCTACATAGTTCTCGAACCCGTAGGGCCAGCACGCTTAACGTTTGATGACGATCGGTATTATGAGTTTATGAGTTTTGATGTACCGAAGCTAGTTCGGAGTCTCGGATGAGATCACGGGCATGACGAGGAGTCTCGGAATGTCCGAGACGTAAAGATTGATATATTGGACGACTATATTCGGACACCGGAAGTGTTCCGGAAAAGTTTCAGATTTAACTAGAGTGCGGGAGGGGGTTACCGGAACCCCCCCCCCCCCCCGAGGGAGCATGGGCCATAATGGGCCTATGAGGGAAAGAGAGGGGCAGCCCATAGGGCTGGCCGCACCCCCTAGGGTTCCTAGTTGTACTAGGAAAAGGGGGGAGGCGCCACCTCTCCTTTCCTTCTCCTCTCCCCCTTCCTTTCCTACTCCTAGTAGGAATAGGAAAGGGGATTCCTATTCCTACTAGGAGTAGGAATCCTACTCCTGGCGCGCCTTAGAAGGCCAGCCGCACCTCCCCCCTTGCTCCTTTATATACAGGGGCAGGGGCACCCAAAGACAAATAAGAAACATTATTCTAGCCGTGTGCGGTGCCCCCCTCCACAGAAACACACCTCGGTCATACCGTTGCAGTGCTTAGGCGAAGCCCTGCGCCGGTATCTTCATCATATATGTCACCACGCCGTCATGCTGACGAAACTCTCCCGTGAAGATCAACTAGATCAAGAGCTCGTGGGACGTCATCAAGCTGAACGTGTGCTGAACGCGGAGGTGGCGTACATTTTGTGCTTGATCGGTTGGATCGCGAAGAAGTTCGACTACATCAACCGCGTCACTAGACGCTTCCACTTTCGGCCTACGAGGGTACGTAGACACACTCTCCCCTCTCGTTGCTATACATCTAGTAGATAGATCTTGTGTGATCGTAGGAAAATTTTGAAATACTACGTTCCCCAACAGACTCGACTGCGGGATGTGAGCGTTTGTCCTTTTTGGATGCATATTCCGGGTACCATCGGATCCGACGGTATGGACCTGATGAAATAAAAATAGCCTTCATCACCCCATTCTGGTGTTTTTGTTATGTTACCATGCCTTTTGGCCTCAAGAATGCTGGAGCAACATTCATGCGCATGATTCAGAAGTGTCTGCTCAAACAAATCAGTCAAAACGTGGAAGCATACATGGATGACATCATGGTCAAGTCACGTAAAGGTTCCGACTTACTGACTGATCTCGCTGAAACCTTTGCCAACTTGAGAGAATATGATATCAAGCTTAACCCGTCAAAGTGCACATTCGTCGTCCGAGGCAGAAAGTTACTCGGTTTCCTCGTTTCCGAACGAGGGATCGACACAAACCCAGAAAAGGTTAGCACAATCCTCTGACTAAAAGGCCCCGTGCATGTGCACGACGTTCAGAAGCTTAGTGGTTGTTTGGCTGCATTGCGTCGATTCCTTTCGCGTCTTGGTGAAAAGGCATTACCTATTTACCAACTGATGAAGAAGTCTGACAAGTTCGAGTGGAATCCTGAAGCTGAAGCAGCGTTTGAAGAGCTCAAAGCTCTGCTTTCCACCCAGTCGGTGCTTGCTGCCCCAATCAGCAAAGAGCCTTTGTTATTACATATCGCAGCCACTGGACAAGTTGTCAGCATAGTGCTCACGGTCGAGCGGGAAGAAGAAGGCAAAGCCTACGAAGTTCAACGCCCAGTGTATTATATTTCTGAAGTCTTGACTCTGTCCAAGTAGAGATATCCACATTATCATAAGCTTGTGTATGGAATTTACTTGACCGCGAAGAAAGTTGCGCATTACTTTGCAGATCACTCAGTTTCAGTCGTCATTGATGCTCCATTATCTGAAATTCTGAACAATCGGGATGCAACTGGTCGAGTTTTCAAATGGGCGATTGAACTCCTACCTTTGGATATCAAGTTCGAGGCAAAGAAAGCAATCAAGTCTCAGGCAATAGCAGATTTCATTGCCGAGTGGATTGAACAGGAGCAACCGACTCAAGTCCAGTCGGAACATTGGACTATGTTCTTTGATGGATCCAAAATGCTGAATGGGTCTGGTGCAGGTGTGGTTTTAGTGTCCCCCAGAGGTGACAAGCTCATCTACGTCCTCCAAATTCACTATGATTCTTCAAACAATGAAGCTGAGTATGAGGCACTTTTGTATGGGTTGCGTATGGCCATCTCACTCGGCGTCTGTCGCCTGATGGTCTATGGCGACTCAGACTTGGTGGTCAATCAGGTGATGAAGGACTGGGATATCAGGAGCCCAACAATGACTGGTTATTGCAACGCAGTAAGAAAATTAGAAAAGAAGATTGAGGGGTTAGAGCTCCACCACATACCTAGAATCAAGAATCAAGCTGTTGATGATCTGGCGAAGATAGGTTCCACTTGGAAGCCTATCCCCAGTAATGTGTTCTTGGAGCATCTCCACACCCCGTTAGTTAAGGAAGATCCCTTCACGGAAGAGCCCCCGCAATCGATAACTCAATCAATCCGACTGATATTGAAGTCCCAGCTGTAGTCGACTTGCTCATGGAGGTTTTAGTGATCACCCAGACTGGACAGTGTCGTATATCCCATACCTGCTCAGGCAGGAACTCCCGGAAGACGAAGATGAGGCCCGCCAAATTGTCTGTCGATCCAAGGCCTTCACAGTGATAGGTGGACAGCTTTACAGAGAGAGTGTTACTAGAGCTACTCAGCGTTGCATCTCCCCAGAAGAAGGTCGAATGATTCTACTTGAGATTCACTCGGGGACCTGTGGCCACCATGCGTCCTCTCAGACCATCGTGGCCAAAGCATACCGAGCCAGATTCTACTGGCCGCGAGCAAATGAGATGGCGAAAGATATAGTCGACAAGTGGGAAGGCTATCAGTTCTATTCAAACATGTCTCACAATCCTGCATCCTCCTTGAAAACTATTCCACTGGTCTAGCCGTTTACTGTTTGGGGGTTGGATATGGTTGGACCCTTCAGGACCGGCAGAAGCGATTTCACTCATTTGCTTGTGGCAATCGACAAGGTCACCAAGTGGATCGAAGCCAAGCCTATCAAGAACCTTGATTTAAGCACTGCCATCAGTTTTGTCAGAGAGACGATATTCAGATATGGAGTCCCTCACAATATTATCACAGATAATGGCTCCAACTTTGATTCCGATGAATTCAGAGCATTTTGTGCTTCCCAAGGCACTCGGGTCGACTATGCATCTGTTGCGCACTGATACGTCTCCAATGTATCTATAATTTTTGATTGTTCCATGCTATTATATATTCTGTTTTGGATGTTTAATGGGCTTTATTATACACTTTTATATTATTTTTGGGACTAACCTACTAACCCAAGGCCCAGTGCAAATTGCTGTTTTTTGCCTATTTCAGAGCTTCATAGAAAAGGAATATCAAACGGAGTCCAAACAAAATGAAACCTTCGGGAGAGTGATTTTTGGAACCGTATCTACCCAGAAGACTTGGAGTACACGTGAGGGAACGAAGGAGGTGGCCACGAGGGTCCAGGGCGCGCCCCCTCCCCCAGGGCGTGCCGCCCACCCTTGTGGGCCCCCTCTGGCTCCCCCGATGCCCTCCTTCCTCCTATATATATCCATGTACCCTGAAAACATCAAGGCAACAGAGAAAACCCTAATTCAACCGCCGCAACCTTCTGTAACCGTGAGATACCATCTTGGGGCCTATTCCGGAGCTCCGCCGGAGGGGGGATCTACCACGGAGTGCTTCTACATCAACACCATAGCCTCACCAATGAGTTGTGAGTAGTTTACCACAGACCTTTGGGTCCATAGTTATTAGCTAGATGGCTTCTTCTGTCTTTTTTGGATCTCAATACAAAGTTCTCCTCGATCTTCGAGGAGATCTATTTGATGTAATCTTTTTTGTGGTGTGTTTCTCGAGATCCGATGAATTGTGGGTTTATGATCAAGATTATCTTTGAACAATATTTGATTCTTTTCTGAAATCTTTGTGTATGATTATAATATCCTTGCAAGTCTCTTTGAATTATTGGTTTGGTTTGGCCTACTAGATCTATAGTTCTTGCAATGGGAGAAGTGCTTGGCTTTGGGTTCAATCTTGCGGTGTCCTTTCCCAGTGACAGCAGGGGCAGCAAGGCACGTATTGTATTGTTGCCATCGAGGAAAAAAGATGGGGTTTATATCATATTGCTTGAGTTTATTCCTCTACATCATGTCATCTTGCTTAAAGCATTACTCTGTTCTTATGAACTTAATACTCTAGATGCATGCTGGATAGCGATCGATGTGTGGAGTAATAGTAGTAGATGCAGAATCGTTTCGGTCTACTTGTCACGGACGTGATGCCTATATATAATGATCATGCCTAGATATTCTCATAACTATGCACTTTTCTATCAATTGCTCGGCAATAATTTGTTCACCCGCCGTAGAATTATGCTATCATGAGAGAAGCCACTAGTGAAACCTATGGCCCCCGGGTCTATCTTTATCATATTACTTTACTTAAATTTCTGTTGTCGTTGCTTATTTGCTTTATTTACTTTATGTTCTTATACCAAAAATACCAAAAATATCATACTATCCTATCTATCAGATCTCACTTTCGTAAGTGACCATAAAGGGATTGAAAACCCCTTATTGCGTTGGCTGCGAAGGTCTTATTTGTTTGTGCAGGTGCGAGGGACTCGCGCGTGGTCTCCTATTGGATTGATACCTTGGTTCTCAAAAACTGAGGGAAATACTTACGCTACTGTGCTGCATCACCCTTTCCTCTTCGAGGGAATACAACGCAAGCTCGAGAAGTAGCAAGAAGAATTTCTGGCGCCGTTGCCGGGGAGGCTTACGTAAAAGTCATATACCAAGTATCTATCACAAACCCTTATCCTTCGCATTACATTATTTGCCTCTCGTTTTCCTCTCCCCCACTTCACCCTTGCTATTTTATTTGCCCTTCTTTTTCCGTGTGTTTACCATTCGCTTGCCTTTTGTTTGCTTGTGTGTTGTATTGCTTGCTTGCTTGTCACTATGGCTCCCCCTATCAGTGTTGACCCTCACCTTAAGAGGTTGGAGGAGATTGAAAACAATGTTAGACATTTTATGTCTGTGCAATTTGAGCACAATGATTTCTTCAGAAACGAGCTTAAAGAACAGAAAAGTTTTATGGAGTACATGAATAAAGAGCTTGATGATATGTCTAAGGAATTTTATGGTTTGAAATCTCAGTTTGCTCATCTTGAGAACTTAATAGGCCAAATTCCGGACAAGCAATCCACCTTAGTTAATAAGATGGCTGCTAAACCGGAAGAATATGAAAATAAAGATGAAGATCTGAAAGTTATTGATGTGTCTCCTATTAGATCCTTGTTTTCTAGTATGAATCTTGATAAATATGGGACTGATGATGAGTCTACTTTAGTTAAAAGGTGTCCCAATGAGTCGGAGTTTTTAGATCTTGATGATAAATTTGTTAAAAGTGGGATTGAAGAGATTAAAACTTTGCATAGTGATGAACCCACTATTTCGGATTTCAAGGGATTAAATTATGATAAATGCTCTTTAATAGATTGTATTTCCTTGTTGCAATCCGTACTAAATTCTCCGCATGCTTATAGTCAAAATAAGACTTTTACCAAACACATAGTTGATGCTTTGATGCAACCTTATGAAGAAAAACTTGAATTAGAAGTTTCTATCCCCAGAAAGCTTTATGAGGAGTGGGAACCTAATATTAAAATTAAAATTAAAGATCATGAATGCTTTGCTTTGTGTGATTTAGGTGCAAGTGTTTCTAAAATCCCAAAAACTTTGTGTGATTTGTTAGGTTTCCATGAGCTTGATGATTGTTCTTTAAATTTGCATCATGCGGATTCTACCATTAAGAAACCTATGGGAAGGATTAATGATGTTCTTATTGTTGCCAATAGGAATTATTTGCCCGTAGATTTCATCGTTCTTGATATAGATTGCAATCCTTCATGTCCTATTATTCTTGGTAGACCTTTCCTTAGAACGATTGGTGCAATTATTGATATGAAGGAAGAAAATATTAGATTCCAATTTCCGTTAAAGAAAGGCATGGAACACTTTCCTAGAAAGAAAATCAAATTACCTTATGAATCTATTATGAGAGCCACTTATGGACTGCCTTCCAAAGATGGCAATACCTAGATCTATTCTTGTATCGTGCCTAACTAGGGGTGTTAAACGATATCGCTTGTTGGGAAGCAACCCAATATTATTTTCTTTGTTTTTGCTTATGTTTAGGAATAAATATTGCATCTAGCTTCTATTTAGATGTGGTTTTGTGTTTAGGAATAAATATCAGGAGCCCAGCAATGACTGGTTATTGCATCAGGCTCCTCCTCGTTACCCGATTCATCATAAGAAACAATAGGAGGATATTGGGAAATCTCTTCCCTTTCATTAGTATTCTCTTCATATTCTATTTGTTTTCTTGTCTTTAGGTAATTGGCAATATAAGGATTTTCAATGCAATTCACCGCACAATACATATAAATTTCCTCTAGATCAAAATCAAGAAGTTTATCAAGGGCAAATCCTGGAAGATTCTTAGTTCTACATTTGATTTCTTCATAACCCAAAAGCAAGCTAAGTTCATTATGATGTGCAAGGGAAATCAAGTCATCACAATTTTTGGACACGATTTGATCATGAAACAATTTGCATTGGAGATTTAAATGATCACGTTCATTGCAAAGTTCACAAGTACGGCTAAGACATATTAAATTTTTAGCACAATCATCTAGCCTTTCTTGCAACCATTTAGTTTCTAAATACGTATGTCTCTTGCAAAATGTATCTTCCCTATTTGGTACGTACTTGCAAACTCTATGCACTCCACAAAATCGACATGCTTATAAGAGATATTTTCATCATGACTAGTGCAATCATCATTAGTACTATTGATATTTGAAGAATTCACACTAACAACATTGCAATCATGCTCATCATTCAAGTTTTTAGTGCCAAGCATTCTATGTAATTCTTCTTCTAGTACTTGAGCACAATTTTCCTTCCCATCATTTTCACGAAAGATATTGAAAAGATGAAGCATATGAGGTAACCTTAATTCCATTTTTTGTAGTTTTCTTTTATAAACTAAACTACTGATAAAACAAGAAACTAAAAGATTCGATTGCAAGATCTAAAGATACACCTTCAAGCACTCACCTCCCCGGCAACGGCGCCAGAAAAGAGCTTAGTTGACGGGGTGTGAGTGCCGCTGACCTAGCCTCCCCGGCAACGGCGCCAGAAAAGAGCTTGATGTCTACTACACAACCTTCTTCTTGTAGACGTTGTTGGGCCTCCAAGTGCAGAGGTTTGTAGGACAGTAGCAAATTTCCCTCAAGTGGATGACCTAAGGTTTATCAATCTGTGGGAGGCGTAGGATGAAGATGGTCTCTCTCAAACAACCCTGCAACCAAGTAACAAAGAGTCTCTTGTGTCCCCAACACACCCAATACAATGGTAAATTGTATAGGTGCACTAGTTCGGCGAAGAGATGGTTATGCAAGTGCAATATGGATGGTAGATATAGGTTTTTGTAATAAGAAAATATAAAAACAGCA
This sequence comes from Secale cereale, assembly GCA_902687465.1. NCBI lineage: Eukaryota > Viridiplantae > Streptophyta > Magnoliopsida > Poales > Poaceae > Secale > Secale cereale. The sequence continues at coordinate 770,583,932 of LR738711.1, read as the reverse complement.
AGGTAGCAAGTGGTAAAAGTGAGCATAAACGGTGTTGCAATGATAGGAACAAGGCCTAGGGTTCATACTTTCACTAGTGCAAGTTCTCTCAACAATAATAACATAATTGGATCATATTACTAGCCCTCAACATGCAACAAAGAGTCACTCCAAAGTAACTAATAGCGGAGAACAAACGCAGAGATTATGGCAGGGTACAAAACCACCTCAAAGTTATTCTTTCTGATCGACCTATTCAATAGTCCGTAGTAACGTTCAATCTATCATAGAGTTCGTACTAGAATAACACCTTAAGACACAAATCAACCAAACCCCTAATGTCACCTAGATACTACATTGTCACCTCAAGTATCCGTGGGCATGATTATACGATATGCATCACAGAATCTTAGATTCATCTACTCAACCAACACAAAGAACTTCAAAGAGTGCCCAAAAGTTTCTACCAGAGAGTCAAGACGAAAACGTGTGCCAACCCCTATGCATAGATTCCCAAGGTCACGGAACCCGCAAGTTGATCACCAAAACATACATCAAGTAGATCATGTGATATCCCATTGTCACCATAGATAAGCACATGCAAGACATACATCAAGTGTTCTCAAATCCTTAAAGACTCAATCTGATAAGATAACTTCAAAGGGAAAACTCAATTCATCACAAGAGAGTAGAGGGGGAGAAAACATCATAAGATTCAACTATAATAGCAAAGCTCGCGATACATCAAGATCGTGCCATCTCAAGAACACGAGAGAGAGAGAGAGAGATCAAACACATAGCTACTGATACATACCCTCAGCCCCGAGGGTGACCTACTCCTCCCTCGTCATGGAGAGCGCCGGGATGATGAAGATGGCCACCAGAGAGGGATTCCCCCTCTCCGACAGGGTGCCAGAACAGGTCGAGATTGGTTTTCGGTGGCAACAGAGGATTTCGGCGGCGGAACTCGCGATCTAGGTTACTTACTTTCCGGAGGTTTCTATATATAGGAGGTGTTGGAGTCGGGGCCAAGTAAAGGGGGTCTTGCTACTTCTCGAGCTTGCGTTGTATTCCCTCGAAGAGGAAAGGGAGATGCAGCACAGTAGCATAAGTATTTCCCTCAGTTTTTGAGAACCAAGGTATCAATCCAGTAGGAGACCACGCGCAAGTCCCTCGCACCTGCACAAACAAATAAGAACTTCGCAGCCAACGCGATAAGGGGTTGTCAATCGCTTTACGGTCACTTACGAAAGTGAGATCTGATAGAGATGCTAGTTTGATATTTTTGGTATTTTTGGACATAAGAGCAGAAAGTAAAAGCGGAAAAGTAAAGTAGATTGTAGATTGATATGTTGAGAATAGACCCGGGGGGCATAGTGTTCTCTAGTGGCTTCTCTCATGATAGCGATATTCTACGGCGGGTAAACAAATTACTATCGAGCAATTGATAGAAAAGCGAATAATTATGAGACTATCTAGGCATGATCATTATCTATAAGCATCACGTCCGAGACAAGTAGACCGAAACGATTCTGCATCTACTACTATTACTCCACACATCGACCTCTATCCATCATGCATCTAGAGTATTAAGTTCATAAGAACAGAGTAACGCCTTAAGCAAGATGACATGATGTAGAGGGATAAACTCAAACATAGTGATATAAACCCCATCTTTTTATCCTCGATGGCAACAATACAATACGTGCCTTGCTGCCCCTACTGTCACTGGGAAAGGACACCGCAAGATTGAACCCAAAGCCAAGCACTTCTCCCATTGCAAGAACTATAGATCTAGTAGGCCAAACCAAACCAATAATTCGAAGAGACTTGCAAGGATATTATAATCATACATAAAGAGTTCAGAGAAGAACCAAATATTTATCATAGATAATCTTGATCATAAACCCACAATTCATCGGACCTCGACAAACACACCGCAAAAAGAGATTACATCGAATAGATCTCCTCGAAGACCGAGGAGAACTTGGTATAGAGATCCAAAGAGAGAGAAGAAGCCATCTAGATACTAGCTATGGACCCGAAGGTCTGTGGTAAACTACTCACAACTCATGGTGAGGCGGTGATGATGATGTAGAAGCACTCCGTGGAAGATCCCCCCTCTGGCGGAGCTCTGGAACAGGCCCCAAGATGGTATCTCATGGGAATAGATGGTTGCGGCGGTGGAACTAGGGTTTTCTCTATTGTTCTGATGGTTTCGCGGTACGTAGGTATATATAGTAGGAAGGAGGGCACCGGGGGCCAGACGGGGTGCCCACGAGGCAGGGGCGCGCCCTATAGGGGGGCACGCCCCCACCCTCATGGACACTACGTCAGCCCTACTCCGTGGTTCTCAAGTCTCCCGTGCGTATTTTGCTCCAAAAATATCTCTCCCGAAGGTTTCATTTCGTTTGGACTCCGTTTGATATTCCTTTTCTATAAAACCCTAAAACAGGCAAAAAACAACAATCTGGACTAGGCCTTTGGGTTAGTAGGTTAGTCCCAAAAAAATATAAAAGTGTATAACAAATGCCATTAAACATCCAAAACATCATAAATAATAGCATGGAACAATCAAAAATTATAGAGACGTTGGAGACGTATCAAGCATCCCCAAGCTTAATTCATGCTCGTCCTCGAGTAGGTAAATGATAAAAACAGAATTTTTGATGTGGAATGCTAACCAACATAGTTTTTCAATGTAATTCTCTTAATTGTGGCATGAATGTTCAGATTCAAAAGATTCAAGACAAAAGTCTATATTGACATAAGAAATAATAATATTTCAAGCATACTAACAAAGCAATCATGTCTTCTCAAAATACTATGGCTAAATAAAGTTATCCCTGCAAAATCATATAGTCTTTCTATGCTCCCTCTTCATCACAAAAAATATTCATATCATGCACAACCCCGGTTTCAGCCAAGCACTTGTTTTCATACTCCATTTTTTCAAACCTTTCAACTTTCACGCAATACATGAGCGTGAGCCATGGATATAGCACTATGTGGAATAGAGAGGTGGTTGTGGAGAAGACAAAAAGGAGGGAGATAGTCTCACATCAACTAGGCATATCAACGGGCTATGGAGATGCCCATCAATAGATATCAATGTTAGTGAGTAGGGATTGCCATGCAACAGATGCACTAGAGCTAAAAATGTATGAAAGCTCAACAAAAGAAACTAAGTGGGTGTGCATCCAACTTGCTTGCTCACGAAGACCTAGGGCATTTGAGGAAGCCCATCGTTGGAATATACAAGCCAAGTTCTATAATGAAAATTCCCACTAGTATATTAAAGTGACTAAACATGAGACTCTCTAACATGAAGAACATGGTGCTACTTTGAAGCACAAGTGTGGAAAAGGATAGTAGCAATTGTCCCTTCTCTCTTTTCTCTCATTTTTTTTGGAGGGGCTTTCTCTCTTTGTTTTAGCCCCTCTCTATTTTTTTGGGCCATCTCTTTTTTCTATTGGCCTTTCCTCACATGGGACAATGCTCTAATAATGATGATCATCACACTTATATTGAATTAAAACTCGATATTACAACTCGATACTAGAACAAGTATGACTCTATATGAATGCCTCCGGCAGTGTCCCAGGATATGCAATGAATCAAGAGTGACATGTATGAAAGATTATGCATGGTGGCCTAGCCACAAATACGATGTCAACTACATGATCATGCATGGCAATATGACAATATAAAGCGTGTCATATGAACGGAACGATGGAAAGTTCCATGGCAATATATCTCGGAATGGCTATGGAAATACCATGATAGGTAGGTATGGTGGCTGTTCTGAGGAAGATATATGGTGGCTGTTTTGAGGAAGGATATATAGTGGGTGTATGGTACCGGCGAAAGTTGCGCGGTACAAGAGAGGCTAGCAATGGTGGAAGGGTGAGAGTGCGTATAATCCATGGACTCAACATTAGTCATAAGAACTCATATACTTACTGCAAAAATTTACGAGTCATCAAAACAAAGCAATCAATGCATGCTCCTAGGGGGCAGGTTGGTAGGAGTTAACCATCGCGCGCCCCCGACCTCCACACAAAGGATGACACTCTACAAATTCCTCAAGCTCTAACTTCGTCACATAGCGGTTCACCATACGTGCATGCTACGGGAATCACTAACTTTAACACAAGCATTTCTCTATTTCATAATAACTCCAATAGCATGACTCTAATATCACTATCCTCATATCTCAAAACAATTATCAAGCATCCAACTTCTCATCATATTCAATGCACTTAGTGTGAAAGTTTTTACTACATTGATCTTGGATGTCTATCATGTGAAGGCTAGTTTTATAGCCAAAGCACATTACCATGCTGTTTAAATACACTCTCAAAAGGATATAAATGAAGCATGAGAGATCAACAATTTCTACAAAATATAATCACCACCGTGCTCTAAAAGATATAAGTGAAGCACTCGAGCAAAAACTATTCAACTCAAAAGATATAAGTGAAGCACATAGAGTGCTCTAACAATTCCTAGGCCATATTTAACTCTCTAAAATAGGTTTGTCCAGCAAGGATAATTGTGGCAAACTAACTAGCAAAGACTCAAATTATACATGACGCTCCAAGTAAAACACATATCATGTGCTGAATAAAAATATAGCTCCGAGTATAGTTACCGATAGATGAAGACGAAAGAGGGAATGCCTTCCCGGGGCATCCCCAAGCTTAGGCTCTTGGTTGTCCTTGAATTTTATCTTGGGGTGCCTTGGGCATCCCCAAGCTTAGGCTCTTGCCACTCTTTGTTCCATAGTCCATCAAAGCAATACTCAAAACTTGAAAACTTCACAACACAAAACTTAGACAAAAATCCGTGAGCTCCGTTAGTATAAGAAAGCAAACCACTACTCAAAGGTACTGCAATGAATTCATTCTTTGTTTATATTGGTGTTAAACCTACTGTATTCCAACTTCTCCATGACTCGTACTTCCCAATACTACTCATAGATGCATTGAAATAAGCAAACAACACACGAAAAATAGAATCTGTCAAAAACAGAACAGTCTGTAGTAATCTGTAGCTTTCGCATACTTCTGTAACTCCAAAAAAATTGAAATAAATTCGTAAACGTGAGGAATTTGTCTACTAATCATCTGCAAAAATAATCAACTAAATAGCACGCTCCAGTAAAATCTGGTGACCATTCTAGTGAGCGCTAACGATTCTGTTTTTCACAGCAAGATCATATAGAGTTCACACAAGTCTTCCCAAAGGTTCTACTTGGCACAAACACTAACTAAAACACAAAACCACATCTAAACAAAAGCTAGATGCAATATTTATACCTAAACAGAAGCAAAAACAAAAAAAATATAAAATTGGGTTGCCTCCCAATAAGCGCTATTGTTTTACGCCCCTAGCTAGGCACGATACATGGATAGATCTAGGGAATGCCATCTTTGGATTTTACCATTTTGGCGGTATCAAGTTCAAATCCGGGAGGTTCTTTACGTTTCCCTTTATATTCATAAATCTTTAGATCTAACGAATCCAACCGCTTATTGCAAAGGGTAATCAACATATTCATGCGGTGGAGATTTCCACTAACATTCTTAAGAGGTTCAAGAGACTTTGGTAATATTTTTGTTACTTCGCAAATTTTCTCAAAAACTTGAGTCTCTTCCAGGGTAGAAGGTTGCCCGAATAACTCTATCAAGGCATTGTAAGAATCAAGAGTATGACTCTCCAAGAAATTTTCTCCGGTAACGGTATCAAGAACAAGCCTATTCCAAGGACTAATGCCAATATAAAAATTGCGAAGAAGTACGGAAGTGCAAAGCTTCCGATTAGATCTATTTTGAGCATTGCAAATTCTATACCAGGCATCTTTTAGGTTTTCTTCCTCCCTTTGTTTAAAATTGAGGACCTCACTCTCGGGGGTATTGATAATGATAGGTGTGCTAGACATGATGACAAGCAAGCAATCCAACACACAAGCAAACAAGAAGCAAGCGAACGATAAACACACAGCAGAAGAAGGGCGAATAAAACGGCAAGGGTGAATTGGGGGAGAGAAAAACGAGAGGCAAAAAAATGTAATACGAAGGAGGATACGGGTTTGGGATAGGTACTTGGTATATGACTTTTGCGTAAGCCTCCCCGGCAACGGCGCCAGAAATTCTTCTTGCTACTTCTCGAGCTTGCGTTGTATTCCCTCGAAGAGGAAAGGGAGATGCAACACAGTAGCGTAAGTATTTCCCTCAGTTTTTGAGAACCAAGGTATCAATCCAGTAGGAGACAACGCGCGAGTCCCTCTCACCTGCACAAACAAATAAGAACTTCACAGCCAACGCGATAAGGGGTTGTCAATCCCTTTACGGTCACTTACGAAAGTGAGATCTGATAGAGATGATAGTTTGATATTTTTGGTATTTTTGGATATAAGAACAGAAAGTAAAAGCGGAAAAGTAAAGTAGATTGTAGATTGATATGTTGAGAATAGACCCGAGGGCCATAGTGTTCTCTAGTGGCTTCTCTCATGATAGCGATATTCTACGACGGGTAAACAAACTACTATCGAGCAATTGATAGAAAAGCGAATAATTATGAGACTATCTAGGCATGATCATTATATATAGGCATCACGTCCGAGACAAGTAGACTGAAATGATTCTGCATCTACTACTATTACTCCACACATCGACCGCTATCCAGCATGCATCTAGAGTATTAAGTTCATAAGAACAGACTAACACCTTAAGCAAGTTGACATGATGTAGAGGGATAAACTCAAACATAGTGATATAAACCCCATATTTTTATCCTCGATGGCAACAATACAATACGTGCCTAGCTGCCCCTACTGTCACTGGGAAAGGACACCGCAAGATTGAACCCAAAGCCAAGCACTTCTCCCATTGCAAGCACTATAGATCTAGTTGGCCAAACCAAACCAATAATTCGAAGAGACTTGCAAGGATATTATAATCATACATAAAGAGTTCAGAGAAGAACCAAATATTTCTCATAGATAATCTTGATCATAAACCCACAATTCATCAGATCTCGACAAACACACCGCAAAAAGAGATTACATCGAATAGATCTCCTCGAAGACCAAGGAGAACTTGGTATTGAGATCCAAAGAGAGAGAAGAAGCCATCTAGATACTAGCTATGGACCCGAAGGTCTGTGGTAAACTACTCACAACTCATGGTGAGGCGATGATGATGATGTAGAAGCACTTCGTGGAAGATCCCCCCTCCGGCGGAGGTCCGGAACAGGCCCCAAGATGGGATCTCACGGGAACAGAAGGTTGCGGCGGTGAAACTAGGGTTTTCTCTATTGTTCTGATGGTTTCGGGGTACGTAGGTATATATAGGAGGAAGGAGGGCACCGGGGGCCAGACGGGGTGCCCACGAGGCAGGGGGCGCGCCCCCCACCCTCGTGGATGCCACGTCAGCCCTAATCCGTGGTTCTCAAGTCTCCCGTGCGTATTTTGCTCCAAAAATATCTCTCCCGAAGGTTTCATTCCGTTTGGACTCCGTTTGATATTCCTTTTCTGTAAAACCCTAAAACAGGCAAAAAACAACAATCTGGACTGGGCCTTTGGGTTAGTTGGTTAGTCCCAAAAATAATATAAAAGTGTATATCAAAGCCCATTAAACATCCAAAACATCATAAATAATAGCATGGAACAATCAAAAATTATAGATACGTTGGAGACGTATCAGGTCTCCGGGCTGTCCACGAGGCAGGGGGGCGCGCCCAAGGAGGGGGGCGCACCCCCTACCCTTGTGGGCAGCCCGTGGATCTTCTGGTCCCCCTCCGGCACTTCCTGGGCTTCTTCTGGTCCAAAAATAACCTCTGTTGAGTTTCACGTCAATTGGGCTCCGTTTGATATTCCTTTTCTGCGATACCCTAAAACAAGAGAAAAACATAAACTGGCGCTGGGCTCTGGGTTAATAGGTTAGTCCCAAAAATCATATAAAAGTGTATATAAAAGCCCATAAAACATCCTAGAAGGATAATATAATAGCATGGAACAATCAAAAATTATAGATACGTTGGAGACGTATCACCAAGGCACCCCAAGGTAAAATTCAAGGACAACCAAAAGCCTAAGATTGGGGATGCCCCAGGAAGGCATCCCCTCTTTCGTCTTCATCTATCGGTAACTGTACTTGAGACTATATTTTTATTCACCACATGATATGTGTTTTGCTTGGAGCGTCATGTATGATTTGAGTCTTTACTTTTTAGTTTGCCACAATCATCCTTGATGGACACACCTTTTGAGAGAGATAAATATGGTTTAGAATTTATTAGAATACTCTGTGTGCTTCACTTATATCTTTTGAGCTAGATAGTTTTTCTCTAGTGCTTCACTTATATCTTTTAGAGCACGGTGGTGGTTTTATTTTGTAGAAATTGTTTATCATCATTGGTTCACTTATATCTATTTGAGAGTCTTTTAGAACAGCATGGTAATATGCTTTGGTTATGAAACTATTCCTAATATGATAGGCATCTAAGATGGGTATAGTATAAACTTTCATATAAGGTGCATTGAATACTAAGAGAAGTTTGATACTTGATGATTGTTTTGAGATGTGAGGATGGTGATATTAGAGTCATGCTAGTAGAGTAGTTTTGAATTTGAGATATACTAGTGTTGAGGTTTGCAAGTCCCGTAGCATGCACGTATGGTAACCGTTGTGTGACAAATTTGAAACATGAGGTATTTCATTGAGTGTCATCCTTTGTGTGGAGGTCGGGGGCGCGCGATGGTTAACTCCTACCAACCTCCCCCCTAGGAGCATGCATGTAGTACTTTGTTTTGATGACTTGTAGATTTTTGCAATAAGTATGTGAGTTCTTTATGACTAATGTTGAGTCCATGGATTATACGCACTCTCACCCTTCCACCATTGCTAGCCTCTCTTGTACTGCGCAACTTTTGCCGGTACCATACACCCACCATATACCTTCCTCAAAACAGCCACCATACCTTCTTATCATGGCATTTCCATAGCCATTCCGAGATATATTCCCATGCAACTTTCCACCGTTACGTTTGCTATGACACGCTTCATATTGTCATATTGCCATGCATGATCATGTAGTTGACATCGTATTTGTGGCTAGGCCACCATGCATAATTTTTCATACATGTCACTCTTGATTCATTGCACATCCCGGTACACCGCCGGAGGCATTCATATAGGGTCATACTTTGTTCTAGTATCGAGTTGTAAATCAATATAAGTGTGATGATCATCATTATTAGAGCATTGTCCCAAAGAAAAAAAAAGAAAAAAAAGAAAAAGGAAAGGACAAAGAAAAAAAAGAAAGTCCCAAAAAAAGAAAAAAAAAGAAAAAAAGAGAGGAAAAAAAAGCAAAGAAAAGGGACAATGCTACTATCTTTTTCCACACTTGTTCTTCAAAGTAGCACCATGATCTTCATGATAGAGAGTCTCTTGTTTAGTCACTTTCATATACTAGTGGGAATTTTCATTATAGAACTTGGCTTGTATATTCCAACGATGGGCTTCCTCAAATGCCATAGGTCTTCGTTAGCAAGCAAGTTGGATGCACACCCACTTAGTTTCTTTTGTTGAGCTTTCATACATTTATAGCTCTAGTGCATCCGTTGCATGGCAATCCCTACTCACTCACATTGATATCTATTGATGGGCATCTCCATAGCCCATTGATACGCCTAGTTGATGTGAGACCATCTTCCTCCTTTTTGTCTTCTCCACAACCACCACTCTATTCCACATAGTGCTATGTCCATGGCTCACGCTCATGTATTGCGTGAAAGTTGAAAGAGTTTGAAAAAATTGAAGTACGAAACAAGTGCTTGGCTGAAACCGGGGTTATCCATGATTGGAGTATTTTGTCGAAGATGGAGCATAGCCTAACTATATGATTTTGTAGGGATGAACTTTCTTTGGCCATGTTATTTTGAGAAAACATGATTGCTTTGTTAGTATGCTTGAAGTATTATTATTCTTATGTCAATATGAACTTTTATCTTGAATCTTTCAGATCTGAACATTCATGCCACAACAAAGAGAATTGCATTGAGAATTATGTTAGTTAGCATTCCACATCAAAAATTCTGTTTTTATCATTTACCTACTCGAGGACGAGCATGAATTAAGCTTGGGGATGCTTGATATGTCTCCAACATATCTATAACTTTTTATTGTTCCATGCTATTATATATTCTGTTTTGGAAGTTTAATGGGCTATATTATACACTTTTATTTTATTTTTAGGACTAACCTACTAACCCAAGGCCCAGTGCAAATTGCTGTTTTTTGCCTATTTCAGAGTTTCGCAGAAAAGGAATATCAAACGGAGTCCAAACGGAATGAAACCATCGGGAGAGTGATTTTTGGAATTGTATCTACCCAGAAGACTTGGAGTACACGCGAGGGAACGAAGGAGGTGGCCACGAGGGTCCAGGGCGCGCCCCCTCCCCCTGGGCGCGCCCCCCACCCATGTGGGCCCCCTCTGGCTCCCCTGATGCCCTCCTTCCTCTTATATGTTGGAAATATGCCCTAGAGGCAATAATAAAAGTATTATTATTATATTTCCTTGTTCATGATAATCGTCTGTTATTCATGCTTGAATTGTATTGTGTGGAAACAGCGATACATGTGTGAATACATAGACCACAAGTAGTCCCTGGTAAGCCTCTAGTTACCAGCTCATTGATCAACAGATGGTCACGGTTTCCTGACCATGGACATAGGATGTCAGTGATGACGGGATCACATCATTAGGAGAATAATGTGATGGACAAGACCCAATCCTGAGCATAGCACGAGATCGTATAGTTCGTAATGCATAAGCTTTTCGGTGTCAAGTATTTATTCCTTAGACCATGAGGTTGTACAACTCCCGGATGCCATAGGAATACTTTGGGTGTGCCAAACGTCACAACGTAACTGGGTGGCTATAAAGGTACGCATCGGGTATCACCGAAAGTGTCTGTTGGGTTGGTACGAACCGAGACTGGGATATTGTCACTCCGTATGACGGAGAGGTTCCTCTGGGCCCACTCGGTAAGACATCATCATAATGAGCTCAAGGTGACTAAGGAGTTAGTCACGGGATGATGGATTACGGATCGAGTAAAGAGACTTGCCATGACGACATTGAACAAGGTATCGGGAATACCGACGATCGAATCTCGGGCAAGTACCGTACCGATGGACAAAGGGAATAACATACGGGATTGAGTGAATCCTTGACACAGTGGTTCATCCGATGAAGATCATCGAGGAACACGTGGGAACCAACATGGGTATCCAGATTCCGCTGTTGGTTATTGACCGGAGAGTGGTCTCGCTCATGTCTACGTGTCTCCCGAACCCGTAGGGTCTACACACTTAAGGTTCGGTAACGCTAGGGTCATAGAGATACATGCACGTGGAAACCCAAAAGTTGTTCGGAGTCCCGGATGAGATCCCGGACGTGACGAGGAGTTCCAGAATGTTCCGGAGGTAAAGAATGATATATAGGAAGTCCAGTTTCGTCCATCGGGTGATCTCCGGGGGTCACCGGGAGTGTCCCGGGACCACCGGAGGGGTCCCGGGGGTCCACCGGGTGGGGCCACCCATCCCGGTGGGGCCCCTAGGCCGCAAGGGGGAAGTGGCCAGCCCTGATGGGCTGGCGCACCACATGGGCCCTCCTCCCCATGCGCCTAGGGTTGAAACCCTAGGGGGAAGGGGGCGCCACCTTGCCTTGGGGGGCAAGAATCCCCCCCTGGCCGCCGCCCCACCCTGCAGATGGGATCTGCAGGGCCGGCGCACCCCCTGGCCCCCTATATATATGTGGGGAGAGAGGGCAGCCGCACCCAATCCTCTGGCGCCCCTCCCCCTCCCGTCACACCTCCATCTCCTTACGCAGGGCACCGGCGAAGCCCTGGAGGATTTCCCGCTGCATCCACCACCACGCTGTCGTGCTGCTGGATCTCCGACGACCTCTCCTCCCCCCTTTCTAGATCAAGAAGGAGGTGACGTTGCTGTACCGGACGTGTGTTGAACGTGGAGGTGCCGTCCGTTCGGCGCTAGATCATCGGTGACGAAGAACGAGAAGAGTACGACTACTTCATCCACGCTTCTTCGAAAGCTTCCGCTCGTGATCTACATAACGGTATGTATATGCACTCTTATTTGCTCGTTGCTAGATGTCTCCTTAGTTGGATCTTGGTGAAAGCGTAAAAAAAAATTTGAATTCCGCTACGTTACCCAACAGTGGCATCTGAGCTAGGTCTTATGCGTAGCATCTTGCACGAGTAGAACACAAAGCAGTTGTGGGCGTTTGAGTTTGCTCAAGTTTCTTACCGTTACTAGTCTAATCTTGATTCGGCGGTATTGTGGGATGAAGTGGCCCAGACCGACCTTACATGTACGCTTACGTGAGACTGGTTCCACCGACAGACATGCACTAGTTGCATAAGGTGGCTGGCGGGTGTCTGTCTCTCCTACTTTAGTCGGATCGGATTCGATGAACAGGGTCCTTATGAAGGGTAAATAGAAATTGACAAATCACGTTGTGGTTTTGGCGTAGGTAAGAAACGTTCTTGCTAGAAAACCTATAGAAGCCATGTAAAAACTTGCAACAACAATTAGAGGACGTCTAACTTATTTTTGCAGCATGTGCTATGTGACGTGGTATGGCCAGAAGAAGATGTGATGAATGATATATGTGATGTATGAGATTGATCATGTTCTTGTAATAGGGAATCATGACTTGCATGTCGATGAACTTGACAACCGGCAGGAGCCATAGGAGTTGTCTTAATTATTGTATGACATGCGTGTCACTGAATAAACGCTATGTAATTACTTTACTTTATTGCTAAACGTTAGCCATAGTAGTAGAAGTAATAGTTGGCGTGACGACTTCTTCAAGACACGATGATGGAGATCATGATGATGAAGATCATGGTGTCGAGCCGGTGACAATATGATCATGGTGCCCCGAAGATGGAGATCCAAGGAGCAAGATGATATTGGCCATATCATGTCACTTTAATTGATTGCATGTGATGTTTATCATGTTTATGCATCTTGTTTACTTAGAACGACGGTAGTAAATAAGATGATCTCTCACTAAAAAATTTCAAGAATTGTGTTCCCCCTAACTATGCACCGTTGCTAAAGTTCGTTGTTCCGAAGCACCACGTGATGATCGGGTGTGATAGGTTCTAACGTTCGCATACAACGGGTGTAAGCCATATTTACACACGCGATACACTTAGGGTTCACTTGACGAGCCTAGCATGTACAGACATGGCCTCGGAACACGGAAGACCGAAAGGTCGAACGCGAGTCGTATAGAAGATACGATCAACATGAAGATGTTCACCATTGATGACTAGTCCGTCTCACGTGATGATCGGACACGGGCTAGTCGATTCGGATCGTGTATCACTTAGATGACTAGAGAGATGTCATTCTGAGTGGGAGTTCATTAAAATTTGATTAAGATGAACTTAATTATCATGAACTTAGTCTAAATTCTTTACAATATCTCTTGTAGATCAAATGGCCCACGCTCAAGTTTCCCTCAACTTCAACGCGTTCCTAGAGAAAACCAAGCTGAAAGACGATGGTAGCAACTATACGGATTGGGTCCATAACCTGAGGATTATCCTCATAGCTGCCAAGAGATCATATGTCCTTGAAGCACCGCTAGGTGATGCACCTGGTCCCGATGCGACCCAAGATGTTTTGAACGTCTGGCAGTCACGTAGTGATGATTACTCCCTGGTTCAGTGCGGCATGCTTTACAGCTTAGAGTCGGGGCTCCAAAAACGTTTTGAGAACCACGGAGCATATGAGATGTTTGAAGAGCTGAAAATTGTTTTCCAAGCTCATGCCCGAGTCGAGAGATATGATGTCTCCGACGCATTCTACAGCTGTAAGATGGAGGAGAATAGTTCTGTTAGTGAGCACATCCTCAAGATTTCTGGATTGCACAACCGCTTCTCTCAGCTGGGAATGAATCTCCCAGATGCAGCGGTCGTTGACAGAATCCTCCAGTCGCTCCCACTAAGCTTCAAGAGCTTCGTGTTAAACTTCAATATGCAGGGGATGGAGAAGTCCATTCCCGAGGTGTATTCGATGCTGAAATCATCGGAGGTGGATATCAAGAAAGAACATCAAGTGTTGATGGTCAATAAAACCACTAAGTTCAAGAAAGGCAAGGGTAAGAAGAACTTCAAGAAGGACGGCAAGGGAGTTGCCGCGCCCGGTAAGCCTGTTGCCGGGAAGAAGCCAAAGCATGGACCCCAAGCCTAAGACAGAGTGCTTTTATTGCAAGGGAACGGGTCACTGGAAGCGGAACTGCCCCAAATACTTAGCAGACAAGAAGGCCGGGAACGTCAAAGGTATATTTGATATACTTGTTATTGATGTGTACCTTACCAGCGCTCGTAGTAGCTCCTGGGTATTTGATACCGGTGCAGTTGCTCATATTTGTAACTCTAAGCAGGAGCTGCGGAATAAGCGGAGACTGGCGAAGGATGAGGTGACGATGCGCGTCGGGAATGGTTCCAAGGTCGATGTGATCGCCGTCGGCACGCTACCTCTACATCTACCCTCGGGATTAGTTTTAAACCTTAATAATTGTTATTTAGTACCAGTTTTGAGCATGAACATTGTATCTGGATCTCGTCTTATGCGAGATGGCTACTCTTTCAAATCGGAGAATAATGGTTGTTCTATTTATTTGAGAGATATGTTTTATGGTCATGCCCCGCTGGTCAATGGTTTATTTTTGATGAATCTCGAACGAGATGATACACATATTCATAGTGTAGATGTCGAAAGATGTAAAGTTGATAATAATAGTCCCACATACTTGTGGCATTGCCGCCTTGGTCATATTGGTGTCAAACGTATGAAGAAGCTCCATTCAGATGGACTTCTAGAGTCTCTTGATTATGAATCATTTGACACGTGCGAACCATGCCTCTTGGGCAAGATGACCAAGACTCCGTTCTCCAGAACAATGGAGTGAGCAACCAACTTGTTGGAAATCATACATACCGATGTGTGCGGTCCAATGAGTGTTGAGGCTCGCGGAGGCTATCGTTATGTTCTCACCCTCACAGATGACTTGAGTAGATATGGGTATATCTATTTGATGAAACACAAGTCTGAGACCTTTGAAAAGTTCAAGGAATTTCAGAATGAGGTTGAGAATCAACGTGACAGAAAAATAAAGTTCTTACGATCAGATCGTGGGGGTGAATATTTAAGTCATGAATTTGACACGCACCTAAGGAAATGTGGAATTGTTTCACAATTGACACCACCCGGAACACCTCTACGTAATGGTGTGTCCGAACGTCGAAATCGTACTCTGTTGGACATGGTGCGATCTATGATGTCCCTCGCCGATTTACCACTATCTTTTTGGGGTTATGCTTTAGAGACTGCCGCATTCACTTTAAATAGGGCTCCGTCGAAATCCGTTGAGACGACACTGTATGAACTTTGGTTTGGCAAGAAACCGAAGCTGTCGTTTCTAAAAGTTTGGGGTTGCGATGCTTATGTCAAGAAAATTCAACCTGAAAAGCTCGAACCCAAATCGGAAAAATGCGTCTTCATAGGATACCCAAAGGAAACGATTGGGTATACCTTCTACCACAGATCCGAAGGCAAAGTCTTTGTTGCCAAGAATGGATGCTTTTTGGAGAAAGAGTTTCTCTCGAAAGAAGTGAGTGGGAGGAAAGTAGAACTTGATGAGGTGACAGTCACCCCTCCTGAAAGTAGCGCAGCGTAGGAAATTGTTCCTGAGGTGCCTGCACCGACAAGGGAGGAAGTTGATGATAATGATCATGAAGAAACAGATCAAGTTACTACTGAACTTCGAAGGTCCACGAGGGCACGTTCCACACCAGAGTGGTACGGCAACCCTGTCCTGGAAATAATGTTGTTAGACAACGGTGAACCTTCGAACTATGAAGAAGCGATGGCGGGCCCGGATTCCAATAAATGGCTTGGAGCCATGAAATCCGAGATAGAATCCATGTATGAAAACAAAGTATGGACTTTGGTGGACTTGCCTGATGACAGGCACGCCATAGAAAACAAATGGATATTTAAGAAGAAGACAGACGCGGATGGTAATGTGACCATCTATAAGGCTCGGCTTGTCGCTAAGGGTTATCGACAAGTTCAAGGGATTGACTACGACGAGACTTTCTCTCCCATAGCGATGCTGAAGTCAGTCAGAATCATGTTAGCTATTGCCGCATTCTATGATTATGAGATATGGCAAATGGACGTCAAACAGCATTCCTTAATGGCTTCCTCAAGGAAGAGTTGTATATGATGCAGCCGGAAGGTTTTGTCGATCCAGAGAACGCTAACAAGGTATGCAAGCTCCAGCGCTCGATTTACGGGCTGGTGCAAGCATCTCGGAGTTGGAATATTCGCTTTAATGATGTGATTAAAGCGTTTGGCTTTATACAGACTTATGGAGAAGCCTGTATCTACAAGTGAGTGGGAGCTCTGTGGCATTTCTCATATTATATGTGGATGACATATTGCTGATGGGAAATGATATAGAATTCTTGGAAAATGTAAAGGCCTACTTGAATAAGAGTTTTTCAATGAAGGACCTTGGAGAAGCAGCTTACATATTAGGCATCAAAATCTATAGAGATAGATCAAGACGCCTCATCGGTCTTTCACAAAGTACATACCTTGACAAGATATTGAAGAAGTTCAATATGGATCGGTCCAAGAAGGGGTTCTTGCCTGTTTTGCAAGGTATGAGATTGAGCAAGGCTCAGTCCCCGACCACGGCAGAAGATAGAGAAAAGATGAGTGTCATTCCCTATGCCTCAGCCATAGGTTCTATCATGTATGCCATGCTGTGTACCAGACCTGATGTGAACCTTGCCATAAATTTTGGTAGGGAGGTACCAAAGTGATCCCGGTATGGAACACTGGACAGCGGTCAAGAACATCCTGAAGTACCTGAAAAGGACTAAGGATATGTTTCTCATTTATGGAGGTGACGAAGAGCTCGTCGTAAAGGGTTACGTCGATGCTAGCTTCGACACAGATCTGGATGACTCCAAGTCACAAACCGGATACGTGTATATTTTGAATGGTGGGGCAGTCAGCTGGTACAGTTGCAAGCAAAGCGTCGTGGCAGCATCTACATGTGAAGCGGAGTACATAGCTGCTTCCGAAGCAGCGCAAGAAGGAGTCTGGATGAAGGAGTTCATCACCGACTTAGGAGTCATTCCAAACACGTCAAGCCCGATGACTCTCTTCTGTGACAACACTGGTGCTATTGCCATTACCAAGGAGCCCAGGTTTCACAAGAAGACCAAGCACATCAAGCGCCGTTTCAACTCCATCCGGAATTATGTTCAGGATGGAGACATAGATATTTGTAAAGTGCATACAGATCTGAATGTTGCAGACCCGTTGACTAAACCTCTTCCACGGGCAAAACATGATCAACACCAGAACTCTATGGGTGTTCGATTCATCACAATGTAACTAGATTATTGACTCTAGTGCAAGTGGGAGACTGTTGGAAATATGCCCTAGAGGCAATAATAAAAGTATTATTATTATATTTCCTTGTTCATGATAATCGTCTGTTATTCATGCTTGAATTGTATTGTGCGGAAACAGCGATACATGTGTGAATACATAGACCACAATGAGTCCCTGGTAAGCCTCTAGTTACCAGCTCGTTGATCAACAGATGGTCACGGTTTCCTGACCATGGACATAGGGTGTCAGTGATGACGGGATCACATCATTAGGAGAATAATGTGATGGACAAGACCCAATCCTGAGCATAGTGATGGCTTCTTGCCCCTCGTTGGTTACCCCAAGTGGAAGGTTTGAGATGTAGCGTAACTGCAAGTTTCCCTTGGCAAGATACCAAGGATCGAATCCCGTGAGACTCCGAGGGCCAACAAGTAGGTGTCAACGCTAACGGCGCCAACTTAGCGGTTGACAGGACCTGCACACAGATACAAATATCTTTGCTCCCAACGAGTACAGAGAGGTTGTCAATCCCTCCGGCCTTGCTGTTTACAAAGAATCAAACGCAAGAGGTAATAGTGATAGGTATGACTGCAACTAGGAAATAAGAACATGAAGTAAATAGCGGGTGTGATCAGTGATGGTAATATGGACCGGGGTCCCATGATGTTCACTAGTGATGTCTCTCTCCCAAAAGATGATAGAACAGCTAAGCGAGGTAAACAAATTACAGCTCGGCAATTGACAGGATTATGTGCGCAAACCAATGCTAACTATGCTGTAAAGAAAGGTAGAGGCTCAAAAGCATGGGTGGTACGCCAAGGCAAGTAGACCGAAATCCATCTACATCTACTACTAATCATCCACCTTGAGATATCTATCCAGAACATCTCGCTGGTATTAAGTTGCGAGTCCCACCCAAAGTGTAAACTCAAAGCAACAGACAACTACATTAAAAGAACTTTGCGTAAAGTAAACAATCCTTGCACCCGCAAGTACAAGCACCGTTGTTTTCCCCCTTGTGGCAACAGCACATCCCCTAGACTCATGTTTCTGTCACTCAAGCTAGTCATCGAGGGGCATGAACCCACAATCAAGCATAACGTTCCCTCTTGGAGTTACTACCTACTACTCGGCCAAAGCAATAAATAGCAACGGAGAACATGCAAGAATTACTCAAGAACATAAATATAAAAGAGGTGAATCAAATATATTACTCACACACAATCTGAACATAATCTCATAATCCATCGGATCCCAGCAAACTCAGCATAGCAACAGCATAAAGATTACATATGTGCCTCGATCATGTAGGGCAGCTCACGAGGTCTAATACATGAAGAACAAAGAGGGGAGGAGAACATCACATAGCTACTGGTCATGGACCCATGGTCCAAGGGGGACTACTCACAACTCATCCGGGAAGCGTCCATGGTGGTGGAGAAGCTCCCGGTTGTGGTTCTCCCCTCCGGCAGGGTGCCGGGAAGAGTTCTCCTGGTGCTCCCGATCTTGGAAGCGCGGCGGCGGCGGAACAGAGGCGAGATCGTAAAAAAGGGTTCCGTCCTCGAGGGTTTCGGGATGCGAGCAATATATATGCAAAACGGGGTCACCAGAGGCGGAGGTGGGGCCCCAGGCGCCCCCCTGGCGCGGCCAGGGGTGGGGCCGCGCCGGGTGGCCGCCTGGGCCACCCCAGGCTCCCCTCTGGCCCTGCCTTGGTTTTTCTTGAAGCTCCCGATACGCTGATTTTTCCTGTATTTTTCCCGGAATTTTTAGGGCACTTTTAATATGGGGGAAACCTGAAATAGAAAAACAGCAGAAAACAGGAACTGGCACTGTGGTGCACGGAGTTAGTAGGTTAGTCCAAATATGATCAAAAGTGTATGGAAGTGCATAAATATCATAGCAATATCACACAAAAGAGGCATGGAGCAAGCAGAAATTATAGATACGTTTTGGACGTATCAACATCCCCAAGCTTAATTCCTGCTCGTCCTCGAGTAGGTAAATGATAACAAGCATAATTTCTGTGGTGACATGCTATCAACCATATAAGAACTTTTAAGTAAAGCAATCAAGGCACGTAATCCAATTCAAGTCATAACAAGCAAGAGCCTATATTAGCATTGTAACAAGTAACATAAGAACATAAAGGTGCAAGAGCTCTCGCTGTCCGTGACTCGAATGTCTCCAAATGGTGTTTGCGTGCAAGAAAGGGGATAGGGATATATGAGAGAGTAAAACATAGTTTTTGTATTGTTGAGAACTTAATCTACTAAAGTTTCACACTTGGTCTTCTTTGGAATCTTATCTTGACTCATCCCCAGACCGTCAGCCAGGTACAAGTCAAAATGATCCACTCCCTTTCGATATTTTGAGCACTCATGCAATGGATGAGCGAAAGCAAGAAAGTCGACACTTAGGATGGCAAAGAGAGAAAAATGATAGAGGGGGAAGAGAAAAAAGGTGTGAAAGGCTCACATCAATGAGGACAATCATCGGCGAGAGAAAGCCAAATGATAGATATGATGCGAGGAGTAGGGATTGCCATGCAACGGATTGATACGTCCAAAACGTATCTATAATTTCTGCTTGCTCCATGCCTCTTTTGGGTGATATTGCTATGATATTTATACACTTCCATACACTTTTGATCATATTTGGACTAACCTATTAATTCAGTGCACCCCAGTGCCAGTTTCTGTTTTTGGCTGTTTTTGTATTTCAGGTTTTCACGTTACGAGCACTGCCAGGAAAAATCCATAAAAATTATATAAAAAATCAGCATTCCAGAAACTACCGTGCGCCCGAAGGACAGCTGGGGGGGGGCACCAGGGCTCCAGGCGCCCTGGCGGCGCCCCCCCCCCCTGGGCCGAGCCGGGGGGGCGCCTGGGCCCCCCGAGGCTCCTCCGACGCCCCCCTTTGGCATATGTTTAAAGCGTCGCCCGAAACCCTCGAAACAGGAACTCTTTTTCGCGATCTCATCTCTGTTCCGCCGCCGCCGCCGCTTCCAAGATCGGGAGCACCAGGAGAACTCTTCCCGGCACCCTGCCGGAGGGGAGGATCACCACCGGGAGTTTCTCCACCACCATGGACGCCTCCCGGATGAGTTGTGAGTAGTCTCCCTTGGACCATGGGTCCATGACCAGTAGCTATGTGATGTTCTCCTCCCGTTCTTGTGCTTCACTAATTAGTCCTCGTGAGCTGCCCTACATGATCGAGGCACATATGTAATCCTTATGCTGTTGCTATGATGAGTTTGCTGGGATCCGATGGATTATGAGATTATGTTCAGATTGTGTTTGAGTAATATATTTGATTCACCTCTTTTATATTTATGTTCGTAAGTAATTCTTGCATGTTCTCCGTTGTTATTTATTGCTTTGGCCAAGTAGTAGGTAGTGACTCCAAAAGGGAACGTTATGCTTGATTGTGGGTTCATGCCCCTCGATGACTAGCTTGAGTGACAGAAACATGAGTCTAGGGGATGTGCTGTTGCCACAAGGGGGAAAACAACGGTGCTTGTGCCCGCGGGTGCAAGGATTGTTTACTTTACGCAAAGTTCTTTTAATGCAGTTGTCTGTTGCTTTGAGTTTACACTATGGGTGGGGCTCGCAACTTAATACCAGCGAGATGTTCTGGATAGATATCTCAAGGTGGATGATTAGTAGTAGATATTGATGGATTTCGGTCTACTTACTTTGGCGTACCGCCCATTCTTTGAACCTCTACCTTTCTTGCAATGTAGTCAGCATTGGTTTGCGCACATGGTCCTGTCAATTGCCCAGCTGTAATTCGTTTACCTCACATAGCTGTTTTATCGTCTTTTGGGAGAGAGACATCACTAGTGAACATCATGAGACTCCGGTCCATATTACCATCATTGATCACATCCACTATTTACTTTTCTGCTATTTACTTACTATTGCAATTATACCTATCACTATTATCACTTGCGTTTGATCCTTTGTAAACTACAAGGCCGGAGGGATTGACAACCTCTCTGTACTCGTTGGGAGCAAAGTTATTTGTATCTGTGTGCAGGTCCACGTTGATTGCTAATATCTGGCGCCGTTAGCAGTTGACACCTTCTTGTTGAAACTGGGAGTCTCTGGGAAATCGATCCTTGGTATTACCAAGGGAAAACTTCTGCTACACTGCATCTCAAACCTTACACTTGGGGTAACCAACGAGGGGTGAGAAGCCACCTAGCAAAGCAATTTCTGGCGCCGTTGCCGGGGACTCCACTCTTCAGGATAGGGGAGTTGCACGCTATCTTTTACCTTTGCTTTTAGTCTTGTTAGTTTACCTTTCAGTTTTGCTTTAGTATCTTTTATCGAAAATCACAAAAATAGTTATCTTGCTTGCTTGCAACAATGGGTTCCACCGAGAACACCAAGTTGTGTGACTTCACTAGTCACAACAACGATGACTTTATCAGCACACCTATCACTACACCTGCCACTTCAGCACCTTCATATGAAATTAAACCTGCTTTACCGAACTTAGTCATGAAAGATCAATTCTCCGGTGCTGGAGATGATGCTGCTTTACACTTGAACAACTTTGTTGAACTTTGTGATATGCAAAAGTACCAAGAAATAGATGGTAATATTGTTAAGCTTAAGCTTTTTCCTTTCTCCTTGAGAGGAGGAGCTAAAATTTGGTTTCAGCCTTTGCCTAGAAACAGCATAGATTCATGGGACAAGTGCAAAGATGCTTTTATCGGAAAATACTATCCACCTGCTAAAATTATCCAACTGAGAAGTAACATAATGAATTTTAAACAATTGGATAATGAACACGTTGCCCAAGCTTGGGAACGTATGAAATCTCTTATCAAGAACTGCCCTACTCATGGTTTGACTACTTGGATGGTTATCCAAACTTTTTATGCAGGCTTGAACTTTACCTCGCGGAACTTGTTAGATTCGGCCGCGGGAGGAACTTTTATGTCAACTACACTTGGTGCTGCCACGAAGCTTCTCGATGAGATGATGACCAACTATTCCCAATGGCACACCGAACGCGCTCCAACAGGTAGGAAGGTAAACTCTGTCGAGGAGATTTCCTCCCTAAATGAAAAAGTTGACTTGATCATGTCTCTACTTTCGAAGCAATCTTCTGTTGATCCTCGTGATGTTCCTTTAAATTCTTTGATTGCTCAAGAACAAGTAGATGTGAACTTTATCTCTAGAAACAATTTCAACAACAATGCTTATAGGAGTAATTTTGGTAGCAATCCTAGACCGTTCCCCTCTAATTCTTATGGGAACAACAATGTTTATCCTAGCACCAGGAACTCCACTACTGAACTAGAGATTATGCTTAAAGATTTCATCACTACCCAAAAATCCTTTAATAAGAGTGTAGAAGAAAAACTACATAAACTAGATGATCTCTCTTTAAAGGTAGACCACTTAGCCAATGAGATAGAATTGCTAAAAATTAAAACTTCTCCTCTTGAGGAGAAGAAGGTCACTCCTATTAATGCTACTCAAGTGCAAATTAATGAAAACATTAGGATGATGGCTAAACTTAAAGAAAGATGGGCTAGAGAAAGGGAGGAAGAGGATAGAATTAAGAGCCTTCCTACCCACCACACTGTTGCTACTATCCAAGTTGTTGAGGATATCCAAACTCTTAGCACCCAATGTACTCCTGGTCCCGATGGACCTATTAATGGTGATGCTATGACTATAGAAACTACCAAACAAGTGAACCTAAAGGACACCACTACCACTTTACTTGATGCTAGGGACCTTGATTTTCATAATTGCACTCTTACCGAAGTTATTGATTTCCTTCACAAGATGTCTAGAGATCCCCGCACTAGCACGCTTAACCTTGCCTTCACAGAGCATATCACTAATGCTCTTATCAAAGCTAGGGAGGAGAAACTTAGAGTAGAAGCCTCCATACCTAGAAAGCTAGAAGATGGTTGGGATCCTATGAAGGCAAACTGCTCGGGCTCATCTTCTAGGACCCAGCACCAGTCAGCCCTCCACTCCTCCCACTTGCCGCGGAGCTCCCCAATCAAGTACGCCTCCTTCTTGTTCAGCCTAAAGATCCAGGAGATGCCGCCGGAGAGTGGGGATCCAGATTCTACTCTAGGCGTGAAGAAGTGGCGGAAAAGAGCTACATTTGGGTGGACCCCGACGTAGTTTTCGCACAGATGTGCGAAAACGGCCAAGGTGAGAACGGCATTCGGGGTGAAATCTAAGAGGCGGAAGCCATACGTGTTCATCACATCACAGAAGAACTCCGAGTACGGAGGGCAGAGACCGCAATAGAAGAACGCAGCGAAGAAGTGGTAACCTCCCGGGAACATGTCGACGGCCACGGCGGGGAGGACTTGGGTGCGGGGATGATCATTCGTCTCCCTCGCCCAGAACAAGTAGTACTTGTCCCGCAGCTCCCTCGGGCCGAGCCTCGGCGGGAAGACCGCCATCTTTCTCCGCATAGCTTCCAGCTTCGCCGCCTGCTCGGACTTCTCCTTCTTCGCCTTGTCGCTCTTCACCTTGTCGCTTTTCGGAGCCATGGCGGGGGCGGCAGGGGGGAGGGGGGAAGGTCGACGGCGCCGCGGATGCTGGGGACGGCGGAGGAAGGGTGGAGCTCGGCTCTCTGTCAACCTGAGGGGAGGCAGAGGGCGGCGGGGGTTTCTGAGGACTCAAGGCGCAATGAAAGCAATGGGGGAAACTGCCCCTGCTTCCTCTGCTTTTAAGGGGGAAGTGGGGGACGTTCCGCATTTCCCCATTAAAGAAGCATGCCACGATCTCTCCCACGATGCCGCAATCGACGCGTGCCGTTAGGGAGGGATGCGACGAATCTGGAGTGGGAAACGGCGCGCCGTGGGCCGCGTGTGCCCGTGCACTGTTCTGGGCCTGGCCCAACAGCGCTCGGCACCGTGTGTGGCCCAGGCTCGGGGGGCTCCTGTCGGTGTACTAAAGTAGGGGTACCTTAGTATCCCGACTTGTGCACGGGCAGTAGCAGCGTCCCGCGGTCTGGCTCACCACGCGCCCGCCAAAGCCCGCTCCAGACCCCTTTTAAGCCATTCAAGAACAAAGTATTCAAGTTAGGAGATAAGACCCCGGCAAGAGGAGCTTGCCGGGAAGGCCGCACCAGGCTCAAAGTTATCATTCCAGCACGAGACCCTGGCAAGAGGAGCTTGCCAGGAAGGCCAAAAGAACGGCACTTCAAGGAGGTATATCGCGGCGCATCATGTGCCCCGACAGGACCCGGAGAGCGGCAAGCTTCCGGGCCCGGCAAGGTAGCGACCCCGGCAAGGTGCTTGCCGGGGAGGCTTATGCTGTGTGCCTGCGCTCCAGCTCATCTGGCCACGCGTCGCCCTGGGGCCCTTCCAGGGGGGCACGTGGCAGATGGCTGTGCAGCCTGGGGTACGCGGTGGCAAGCCGCGGTGACAAGGCTATCGCCGTGGCGAACGGAGACGCATGGACGGGCGCTTTTGGGGTGACGGCGATGGGCATTCAATGCCCTTGTCCCCCACCGTCAGAGTTAGGTGAAGACCACTGTTCATACACTATTCATGCACTGTTGCAACTACCACCGATTTTACATTTTTACCCTCCTCTACGTTGACACCTGTCGGTGACCCCTTTGAGCTATAAAAGGAGGCCCATGCACAACGTAGAGGGGGTTCGATCCCGGAAACTCAATCACCCCTACGCTCAGTGTAGCTGGTACTGTAGATCTTCAAGCTCCTGAGCTCCAGGAACTCAATACAACCAAGGCAGGAGTAGGGTTTTACGCGTACACGCGGCCCGAACCTGGGTAAACTGCCCGCGTGTGCTCCTCGATCTGCTCTCCGTGCTCCCTCCGCTCCCTTACCGCAACGTAGAAGGGGCTCCGGTCCCATAGGTGCTCGTGGGAGGACAGTTTCCCCCGACATCTTTGGCGCGCCAGGTAGGGGGCGTCGAGGTTGTGCGAACCTGATCCGGCGCTCACGCGGGCGCAACCTTCAGCAACCTCTCTAGCTTCGTCAACTTCATCGGCTACGTCAACATGCCTCCGAAGAAGAAGGCTTCGGAGGTCGGAGGCCCGTCCGCGTCGGTCCCTCCACCGCCAGAACCGACGGTGGGTGGGGGAGACGCCGGCGGAAGGGTGGACGCCGGTGGAGAGACTCACGGCGCCACCAAATCCAAGGACAAGACGGACGACCGGGCGAACTCCAAAGCCTCGGTGTCCGTGCACGCACCCCGTCCCTCTCAAGAGGCGCCGGGCCAGCAGCGGCGTAGTACCCACGGTACCATCCGTCTGCTGGGGCAAGGCCAAACTGGTGGGTCGCGGGACGCTCAAGGCCAGCGCGCTGGTACGAGCAAGGCGCGGTCGCCGGGGCGAGACCCTGCTCCTTCTAACCCTGTTAGAAGTCCGAGCATATCTCGCTCCTCACACCGTTCGCCACCGTTTCCCTCCTCTCCAGCAGAAGCTCTAGCCAGAGTGCAACTGCTTCTAGACTTCCCTCCAGCGGCGGACAAGGCCGAAGACTGGAGGGCGACGATCCAGAGCCTCATCGCCTTCGCCAACAACGACACGCCGCAGCGGGGACATCCGATAAAATTGGAACGATACAGAGAAGATTAGCATGGCCCCTGTGCAAGGATGAAGACGAAGACGACGATGAGGATATGGATGAAGGAGACAACAGCGAGCAGGAGTTCCAGAAGGCCACAGAAGTTCTGTGCGTCGATGGAGGTGCCTCTCTGCACACTTCCCACCGCCAACTCAAGCAATGGGTGCGGGAAGTGAATGCAGCTGAGCCACCCGTC
Organism: Secale cereale; assembly: GCA_902687465.1. NCBI lineage: Eukaryota > Viridiplantae > Streptophyta > Magnoliopsida > Poales > Poaceae > Secale > Secale cereale. The sequence goes on along the minus strand of LR738711.1, from coordinate 770,557,648 downwards.
GAGTCGCGCAGGCTGCTGAAATGGTCCGGCACGCCCATCATCTTCGACCTTGAGCACCACCCTGACCGCACAACTGCGGTCGGGTGTTTGCCGATGTTGGTTTCACCAACTATCCGCAACCTCAAGGTCACCAAGATGTTGGTTGACGGCGGGGCCGGCCTCAACTTGATCTCCTCCGCTGTGATCAAGAAACTGCAGATCCCCGACAGCGAGCTCGAGGAAACCGGGACGTTCCAAGGAATCAACCTGGGAAGGAGCAAGCCGAAGGGGAAGATCACGCTGCCAGTGACCTTTGGTGGAGAGCTCAACTTCAGGACGGAGAGGATCACGTTCGACGTTGCCGATATCCCATTGCCATACAATGGGATACTTGGCCGTCCTGCGCTCGCCAAGTTCATGGCAGCTTCTCACTACGCCTACAACATGCTCAAGATGCCGGGGCCGATAAGCGTCATCTCTGTCCCCGGCGACAAGAAGGATGCGCTTATCTGCGCCGACAAGATCTACCGGGACGCAGCAGCCGCGGCAGACAGCAAGACACTTGCCGCTGAAGCTCCCGGAGGGAAGACCAAGACCAAGTCCGGCAAGAGCTCTGGGGCCCACTCCGGCAAACGCACCTCTTCGGAGTGCTGCGCTGCCGTCGAGGACGCACCATCGAGCTCCACCGGCAAGTGCAAGAAAGGAATGGCAGCTCCACCGGCAACCAAGAAGGTGTCCGCCAAGGAGGACGGCACTGGTGGTACCTTTACCATCAGTGCTACGCTCGACCCCAAATAGGAAAGCGCGCTCGTTGCCTTCCTGCGGGCGAATGTCGACGTGTTCGCATGGCAACCATCTGACATCCCTGGTGTTCCCAGGAAGGTAATTGAGCATAAGCTTGCTGTTTGTCCTCACGCGCGGCCCGTCAAGCAGAAGGTCAGGAAGCAAGCTATGGAGCGCCAAGAGTATATAGCTGAAGAAATCAAGAAGTTGGAAGCAGCAGGCCTGGTTAGAGGTGTGCTACATCCTACGTGGTTGGCCAATCCAGTTGTCATGCGCAAGGCTAATGGGAAGTGGAGACTTTGTATAGACTTCACTGATGTGAATAAAGCTTGTCCTAAGGATCCATTTCCCTTGCCGCGCATTGACCAGATTGTTGACTCCACTGCCGGATGTGAGTTGCTTTCATTTCTTGATGCATACTCCGGATACCACCAGATATTCATGGCCGAGGAAGATGAAGAGAAGACCGCGTTCATTACCCCATGTGGCACATATTGCTTTATACGCATGCCCTTTGGATTGAAGAATGCGGGCTCAACGTTTGCAAGGGTGGTGCACACTGCTTTTGAGCCACAGATACACAAGAATGTAGAAGCCTACATGGATGACATAGTGGTCAAGAGCAAGAGCAAGACTACCCTAGTTCAGGATCTAGAAGAAACCTTTGATAATCTGCGCAAGATACAACTCAAGTTTAACCTCGAGAAGTGCGTTTTCGGAGTCCCCTCCGGCAAGCTTCTCGGGTTCTTTGTGTCCCAGAGGGGGATCGAAGCCAATCCCGACAAGATAAAAGCCATCGAGCAGATCGAAGCCCCGAAGCGCGTCAAGGACGTAAGGAGACTTGCTGGTTGTGTGGCTGCCCTCAGCAGGTTCATTTCAAAGTCTGCAGAACGCGCCCTGCCTTTCTTCAAAATCTTGAAAAAGGCGGGTCCCATGAAATGGACTCCGGAAGCAGAGGCAGCGCTGCAAGACCTGAAAGGATACCTGTCCTCCACTCCGATACTTGTCGCACCTAGGCCACAAGAGAAGTTGCTGCTGTACTTAGCGGCAACCAATCAAGTGGTTAGTGCTGCGTTAGTAGCGGAGAGGGAGGCAGATGAGGAACCCACATCCCCGGCAAGCGCATTCAGCGACAAGCAAGGAGCTTCCCCGACAAGCTCTGGCCCCGACGAGGACAAGTCTGCGCAGGAACAACGAGAAGTGCGAAAGAAGATGGTTCAGCGCCCAGTTTATTTTGTAAGTTCCCTCCTACAGGGGGCTAGGTCAAGATACTCTGGGGTGCAAAAGTTGCTTTTCGGCCTCCTCATGGCCTCAAGAAAGCTGCGCCATTACTTCCAAGCACACGAGATAACAGTGGTCACTCGCTTTCCGTTGAAGAGGATATTGCAGAATCCAGAAGCAACAGGCAGGATCGTCGAGTGGGCACTGTAGCTATCAAGCTTTGGTCTCAAGTTTGAGAGTACCTCAACTATCCAGAGCAGAGCTTTGGCAGAATTCATAGCGGAATGGACTCCAACACCAGATGAAAAAGTTCCAGAAACAAACATCCCCGTCCAAGAAGCAAGCAAGGAGTGGATAATGTACTTCGATGGTGCCTTCTCGCTGCAAGGCGCCGGCGCTGGCGTGTTACTCATAGCGCCCACCGGAGAGCACCTCAAGTATGTTGTTCAAATGCACTTTCCCAAGGAGCAAGCGACAAACAATACTGCCGAGTATGAAGGTTTGCTTGCCGGTCTCAGAATTGCGGCCGAACTTGGGATCAAGAAGTTGATTGTGCGGGGAGACTCACAATTGGTGGTCCGACAAGTAAACAAGAGTTACCAGAGCCCTCTGATGGAAGCTTATGTCGATGAAGTGAGGAAGCTTGAAGAACACTTTGAAGGCCTACAGATGGAGCACGTTCCAAGAGCTCAAAACGATATCGCAGATGGCCTCTCAAAGTGTGCTGCAATGAAGTTACCTGTGGGACCAGGGGTCTTCGTGCTCAAGCTAACTCAGCCATCCGTTACACCATCAGTTGGGCAAAGCAAGAAGAGGAAGTTGGTCTCCGGTGACTACTTGCCGGCGGATCTTCCAGAAACCGCCGCCAAGGTCCCCAAGATCAGCAACCAAAATACTGAGGAACAGTCTGCTCCTGCGGACCCAAGGGTTTGTACAGTTGAAGCAGGCGTTCCCGACAAGCCTTGCCCCGGCAGGCTTGCCGGGGAACCCTCAGCTCCGGCAGAGCCGCCGGTTCTCGCCGTAGAAGCTGAGGTTCCCGCAGCAGCCCTGATGCCTTTAGTCCTTGTTGTCGAGCCTCAAGCTCCAGCATGGGCGCAGCAAATCGTCCATTTTCTTCAAACTGGAGAACTTCCCGAAGAACCAGAAGAGATAGAGAAGATTACCAGGCAGTCAAGTATGTACCAGTTCGTCGGAAATGAACTGTACAGAAGAAGACTCAACGGTGTCAGGTTGAAGTGCATTTCCCGGGAAAATGGACAGAAGCTGTTGGCAGAGATACACGGAGGCATATGTGGTCACCACATTGGCGCAAGAGCACTTGCCGGGAAGGCGTTCCGGCAAGGTTTCTTTTGGCCAGAAGCCCTCCAAGATGCAACTGCACAAGTAACCAAGTGTGAAGCGTGCCAGTTCCATGCAAAGCAGATTCACCAGCCAGCTCAAGCTCTCCAAACGATCCCTTTGTCCTGGCCCTTCTCGGTCTGGGGGCTCGATATCCTCGGCCCCTTTCCCCGCGCAGTCGGGGGCTTTGAGTACTTGTACGTTGCAATCGACAAGTTCACAAAGTGGCCGGAAGTGGAACCAGTGAGAAAGGTGACAGCACAGTCAGCAGTCAGGTTCTTTAGGTCGATAGTTTGCCGTTTCGGGATCCCTAACAGGATAATAACTGACAACGGCACACAATTCACAAGTCGCACCTTCATGTAGTACGTCCAAGACCTTGGCGCCAAGGTCTTCTTTGCTTCCGTTGCTCACCCAAGGAGCAATGGTCAAGCAGAGAGGGCCAATGCTGAAGTGCTGCGCGGGCTCAAGACAAGAACCTTCGACAGGCTGCACAAGTGCGGAAGAAACTGGATAGAGGAGTTGCCGGCGACTCTTTGGTCAATCAGGACGACACCAAATCGAGCCACCGGACAGACACCCTTTGCTCTTGTCTATGGAGCAGAGGCAGTTCTCCCCACGGAACTTGTATACGGGTCTCCTCGAGTGCTCGCTTACGACGAGCTCGAGCAAGAGCAACTTCGGCAAGATGATGCATTGCTCCTCGAGGAGGACCGTCTCCAGGCTGCTGTACGAGCTGCTCGATACCAGCAAGCCTTGCGTCGCTATCATAGCCGCAAGGTCAGGGCCAGGAGTCTCGAGGAAGGCGACCTTGTTCTTCGGCGTGTTCAGTCCGCCAAGAATTCCAACAAGTTGACGCCGAGGTGGGAAGGCCCTTATCGGGTGAGACAAGTCACAAGGCCCGGCGCTGTCCGCCTTGAGACCGAAGAAGGCTTACCGGTGAGCAACTCCTGGAACATCGAGCATCTTCGCAAGTTTCACCCGTGAGGCGCGGTTGCCGTGACCCGCTCCGGCAACCACCTTTTGTACAAGTCTTGCCGATGTTGCATGTAAACCTTTGTACAAAGCCGGGCGCAGACCCCGTGCATCAGTAAAACTTTTGTGCTCCGCACCATTTGTCATTTCATGCCTTTCTTTCTTGCTTGCATGTATCATCTGACATTTTGTGCAGCACACATCCCCGGTAAGCAGTAACAAGCCGCAAGGCTCCGTATTTGTATTTCCTCCTCTTTTTCCTTTCTCTCTGAAGCAGAAGAAGTGTTCCTCGCGCACAAGTTTGCCGGGGGGGAAGGAGATAGAAGTATGGACCAAGTGCTGTTCAAGAAAAGCTAAGCCTTGCCGGGAAGCAAACAACCCATAAAAGCTAAGTTACCAAAGTTTGAGCATTCAAATTTTTAAATTTTTTGTTATCTTCCTTGAACAACCACACTTTGTATGGAAAACCTGTGCGCGGAGGAACCTACCCGTGGCTAGCCGCGCCCTTACTTTGTTTCGAGCACGCTCAACGGCTTAAGTGAGCTGCGACAAGTGTCGCGCCCTTACTTCGTTTTCGAGTTCGCTCAGCAATCTAAGTGCGCTGCGACTAGCTGCGGCAAGGTTTCTTGCCGGCAAAGGCATTGCGAGCAGGCTGCTAAGAGTCCTGCACTCAGCGCTCGCGGCAAGGGTCCCTTTGCCGGAAAGTTCCCTGAAAGCGTAGGGCGGAAAGCATACAAAGTGAAGGGACTAAAGCAAGGGAGATAACACTGCATTGATTACCCGAAACAAAAGTATATATTACAGAGATAACTTGCCGCTGTTCTAAACAACTACTGCCTATGACTTAATTTACAGCGGCGAGGGAAGCAAGGTGCCTAGTCTCTCCGGTCTCCGTCAATCCTCTGGATCTTGCCCACCTTAGCTACGATGTGGGCAACTTGGGCCTTCAACGCCTCCTGGTCGGCTTCGGGCGGCAAGGTCCGGAGGACGTTGACAAGGTTGATCCCGGGGTTGCGGTAGACGATCTTCGACAACACCCGCTCCATAGTGCCTGTGCAAAGCCGGCGCGCCTCATTAGCCAGCTGCACGGGGATCTTCTCTCGTAACCGCGCGAGAGCCGGCGCCACCCCTCTGAGGAACAAGCTCAGCTTGGCGCTGTGGGGGAGGTTCTCGTCGGGGGAGTACGCGATGTGCTCCGCCCTCAGCGCTGCCATCTCCATATCGATGTTGGCGGCGGAGGCGACGAGCACCTCGGTCCACTGCTCCACCGTCCGCTGGAAGTGGTTTTGCGAGACGGCGGCGCTCTCCAGCAAGGCCCTCTCAGTACGGAGATCGTCCTTCAGCTTCGTCTCGCGGTCCCGGGCGGCGTCGAGCGAGCCGGTGAGGGTGGAAACCTTCATCTCCAAGTCAGCGATGGAGTCCCTGGCGTCGGTGAGCTCTTTGCCCTTCTCGAAGAGGCGGATTTGCAGCTCCGAGTTGGTGTGGGCATCCTTCTCCCGCGCCACGTTGAGCGCGGCGACCCTGTCTTCACTCGCCTTCAAGTTCAACTCCATCCGCGACACCCTGGCCTCCAGATCCCTCTTGGCGGTCTCTGCGGCAGCAGCGGCGTCCCTCGCCTCCTGCAGAGCCCCGCCAATGGCCTGCTCACGAGCGGTGAGGTCGTCCTCGTGGCTGTCGAGGTCGACCTTCCGCTGGTTGAGCTCTCCCTCCCGCCGAGACAGCTCCTCGGCGGCCAGACGCTGCTGCTCCTCCACCTCGGCTTTCTCGAGGAGGAATGCTTGGTGTGCTCCGGCGAGCTCTTCGCGCTCCTCCGCCAAGTTTCAGAGGGCCGCCTGGTTGGCGGCACGGAGCTCCGCAGCACGCTTCTCCAGATCAACGCCGGCCTTGGCAGCCAAAGCCTCTCGGGACTCCAGCTTGGCTTGCCTGGTCCGGTACAAACCCAGGAGTCGACGCAGGAGTTGCTCCTCTTCGGGCTCGTCGCTGCTGCCGGGCGCGTCGACAACCTTCAACCCGGCGGAGGCGAGAACTTCTCCGTCGAAGGTCTCTCCCTCCGCTGGTGCCCTTGATGAGGACGCCCATAGGACTTGGATGAAGACCCCGTTGGCGGCCTCCAGATAGACGCCCGCCCCAGGTGCGGAGGCGGAGGGGTCGGCGCCCGGTGCAGCGTCCGGCGTTCCCGCGGCCTCCGGGCCAGTGGTATGGTCGTCGGTCCCTTCCCCAGCCGCGGCGTCAGCAGTTGGGACAGTCTCCTCGGCGGCTGGCTCGTCGGTGCCGGCCATTCCTTCTGCGGCGGTGCCGGCGCCAGTCTGGCCGCGCACCTCCTCCTCGGCGATGGTTTCCGTCTCCATCGGCTCCGGAGCGGGCGGGTCTGACAACAGAAGAAAAAGAAAAGAAAGATTTGTCAAGCAAATATCCAAAAAGAAGAATCCAAGAAGAAGAAAGTACAAGGGTTTACCTGCGCGGGCCTCTTCAACAACGGGGTCCCTCGCCGGAGAGTTATCCCTTGGCGGCGTAGAAGAAGCTCCTGCCGGCGGAGGGCCGCCGGAGCCCTCCCTTGGCGGGGAGTCCACCCTTGGCGGGGTACTTGCCCTTGGCGGGGTACTCGCCCTTGGCGGAGTACCCGTCCTTGGCGGGGCACTATTCCTCGCCGGGGAGCTCATCCTTGGCGGGGAGGGTGGAACAAGCGACTTGTCGGGGGCGACCTCCTGGTGCTCCTGCGGCTGCGGCTCTACTTCTGCACAAGACAACAAGACATCAATAAGGATTAAAAACTCAAGCGCGCCCATCGAGCAGAAAAATGAATACCGGACTTACGCCGGGGGGCTGCGCTGGGGGCTGCTCTCCGGAGCAGCGGGCTGGTCCGGCAAGTCCGTCGCTGGCGCGTCCCCTGCCGCTGCGACGGGCTCGTCGTCCTCGAGATCGACCACAGGAATCTTGGCCCTCTTCGCCATCCTCTGGGTCAAGGTCCTGGAAGCCAAAACAAGATCAGAATCAAGCAAGAAAAACCAGGACAAAATCGAAGGACATGAAAATTGCAAGTACTTACTCTTCCTCCTCTTCATCGGAGCTGAGGGCGGAGAAGTCAAACCCCGCCTCGCACGCTCCAGCACGAGGAGCTGGAGGAGAAGGCTCCCTCGGGCACTTGGCGGGCTCCGGGGCTGCGGGCTGTGAAGACCCAGCACCGGTCGTCGCTGAGGACCGAGGGGCAGAAGGAATGCCAGAGCCACTCCGGGAAGATCTCCCTCCGCTTGTCGCTCGGGCATGGGGCGCCTCCTTGACGACCTTGCTCGTCGTGGTGGCGCGCGTCGCCCAGCGCTTCGGTTGCTGTTGGGGCGCCTGTGGCCTCACCGTCTCGGCGGCCTTGCGGAGGCGCTTCTTCTGTTGCGGCGGAGGACTTGGTGGTGACGGAGAATTTTCTGAGGACGAGGAGGCGTCGTCATCAAGATTCAGAGACCCGCCAGAGTCTTCATCGGAATCACCGGACTCGGCCTCCTCCTCCTCCTCGGCGGGCCCGCTGGACTCAGTACCCTGCCCGGCAGCCTCGCCCATCCCGGCAGGCTCCCCGGCAAACTCCTCGGGCGTGATCTTCAGCAGCCTGAGGATTTCCTCCTCCTCGGCCTGGCTCACCGTGTCCGCCGCCTCCGCTTCATCCACAGTGTACCCAAACTCACCTGCAGCCGCAGCCGCAGCGGCCTCCTCCATCCTGGAGGCAATGTATGCCAGATCCCGTTCGGTGGTGTCCCGGGTGAGACCCTTTTTCTCCTCGGGGTTGCGAGGCCGTTCAACCAGGCTATCAAAGAAAGCCTGCACGGTCTCCGCCGAAGGCTCCAGCCAAGTGGGGACGACCCCGTGGGAGTCACACTTAGGCATTGCTGCGCGGATGGCACTAAGGGCAGTATTGTTGCACAAGGGAACTACTCCGACCGACGGTTTGAACCACTCCGGGTGCTTGGGGTCGTGCTTGAACAGCTCCCGGACCATCCCCTTCAGTTCCAAGACGGTGAAGTTATAGTTCAGCCCGGGGCGCAGCCTCATACGGTCTGCCGTGTTGCCGAACTCCCAAGCAGGTCTCTTCCTTTCCTGCAGAGGGGCAATGCGGCGACGGAGGAAGTCAGCCCCAACTTCACCCACAGTCAGATTGGCAGCCCGGAGACGAAGAATCCTAGTAAGAGCGATCTGCAGCTTGTCGTCCTCCGGGGCCAAGTCGCTCCAATCCTTGCCGCGCACTATTGCAGTCTCGCGCGGCAAGGTAAACTGCTCGGGCTCATCTTCCAGGACCCAGCACCAGTCAGCCCTCCACTCCTCCCACTTGCCGCGGAGCTCCCCAATCAAGTACGCCTCCTTCTTGTTCAGCCTAAAGATCCAGGAGATGCCGCCGGAGAGTGGGGATCCAGATTCTACTCTAGGCGTGAAGAAGTGGCGGAAAAGAGCTACATTTGGGTGGACCCCGACGTAGTTTTCGCACAGATGTGCGAAAACGGCCAAGGTGAGAACGGCATTCGGGGTGAAATCTAAGAGGCGGAAGCCATACGTGTTCATCACATCACAGAAGAACTCCGAGTACGGAGGGCAGAGACCGCAATAGAAGAACGCAGCGAAGAAGTGGTAACCTCCCGGGAACATGTCGACGGCCACGGCGGGGAGGACTTGGGTGCGGGGATGATCATTCGTCTCCCTCGCCCAGAACAAGTAGTACTTGTCCCGCAGCTCCCTCGGGCCGAGCCTCGGCGGGAAGACCGCCATCTTTCTCCGCATAGCTTCCAGCTTCGCCGCCTGCTCGGACTTCTCCTTCTTCGCCTTGTCGCTCTTCACCTTGTCGCTTTTCGGAGCCATGGCGGGGGCGGCAGGGGGGAGGGGGGAAGGTCGACGGCGCCGCGGATGCTGGGGACGGCGGAGGAAGGGTGGAGCTCGGCTCTCTGTCAACCTGAGGGGAGGCAGAGGGCGGCGGGGGTTTCTGAGGACTCAAGGCGCAATGAAAGCAATGGGGGAAACTGCCCCTGCTTCCTCTGCTTTTAAGGGGGAAGTGGGGGACGTTCCGCATTTCCCCATTAAAGAAGCATGCCACGATCTCTCCCACGATGCCGCAATCGACGCGTGCCGTTAGGGAGGGATGCGACGAATCTGGAGTGGGAAACGGCGCGCCGTGGGCCGCGTGTGCCCGTGCACTGTTCTGGGCCTGGCCCAACAGCGCTCGGCACCGTGTGTGGCCCAGGCTCGGGGGGCTCCTGTCGGTGTACTAAAGTAGGGGTACCTTAGTATCCCGACTTGTGCACGGGCAGTAGCAGCGTCCCGCGGTCTGGCTCACCACGCGCCCGCCAAAGCCCGCTCCAGACCCCTTTTAAGCCATTCAAGAACAAAGTATTCAAGTTAGGAGATAAGACCCCGGCAAGAGGAGCTTGCCGGGAAGGCCGCACCAGGCTCAAAGTTATCATTCCAGCACGAGACCCTGGCAAGAGGAGCTTGCCAGGAAGGCCAAAAGAACGGCACTTCAAGGAGGTATATCGCGGCGCATCATGTGCCCCGACAGGACCCGGAGAGCGGCAAGCTTCCGGGCCCGGCAAGGTAGCGACCCCGGCAAGGTGCTTGCCGGGGAGGCTTATGCTGTGTGCCTGCGCTCCAGCTCATCTGGCCACGCGTCGCCCTGGGGCCCTTCCAGGGGGGCACGTGGCAGATGGCTGTGCAGCCTGGGGTACGCGGTGGCAAGCCGCGGTGACAAGGCTATCGCCGTGGCGAACGGAGACGCATGGACGGGCGCTTTTGGGGTGACGGCGATGGGCATTCAATGCCCTTGTCCCCCACCGTCAGAGTTAGGTGAAGACCACTGTTCATACACTATTCATGCACTGTTGCAACTACCACCGATTTTACATTTTTACCCTCCTCTACGTTGACACCTGTCGGTGACCCCTTTGAGCTATAAAAGGAGGCCCATGCACAACGTAGAGGGGGTTCGATCCCGGAAACTCAATCACCCCTACGCTCAGTGTAGCTGGTACTGTAGATCTTCAAGCTCCTGAGCTCCAGGAACTCAATACAACCAAGGCAGGAGTAGGGTTTTACGCGTACACGCGGCCCGAACCTGGGTAAACTGCCCGCGTGTGCTCCTCGATCTGCTCTCCGTGCTCCCTCCGCTCCCTTACCGCAACGTAGAAGGGGCTCCGGTCCCATAGGTGCTCGTGGGAGGACAGTTTCCCCCGACATCTTTGGCGCGCCAGGTAGGGGGCGTCGAGGTTGTGCGAACCTGATCCGGCGCTCACGCGGGCGCAACCTTCAGCAACCTCTCTAGCTTCGTCAACTTCATCGGCTACGTCAACATGCCTCCGAAGAAGAAGGCTTCGGAGGTCGGAGGCCCGTCCGCGTCGGTCCCTCCACCGCCAGAACCGACGGTGGGTGGGGGAGACGCCGGCGGAAGGGTGGACGCCGGTGGAGAGACTCACGGCGCCACCAAATCCAAGGACAAGACGGACGACCGGGCGAACTCCAAAGCCTCGGTGTCCGTGCACGCACCCCGTCCCTCTCAAGAGGCGCCGGGCCAGCAGCGGCGTAGTACCCACGGTACCATCCGTCTGCTGGGGCAAGGCCAAACTGGTGGGTCGCGGGACGCTCAAGGCCAGCGCGCTGGTACGAGCAAGGCGCGGTCGCCGGGGCGAGACCCTGCTCCTTCTAACCCTGTTAGAAGTCCGAGCATATCTCGCTCCTCACACCGTTCGCCACCGTTTCCCTCCTCTCCAGCAGAAGCTCTAGCCAGAGTGCAACTGCTTCTAGACTTCCCTCCAGCGGCGGACAAGGCCGAAGACTGGAGGGCGACGATCCAGAGCCTCATCGCCTTCGCCAACAACGACACGCCGCAGCGGGGACATCCGATAAAATTGGAACGATACAGAGAAGATTAGCATGGCCCCTGTGCAAGGATGAAGACGAAGACGACGATGAGGATATGGATGAAGGAGACAACAGCGAGCAGGAGTTCCAGAAGGCCACAGAAGTTCTGTGCGTCGATGGAGGTGCCTCTCTGCACACTTCCCACCGCCAACTCAAGCAATGGGTGCGGGAAGTGAATGCAGCTGAGCCACCCGTCGAGTCGCGCAGGCTGCTGAAATGGTCCGGCACGCCCATCATCTTCGACCTTGAGCACCACCCTGACCGCACAACTGCGGTCGGGTGTTTGCCGATGTTGGTTTCACCAACTATCCGCAACCTCAAGGTCACCAAGATGTTGGTTGACGGCGGGGCCGGCCTCAACTTGATCTCCTCCGCTGTGATCAAGAAACTGCAGATCCCCGACAGCGAGCTCGAGGAAACCGGGACGTTCCAAGGAATCAACCTGGGAAGGAGCAAGCCGAAGGGGAAGATCACGCTGCCAGTGACCTTTGGTGGAGAGCTCAACTTCAGGACGGAGAGGATCACGTTCGACGTTGCCGATATCCCATTGCCATACAATGGGATACTTGGCCGTCCTGCGCTCGCCAAGTTCATGGCAGCTTCTCACTACGCCTACAACATGCTCAAGATGCCGGGGCCGATAAGCGTCATCTCTGTCCCCGGCGACAAGAAGGATGCGCTTATCTGCGCCGACAAGATCTACCGGGACGCAGCAGCCGCGGCAGACAGCAAGACACTTGCCGCTGAAGCTCCCGGAGGGAAGACCAAGACCAAGTCCGGCAAGAGCTCTGGGGCCCACTCCGGCAAACGCACCTCTTCGGAGTGCTGCGCTGCCGTCGAGGACGCACCATCGAGCTCCACCGGCAAGTGCAAGAAAGGAATGGCAGCTCCACCGGCAACCAAGAAGGTGTCCGCCAAGGAGGACGGCACTGGTGGTACCTTTACCATCAGTGCTACGCTCGACCCCAAATAGGAAAGCGCGCTCGTTGCCTTCCTGCGGGCGAATGTCGACGTGTTCGCATGGCAACCATCTGACATCCCCGGTGTTCCCAGGAAGGTAATTGAGCATAAGCTTGCTGTTTGTCCTCACGCGCGGCCCGTCAAGCAGAAGGTCAGGAAGCAAGCTATGGAGCGCCAAGAGTATATAGCTGAAGAAATCAAGAAGTTGGAAGCAGCAGGCCTGGTTAGAGGTGTGCTACATCCTACGTGGTTGGCCAATCCAGTTGTCATGCGCAAGGCTAATGGGAAGTGGAGACTTTGTATAGACTTCACTGATGTGAATAAAGCTTGTCCTAAGGATCCATTTCCCTTGCCGCGCATTGACCAGATTGTTGACTCCACTGCCGGATGTGAGTTGCTTTCATTTCTTGATGCATACTCCGGATACCACCAGATATTCATGGCCGAGGAAGATGAAGAGAAGACCGCGTTCATTACCCCATGTGGCACATATTGCTTTATACGCATGCCCTTTGGATTGAAGAATGCGGGCTCAACGTTTGCAAGGGTGGTGCACACTGCTTTTGAGCCACAGATACACAAGAATGTAGAAGCCTACATGGATGACATAGTGGTCAAGAGCAAGAGCAAGACTACCCTAGTTCAGGATCTAGAAGAAACCTTTGATAATCTGCGCAAGATACAACTCAAGTTTAACCTCGAGAAGTGCGTTTTCGGAGTCCCCTCCGGCAAGCTTCTCGGGTTCTTTGTGTCCCAGAGGGGGATCGAAGCCAATCCCGACAAGATAAAAGCCATCGAGCAGATCGAAGCCCCGAAGCGCGTCAAGGACGTAAGGAGACTTGCTGGTTGTGTGGCTGCCCTCAGCAGGTTCATTTCAAAGTCTGCAGAACGCGCCCTGCCTTTCTTCAAAATCTTGAAAAAGGCGGGTCCCATGAAATGGACTCCGGAAGCAGAGGCAGCGCTGCAAGACCTGAAAGGATACCTGTCCTCCACTCCGATACTTGTCGCACCTAGGCCACAAGAGAAGTTGCTGCTGTACTTAGCGGCAACCAATCAAGTGGTTAGTGCTGCGTTAGTAGCGGAGAGGGAGGCAGATGAGGAACCCACATCCCCGGCAAGCGCATTCAGCGACAAGCAAGGAGCTTCCCCGACAAGCTCTGGCCCCGACGAGGACAAGTCTGCGCAGGAACAACGAGAAGTGCGAAAGAAGATGGTTCAGCGCCCAGTTTATTTTGTAAGTTCCCTCCTACAGGGGGCTAGGTCAAGATACTCTGGGGTGCAAAAGTTGCTTTTCGGCCTCCTCATGGCCTCAAGAAAGCTGCGCCATTACTTCCAAGCACACGAGATAACAGTGGTCACTCGCTTTCCGTTGAAGAGGATATTGCAGAATCCAGAAGCAACAGGCAGGATCGTCGAGTGGGCACTGTAGCTATCAAGCTTTGGTCTCAAGTTTGAGAGTACCTCAACTATCCAGAGCAGAGCTTTGGCAGAATTCATAGCGGAATGGACTCCAACACCAGATGAAAAAGTTCCAGAAACAAACATCCCCGTCCAAGAAGCAAGCAAGGAGTGGATAATGTACTTCGATGGTGCCTTCTCGCTGCAAGGCGCCGGCGCTGGCGTGTTACTCATAGCGCCCACCGGAGAGCACCTCAAGTATGTTGTTCAAATGCACTTTCCCAAGGAGCAAGCGACAAACAATACTGCCGAGTATGAAGGTTTGCTTGCCGGTCTCAGAATTGCGGCCGAACTTGGGATCAAGAAGTTGATTGTGCGGGGAGACTCACAATTGGTGGTCCGACAAGTAAACAAGAGTTACCAGAGCCCTCTGATGGAAGCTTATGTCGATGAAGTGAGGAAGCTTGAAGAACACTTTGAAGGCCTACAGATGGAGCACGTTCCAAGAGCTCAAAACGATATCGCAGATGGCCTCTCAAAGTGTGCTGCAATGAAGTTACCTGTGGGACCAGGGGTCTTCGTGCTCAAGCTAACTCAGCCATCCGTTACACCATCAGTTGGGCAAAGCAAGAAGAGGAAGTTGGTCTCCGGTGACTACTTGCCGGCGGATCTTCCAGAAACCGCCGCCAAGGTCCCCAAGATCAGCAACCAAAATACTGAGGAACAGTCTGCTCCTGCGGACCCAAGGGTTTGTACAGTTGAAGCAGGCGTTCCCGACAAGCCTTGCCCCGGCAGGCTTGCCGGGGAACCCTCAGCTCCGGCAGAGCCGCCGGTTCTCGCCGTAGAAGCTGAGGTTCCCGCAGCAGCCCTGATGCCTTTAGTCCTTGTTGTCGAGCCTCAAGCTCCAGCATGGGCGCAGCAAATCGTCCATTTTCTTCAAACTGGAGAACTTCCCGAAGAACCAGAAGAGATAGAGAAGATTACCAGGCAGTCAAGTATGTACCAGTTCGTCGGAAATGAACTGTACAGAAGAAGACTCAACGGTGTCAGGTTGAAGTGCATTTCCCGGGAAAATGGACAGAAGCTGTTGGCAGAGATACACGGAGGCATATGTGGTCACCACATTGGCGCAAGAGCACTTGCCGGGAAGGCGTTCCGGCAAGGTTTCTTTTGGCCAGAAGCCCTCCAAGATGCAACTGCACAAGTAACCAAGTGTGAAGCGTGCCAGTTCCATGCAAAGCAGATTCACCAGCCAGCTCAAGCTCTCCAAACGATCCCTTTGTCCTGGCCCTTCTCGGTCTGGGGGCTCGATATCCTCGGCCCCTTTCCCCGCGCAGTCGGGGGCTTTGAGTACTTGTACGTTGCAATCGACAAGTTCACAAAGTGGCCGGAAGTGGAACCAGTGAGAAAGGTGACAGCACAGTCAGCAGTCAGGTTCTTTAGGTCGATAGTTTGCCGTTTCGGGATCCCTAACAGGATAATAACTGACAACGGCACACAATTCACAAGTCGCACCTTCATGTAGTACGTCCAAGACCTTGGCGCCAAGGTCTTCTTTGCTTCCGTTGCTCACCCAAGGAGCAATGGTCAAGCAGAGAGGGCCAATGCTGAAGTGCTGCGCGGGCTCAAGACAAGAACCTTCGACAGGCTGCACAAGTGCGGAAGAAACTGGATAGAGGAGTTGCCGGCGACTCTTTGGTCAATCAGGACGACACCAAATCGAGCCACCGGACAGACACCCTTTGCTCTTGTCTATGGAGCAGAGGCAGTTCTCCCCACGGAACTTGTATACGGGTCTCCTCGAGTGCTCGCTTACGACGAGCTCGAGCAAGAGCAACTTCGGCAAGATGATGCATTGCTCCTCGAGGAGGACCGTCTCCAGGCTGCTGTACGAGCTGCTCGATACCAGCAAGCCTTGCGTCGCTATCATAGCCGCAAGGTCAGGGCCAGGAGTCTCGAGGAAGGCGACCTTGTTCTTCGGCGTGTTCAGTCCGCCAAGAATTCCAACAAGTTGACGCCGAGGTGGGAAGGCCCTTATCGGGTGAGACAAGTCACAAGGCCCGGCGCTGTCCGCCTTGAGACCGAAGAAGGCTTACCGGTGAGCAACTCCTGGAACATCGAGCATCTTCGCAAGTTTCACCCGTGAGGCGCGGTTGCCGTGACCCGCTCCGGCAACCACCTTTTGTACAAGTCTTGCCGATGTTGCATGTAAACCTTTGTACAAAGCCGGGCGCAGACCCCGTGCATCAGTAAAACTTTTGTGCTCCGCACCATTTGTCATTTCATGCCTTTCTTTCTTGCTTGCATGTATCATCTGACATTTTGTGCAGCACACATCCCCGGTAAGCAGTAACAAGCCGCAAGGCTCCGTATTTGTATTTCCTCCTCTTTTTCCTTTCTCTCTGAAGCAGAAGAAGTGTTCCTCGCGCACAAGTTTGCCGGGGGGGAAGGAGATAGAAGTATGGACCAAGTGCTGTTCAAGAAAAGCTAAGCCTTGCCGGGAAGCAAACAACCCATAAAAGCTAAGTTACCAAAGTTTGAGCATTCAAATTTTTAAATTTTTTGTTATCTTCCTTGAACAACCACACTTTGTATGGAAAACCTGTGCGCGGAGGAACCTACCCGTGGCTAGCCGCGCCCTTACTTTGTTTCGAGCACGCTCAACGGCTTAAGTGAGCTGCGACAAGTGTCGCGCCCTTACTTCGTTTTCGAGTTCGCTCAGCAATCTAAGTGCGCTGCGACTAGCTGCGGCAAGGTTTCTTGCCGGCAAAGGCATTGCGAGCAGGCTGCTAAGAGTCCTGCACTCAGCGCTCGCGGCAAGGGTCCCTTTGCCGGAAAGTTCCCTGAAAGCGTAGGGCGGAAAGCATACAAAGTGAAGGGACTAAAGCAAGGGAGATAACACTGCATTGATTACCCGAAACAAAAGTATATATTACAGAGATAACTTGCCGCTGTTCTAAACAACTACTGCCTATGACTTAATTTACAGCGGCGAGGGAAGCAAGGTGCCTAGTCTCTCCGGTCTCCGTCAATCCTCTGGATCTTGCCCACCTTAGCTACGATGTGGGCAACTTGGGCCTTCAACGCCTCCTGGTCGGCTTCGGGCGGCAAGGTCCGGAGGACGTTGACAAGGTTGATCCCGGGGTTGCGGTAGACGATCTTCGACAACACCCGCTCCATAGTGCCTGTGCAAAGCCGGCGCGCCTCATTAGCCAGCTGCACGGGGATCTTCTCTCGTAACCGCGCGAGAGCCGGCGCCACCCCTCTGAGGAACAAGCTCAGCTTGGCGCTGTGGGGGAGGTTCTCGTCGGGGGAGTACGCGATGTGCTCCGCCCTCAGCGCTGCCATCTCCATATCGATGTTGGCGGCGGAGGCGACGAGCACCTCGGTCCACTGCTCCACCGTCCGCTGGAAGTGGTTTTGCGAGACGGCGGCGCTCTCCAGCAAGGCCCTCTCAGTACGGAGATCGTCCTTCAGCTTCGTCTCGCGGTCCCGGGCGGCGTCGAGCGAGCCGGTGAGGGTGGAAACCTTCATCTCCAAGTCAGCGATGGAGTCCCTGGCGTCGGTGAGCTCTTTGCCCTTCTCGAAGAGGCGGATTTGCAGCTCCGAGTTGGTGTGGGCATCCTTCTCCCGCGCCACGTTGAGCGCGGCGACCCTGTCTTCACTCGCCTTCAAGTTCAACTCCATCCGCGACACCCTGGCCTCCAGATCCCTCTTGGCGGTCTCTGCGGCAGCAGCGGCGTCCCTCGCCTCCTGCAGAGCCCCGCCAATGGCCTGCTCACGAGCGGTGAGGTCGTCCTCGTGGCTGTCGAGGTCGACCTTCCGCTGGTTGAGCTCTCCCTCCCGCCGAGACAGCTCCTCGGCGGCCAGACGCTGCTGCTCCTCCACCTCGGCTTTCTCGAGGAGGAATGCTTGGTGTGCTCCGGCGAGCTCTTCGCGCTCCTCCGCCAAGTTTCAGAGGGCCGCCTGGTTGGCGGCACGGAGCTCCGCAGCACGCTTCTCCAGATCAACGCCGGCCTTGGCAGCCAAAGCCTCTCGGGACTCCAGCTTGGCTTGCCTGGTCCGGTACAAACCCAGGAGTCGACGCAGGAGTTGCTCCTCTTCGGGCTCGTCGCTGCTGCCGGGCGCGTCGACAACCTTCAACCCGGCGGAGGCGAGAACTTCTCCGTCGAAGGTCTCTCCCTCCGCTGGTGCCCTTGATGAGGACGCCCATAGGACTTGGATGAAGACCCCGTTGGCGGCCTCCAGATAGACGCCCGCCCCAGGTGCGGAGGCGGAGGGGTCGGCGCCCGGTGCAGCGTCCGGCGTTCCCGCGGCCTCCGGGCCAGTGGTATGGTCGTCGGTCCCTTCCCCAGCCGCGGCGTCAGCAGTTGGGACAGTCTCCTCGGCGGCTGGCTCGTCGGTGCCGGCCATTCCTTCTGCGGCGGTGCCGGCGCCAGTCTGGCCGCGCACCTCCTCCTCGGCGATGGTTTCCGTCTCCATCGGCTCCGGAGCGGGCGGGTCTGACAACAGAAGAAAAAGAAAAGAAAGATTTGTCAAGCAAATATCCAAAAAGAAGAATCCAAGAAGAAGAAAGTACAAGGGTTTACCTGCGCGGGCCTCTTCAACAACGGGGTCCCTCGCCGGAGAGTTATCCCTTGGCGGCGTAGAAGAAGCCCCTGCCGGCGGAGGGCCGCCGGTGCCCTCCCTTGGCGGGGAGTCCACCCTTGGCGGGGTACTTGCCCTTGGCGGGGTACTCGCCCTTGGCGGAGTACCCGTCCTTGGCGGGGCACTATTCCTCGCCGGGGAGCTCATCCTTGGCGGGGAGGGTGGAACAAGCGACTCGTCGGGGGCGACCTCCTGGTGCTCCTGCGGCTGCGGCTCTACTTCTGCACAAGACAACAAGACATCAATAAGGATTAAAAACTCAAGCGCGCCCATCGAGCAGAAAAATGAATACCGGACTTACGCCGGGGGGCTGCGCTGGGGGCTGCTCTCCGGAGCAGCGGGCTGGTCCGGCAAGTCCGTCGCTGGCGCGTCCCCTGCCGCTGCGACGGGCTCGTCGTCCTCGAGATCGACCACAGGAATCTTGGCCCTCTTCGCCATCCTCTGGGTCAAGGTCCTGGAAGCCAAAACAAGATCAGAATCAAGCAAGAAAAACCAGGACAAAATCGAAGGACATGAAAATTGCAAGTACTTACTCTTCCTCCTCTTCATCGGAGCTGAGGGCGGAGAAGTCAAACCCCGCCTCGCACGCTCCAGCACGAGGAGCTGGAGGAGAAGGCTCCCTCGGGCACTTGGCGGGCTCCGGGGCTGCGGGCTGTGAAGACCCAGCACCGGTCGTCGCTGAGGACCGAGGGGCAGAAGGAATGCCAGAGCCACTCCGGGAAGATCTCCCTCCGCTTGTCGCTCGGGCATGGGGCGCCTCCTTGACGACCTTGCTCGTCGTGGTGGCGCGCGTCGCCCAGCGCTTCGGTTGCTGTTGGGGCGCCTGTGGCCTCACCGTCTCGGCGGCCTTGCGGAGGCGCTTCTTCTGTTGCGGCGGAGGACTTGGTGGTGACGGAGAATTTTCTGAGGACGAGGAGGCGTCGTCATCAAGATTCAGAGACCCGCCAGAGTCTTCATCGGAATCACCGGACTCGGCCTCCTCCTCCTCCTCGGCGGGCCCGCTGGACTCAGTACCCTGCCCGGCAGCCTCGCCCATCCCGGCAGGCTCCCCGGCAAACTCCTCGGGCGTGATCTTCAGCAGCCTGAGGATTTCCTCCTCCTCGGCCTGGCTCACCGTGTCCGCCGCCTCCGCTTCATCCACAGTGTACCCAAACTCACCTGCAGCCGCAGCCGCAGCGGCCTCCTCCATCCTGGAGGCAATGTATGCCAGATCCCGTTCGGTGGTGTCCCGGGTGAGACCCTTTTTCTCCTCGGGGTTGCGAGGCCGTTCAACCAGGCTATCAAAGAAAGCCTGCACGGTCTCCGCCGAAGGCTCCAGCCAAGTGGGGACGACCCCGTGGGAGTCACACTTAGGCATTGCTGCGCGGATGGCACTAAGGGCAGTATTGTTGCACAAGGGAACTACTCCGACCGACGGTTTGAACCACTCCGGGTGCTTGGGGTCGTGCTTGAACAGCTCCCGGACCATCCCCTTCAGTTCCAAGACGGTGAAGTTATAGTTCAGCCCGGGGCGCAGCCTCATACGGTCTGCCGTGTTGCCGAACTCCCAAGCAGGTCTCTTCCTTTCCTGCAGAGGGGCAATGCGGCGACGGAGGAAGTCAGCCCCAACTTCACCCACAGTCAGATTGGCAGCCCGGAGACGAAGAATCCTAGTAAGAGCGATCTGCAGCTTGTCGTCCTCCGGGGCCAAGTCGCTCCAATCCTTGCCGCGCACTATTGCAGTCTCGCGCGGCAAGGTAAACTGCTCGGGCTCATCTTCCAGGACCCAGCACCAGTCAGCCCTCCACTCCTCCCACTTGCCGCGGAGCTCCCCAATCAAGTACGCCTCCTTCTTGTTCAGCCTAAAGATCCAGGAGATGCCGCCGGAGAGTGGGGATCCAGATTCTACTCTAGGCGTGAAGAAGTGGCGGAAAAGAGCTACATTTGGGTGGACCCCGACGTAGTTTTCGCACAGATGTGCGAAAACGGCCAAGGTGAGAACGGCATTCGGGGTGAAATCTAAGAGGCGGAAGCCATACGTGTTCATCACATCACAGAAGAACTCCGAGTACGGAGGGCAGAGACCGCAATAGAAGAACGCAACGAAGAAGTGGTAACCTCCCGGGAACATGTCGACGGCCACGGCGGGGAGGACTTGGGTGCGGGGATGATCCTTCGTCTCCCTCGCCCAGAACAAGTAGTACTTGTCCCGCAGCTCCCTCGGGCGGAGCCTCGGCCGGAAGACCGCCATCTTTCTCCGCATAGCTTCCAGCTTCGCCGCCTGCTCGGACTTCTCCTTCTTCGCCTTGTCGCTCTTCACCTTGTCGCTTTTCGGAGCCATGGCGGGGGCGGCAGGGGGGAGGGGGAAAGGTCGACGGCGCCGCGGATGCTGGGGACGGCGGAGGAAGGGTGGAGCTCGGCTCTCTGTCAACCTGAGGGGAGGCAGAGGGCGGCGGGGGTTTCTGAGGACTCAAGGCGCAATGAAAGCAATGGGGGAAACTGCCCCTGCTTCCTCTGCTTTTAAGGGGGAAGTGGGGGACGTTCCGCATTTCCCCATTAAAGAAGCAGGCCACGATCTCTCCCACGACGCCGCAATCGACGCGTGCCGTTAGGGAGGGATGCGGCGAATCTGGAGTGGGAAACGGCACGCCGTGGGCCGCGTGTGCCCGTGCACTGTTCTGGGCCTGGCCCAACAGCGCTCGGCACCGTGTGTGGCCCAGGCTCGGGGGGCTCCTGTCGGTGTACTAAAGTAGGGGTACCTTAGTATCCCGACTTGTGCACGGGCAGTAGCAGCGTCCCGCGGTCTGGCTCACCACGCGCCCGCCAAAGCCCGCTCCAAACCCCTTTTAAGCCATTCAAGAACAAAGTATTCAAGTTAGGAGATAAGACCCCGGCAAGAGGAGCTTGCCGGGAAGGCCGCACCAGGCTCAAAGTTATCATTCCAGCACGAGACCCTGGCAAGAGGAGCTTGCCAGGAAGGCCAAAAGAACGGCACTTCAAGGAGGTATATCGCGGCGCATCATGTGCCCCGATAGGACCCGGAGAGCGGCAAGCTTCCGGGCCCGGCAAGGTAGCGACCCCGGCAAGGTGCTTGCCGGGGAGGCTTATGCTGTGTGCCTGCGCTCCAGCTCATCTGGCCACGCGTCGCCCTGGGGCCCTTCCAGGGGGGCACGTGGCAGATGGCTGTGCAGCCTGGGGTACGCGGTGGCAAGCCGCAGTGACAAGGCTATCGCCGTGGCGAACGGAGACGCATGGACGGGCGCTTTTGGGGTGACGGCGACGGGCATTCAATGCCCTTGTCCCCCACCGTCAGAGTTAGGTGAAGACCACTGTTCATACACTATTCATGCACTGTTGCAACTACCACCGATTTTACATTTTTACCCTCCTCTACGTTGACACCTGTCGGTGACCCCTTTGAGCTATAAAAGGAGGCCCATGCACAACGTAGAGGGGGTTCGATCCCGGAAACTCAATCACCCCTACGCTCAGTGTAGCTGGTACTGTAGATCTTCAAGCTCCTGAGCTCCAGGAACTCAATACAACCAAGGCAGGAGTAGGGTTTTACGCGTACACGCGGCCCGAACCTGGGTAAACTGCCCGCGTGTGCTCCTCGATCTGCTCTCCGTGCTACCTCCGCTCCCTTACCGCAACGTAGAAGGGGCTCCGGTCCCATAGGTGCTCGTGGGAGGACAGTTTCCCCCGACATCTTGCTATGCATTATGTGATGTTGGAGCTAGTACCTCTGTTATGCCCAAAAGAATATATGATATGCTTAAATTGAAACCTTTTGATTCTTGTTCTTTTGGTGTTCGTCTCGTTGATTCTTCCATAAAGAAACCTTTAGGGAGGATCGACGATGTTCTTATCGTTGTCAATGACAATTATGTTCCCGTTGATTTCAC
Organism: Secale cereale; assembly: GCA_902687465.1. Lineage (NCBI taxonomy): Eukaryota > Viridiplantae > Streptophyta > Magnoliopsida > Poales > Poaceae > Secale > Secale cereale. Next base: position 770,535,581 of record LR738711.1, on the reverse strand, counting down.
TATTATGGATATTGAATGTGATCCTTCTTGTCCAATTATTTTGGGACGTCCCATTTTGCGCACCGTTGGTGCTATCATTGACATGAAAGAGGGTAATATAAAATTTCAGTTTCCTATCAAGAAAGGGATGGAACACTTCGCTCGAAAGAATATCAAGTTACCTTTTGAGTCCGTTGTACGGGCTAGCTATTCTTTTACTCTTGATAAAACTTGATCTATATGCATTATGCCTAGCTTAAAGGCATAAAAGAAGGGACAATTACATTTGAGCCCCTAGTTGTGTCACACCCGTGTGTTTTGCCCCTAAATTCAAAAAACCCTCGTTTCTGCCCAAGTTTGTTTGGTCTTCTTATGCTTTTGCCCTTTGACCGTTTGACTTTAACTTTGAAAACATCATAACGAATTCATACTAACTCAGAAAAATGCATATAAGATATCAAAATGTTCGGAAAAACATCACCTATATGTGCACGTCATTTGCATTCATGACAAAAGTGTTGAAAATCCAACAAAAATCATATGATCTCAAACTAAGGTATAGACTTTTCAGCATTGTTGTCATGAATGCAAATGACATGCACTTATGGGTGATGTTATTTCGAACATTTTGATATCTTACTTGCATTTTTCTGAGTTAGTATGAATTCGTTATGAAGTTTTCAAAGTTGCGGTCAAACAGTCAAAGGGCAAAAGGATAAGAAGAGCAAACGAGCTTGGACAGAAACGAGGGTTTTTCGAATTTAGGGGCAAAACACATGGGTGTGACACAACTAGGGGCTCAAATGTAATTGTCCCATAAAAGAAAGCGCTTTTGGGAGGCAGCCCACATGAATAAAAAAATTATTTTGCTTTTGTTGTGTCTTGATGTTGATTACTACTGTAGCATCATCATTGTATCTTTGCTTTTCAATTTTGTGCCAAGTATAGCCTCTGATTGCTAGAAAGTTCAAAAGTTGTGAGGTGCTGTCCAGGAAACAGATTATGTCCTTGGATAGAAAAATTCGTATAAAATCACCAGATCATCTTTTTGGTCTGAATTTTTTCGACAGTGTTCTCTATATAATTGTCTTTCGTGCGTCTGTTCTGAGTTTTTTGATTTGAGTTGCAGAAGTGCCCCGAACAAATCAATTACTACCTGCTGTTCTGTTTTTTCACAGATTATGTCCTGTTTTGCCTTTCCTTCATTTTGCAAACCAAGAGCTTGCTTTTTCTTTGCAAAAACCTTTTGGAAATCTTGAGAAACAGTAGATCTTCAAGAATATCTTTATTTCCAGCAAGGTATAATTATTTTATTATGGGTACTAACCTCGCTAATCAGATTATGATGAGTTATGTATGAAGGGAGTTTTCAAGTGTGCGAGGGAAGATGATAAAAAGATTCACGAGTGTCAAGCGCTCAAGCTTGGGGATGCCCCCGTGCACCCCAAGAAATATTCAAGGAGACTCAAGCGTCTAAGCTTGGGGATGCCCCCGTGCATCCCCTTCTCCATCAACATTATCAGTTCGTCTTTCGTTTCACTATATTTTAATCACTTCATGTGTTATGTGCTATGCTTGGAGCGTCTTGCTTTTAATTTCCTTTTTAGTTTTCCATAACGAGTCGGAACTCAGCGTTCTTTATGTGGGAGAGAAACACACTCCACTTCTACCTTGAACATAACATAGAATTTTCATGACTATCTTTGCTGTGTGTGTTCTTTGTCTTTTAATAGCTACTATCATGCTCTGCTCTTAGTATTCATGCTTATCTTTTTAAAGAGCTTGTGTTTAGTTGGTTGCTTGAACTCTCTTCAGTTATCATGCTTATCTTATTAAGAGAGTTTGCTTCCGTTGCATTGGTTAATATGTCTATGATAAAGATGCTACGTGCATAATGGCGCTTGGTAGTTCAGGTTTTCTCGTGGTTAGTCTCAAATAGCTGGGGGATTCCCAATGTGTTATTGGAGTACCAACATGATTTGTTTGCCAATGATGTGGTATGGTTTAGTAATATCTTCCCTCAAGAATTTATTTTGATTGACTTGGCGTATGCTCACGCATATTTAAGACTGTAAAGAAAGTCTGTCAAGCCTTGATGATCTTTTATTTCTAAGTGGCGATATAACTTCCATACCTGATTCAATTTTGCTTTGTCGCTCTGCATGATTATGACCGTCATTGCTCTCTTAGTTGGTCGCTCCCAGTCTTTTGCTAACCTCCACCTGTACTAAGCGGACAGACTGCTTGTGCATCCACATCCTTTTAAACCAGTTATGCCATATGAGTCCACCATACCTACCTATATGTGGTATTTCACCGCCACTCCAAGTAAATTTACATGTGCTACCTTTAAAACCTTCAGTTTTTGCAATACATAGCTCATGGGAAAGTAGCTTAAAAACTATTGTGGTAAAGAATATGTTGCTTATGTATCTTATTTCTTATAAGTTGCTTGCTGAGCGGTAACCATGTTTCTGGGGACGCCATCAACTGTTGCACTTTTGTTGAATATCATGTGAGTTGCTATGCATGTTCGTCTTGTCTGAAGTAAGGGTGATTTGCCATGGGTTGAATGGTTTGAGTATGCATATTGTTAGAGAAGAACATTGGGCCGCCAACCAAAGCCATGTATCATGGTGGAAGTTTTAGCTTGGACATTAATCCTCAATCTCTTATGAGAATATGCTTAAGCATTAAAGAGGAGTCCATTATCTATTTTCTATGTTGTCCCGGTATGGATGTCCTCAAGTTGAGATCTATCAAAAACGAGAAATCAAATGCGATCTATCTCCTTGGACCTTTGTACAGGTGGCATAGAGGTACCCCTTTGTGACACTTGGTTGAAACATATGTAATGCAATGATAATCCATGGAAATCCGAGCTAATTAGGACAAGGTGCGAGCACTATTGGTATTCGATGCATGAGGCTTGCAACTTACAGGATGTCTTATGCATAACACATATGAAGTACTACTACCGTTGACAAAATTGTTTCTATGTTTTCAAAATAAAAAGCTCTAGCACATGAGTAATCCCTGCTTCCCTCTGCCAAGGGCCATTCTTTTACTTTTATATTGAGTCTCCACCTTCTTTCTTCAAAGCACCAACTACTGAGAGCATGATTGTCATTCTGAGTGTAATGTGCATTGTCCCAAAGTAGCATTGTCTTTTGCATGATTGTGATATCGTTTATTTTGAAATCATTGTATCTAGTCATCACTTAAACCTTGAAGGTGCCCCTGCATTTATGTTTTGCTTCACTAAAGGGGGCAAGCTAGATATCACTCTATCATATTTGCACATCATGTTCATTGCAAATCTATTTGATGTTTCAGTATCATATTGTAAAGCTTTCAGTTCTTTGTGATTTTCTCATGCGGCAACTTAATTACTACGGATTCATTATCTCAGTGAGCTTTTGTCATATGACTATGAATAAGTCCTATATGGTTAATAGCATGTCACCACAGAAATTATTCTTGTTATCATTTACCTACTCGAGGACGAGCAGGAATTAAGCTTGGGGATGTTGATACGTCCAAAACGTATCTATAATTTCTGCTTGCTCCATGCCTCTTTTGGGTGATATTGCTATGATATTTATACACTTCCATACACTTTTGATCATATTTGGACTAACCTATTAACTCAGTGCACCCCAGTGCCAGTTTCTGTTTTCGGCTCTTTTTGTATTTCAGGTTTTCACGTTACGAGAACTGCCAGGAAAAATCCAGAAAAATTATATAAAAAATCAGCGTTCCAGAAACTACCGTGCGCCCGAAGGACAGCCGGGGGGGGCCACCAGGGCTCCAGGCGCCCTGGCGGCGCCCCCCCCTGGGCCGCGCCGGGAGGGCGCCTGGGCCCCTCGAGGCTCCTCCGATGCCCCCCTTTGGCATATATTTAAAGCGTCGCCCGAAACCCTCGAAACAGGAACTCTTTTTCGCGATCTCATCTCTGTTCCACCGCCGCCGCTGATGGGCCTCTAACCCCTCGTTGGTTACCCCAAGTGGAAGGTGAAAGATGCAGTGTTGTGGAAGTGTTTTCCCTTAGCAAAGATGCCAAGGATCGAATCCCCAGAGACTCCTAGGTTCAACAAGTAGGTGTCAACTGCTAACGGCGCAATTAGTAATCAACGTGGACCTGCACACAGATACAAATAACTTTGCTCCCAACGAGTACAAAGTGGTTATCAATCCCTCCGGCCTTGTAGTTCACAAAGGATTAAAAGCAATGATAGTACTGATAGATAATGTTTTGCAATAGTAAGTAAAAGCGAAAAGTAAATAGCGGATGTGATCAATGATGGTAATATGGACCGGAGTCACATGATGTTCACTAGTGATGTCTCTCTCCCAAAAGACGATAAAACAGCTATGTGAGGTAAACGAATTACAGCTGGGCAATTGACAGGACCACGAACGCAAACCAATGCTGACTACATTGCAAGAAAGGTTGAGGTTCAAAGCATGGGCGGTACGCCAAAGTAAGTAGACCGAAATCCATCAATATCTACTACTAATCATCCACCTTGAGATATCTATCCAGAACATCTCGCTGGTATTAAGTTACGAGCCCCACCCATAGTGTAAACTCAAAGCAACAGACAACTGCATTAAAAGAACTTTGCGTAAAGTAAACAATCCTTGCACCCGCGGGCACAAGCACCGTTGTTTTCCCCCTTGTGGCAACAGCACATCCCCTAGACTCATGTTTCTGTCACTCAAGCTAGTCATCGAGGGGCATGAACCCACAATCAAGCATAACGTTCCCTCTTGGAGTCACTACGTATTACTTGGCCAAAGCAATAAATAACAATGGAGAACATGCAAGAATTACTTATGAACATAAATATAAAAGAGGTGAATCAAATATATTACTCAAGAACAATCTGAACATAATCTCATAATCCATCGGATCCCAGCAAACTCATCATAGCAACAGCATAAGGATTACATATGTGCCTCGATCATGTAGGGCAGCTCACGAGGACTAATTAGTGAAGCACAAGAATGGGAGGAGAACATCACATAGCTACTGGTCATGGACTCATGGTCCAAGGGAGACTACTCACGAGTCATCCGGGAGGCGTCCATGGTGGTGGAGAAGCTCCCGGTGGTGATCCTCCCCTTCGGCAGGGTGCCGGGAAGAGTTCTCCTGGTGCTCCCGATCTTGGAAGCGGCGGCGGCGGCCGAACAGAGATGGGATCGCAAAAAGGGTTTCTGTTCCGAGGGTTTCGAGGGACCCTCTAAATATATGCCAAAGGGGAGCACCAGACGGGCTTCGGGGGGCTCAGGCGCCCCCCCGGCGCGGCCCAGGGGGGGCGCGCCCACAGGGCGCCCCGAGCCC
>LR738711.1:770513570-770530191 GCA_902687465.1 Secale cereale | reverse complement strand
CCCCCCCCCCCCCCCGGCTGTACTTCGGGCGCAAGGTCGGTTCCGGAACGCTGATTTTTTATATAATTTTTCTGGATTTTTCCTGGCAGTTCTCGTAACGTGAAAACCTGAAATACAAAATCAGCCGAAAACAGAAACTGGCACCGGGGTGCACTGGATTAGTAGGTTAGTCCAAATATGATCAAAAGTGTATGGAAGTGTATGAATATCATAGCAATATCACCCAAAAGTGGCATGGAGCAAGCGGAAATTATAGATATGTTTTGGACGTATCAACATCCCCAAGCTTAATTCCTGCTCGTCCTCGAGTAGGTAAATGATAACAAGAATAATTTCTGTGGTGACATGCTATTAACCATATAGGACTTTTTATAGTCATATGACAAAAGCTTACTGAGACAATGATTCTATAGTAATTAAGTTGCCTCATGAGAAAATCACAAATGACTGAAAGTTTTACAATATGAAACTGAAGCATCAAGAAGATTTGCAATGAACATGATGTGCAAATATGATAAAGTGATATCTAGCTTGCCCCCTTTAGTGATGCAAAACATAAATGCAGGGGCACCTTCAAGGTTTAAGTGATGACTAGATACAATGATTTCAAAACAAACGATATCACAATCATGCAAAAGACAATGTTACTTTGGGACAATGCACATTACACTCAGAATGACAATCATGCTCTCAGTAGTTGGTGCTTTTAAAAGAAGGTGGAGACTCAACATAAAAGTAAAAGAATGGTTATGTGCTAGAGCTTTTTATAGAAGCAATTTTGTCAACGGTAGTAGTACTTCATATGTGTCATGCATAAGACATCCTATAAGTTGCAAGCCTCATGCATCGAATACCAATAGTGCTCGCACCTTGTCCTAATTAGCTCGGATTTCCATGGGTTATCATTGCATTACATATGTTTCAACCAAGTGTCACAATGGGGTACCTCTATGCCACCTGTACAAAGGTCCAAGGAGATAAATCGCATTTGATTTCTCGTTTTTGATAGATCTCAACTTGAGGACATCCATACCGGGACAACATAGAAAATAGATGATGGACTCCTCTTTAATGCATAAGCATATTCTCATAAGAGATTGAGGATTAAGGTCCAAGATAAAACTTCCACCATGATACATGGCTTTGGTTGGCGGCCCAATGTTCTTCTCTAACAATATGCATACTTATTCAACCCACGGCAAATCACCCTTACTTCAGACAAGACGAACATGCATAGCAACTCACATGATATTCAACAAAAGTGTGACAGTTGATGGCATCCCCAAAAACATGGTTACCGCTCAGCAAGCAACTTATAAGAAATAAGATACATAAGCAACATATTCTTTACCACAATAGTTTTTAAGCTACTTTCCCATGAGCTATGTATTGCAAAGATTGAAGGTTTTAAAGGTAGCACATGTAAATTACTTGGAGTGGCGGTGAAATACCACGTATAGGTAGGTATGGTGGACTCGTATGGCATAACTGGTTTAAAAGGATGTGGATGCACAAGCAGTCATTCCGCTTAGTACAGGTGGAGGTTAGCAAAAGACTGGGAGCGACCAACTAAGAGAACAATGACGGTCATAATCATGCAGAGTGACAAAGCAACATTGAATCAGGCTTGGTAGTTATATCGCTACTCAGAAATAAAAGATCATCAAGGCTTGACAGACTTTCTTTACAGTCTTAAATATGCGTGAGCATACGCCAAGTCAATCAAAATAAATTCTCGAAGGAAGATATTACTAAACCATACCACATCATAGGCAAACAAATCATGTTGGTACTCCAATAACACATTGGGAATCCCCCAGCTATTTGAGACTAACCATAAGAAAACCTGAACTACTAAGCACCATTATGCACGTAGCATCCTTATCATAGACATATTAACCAATGCAATGGAAGCAAACTCTCTTAATAAGGTAAGCATGGTAATTAAAGAGAGTTCAAGCAACCAACTAAACAAAAGCTCTTTGAAAAGATAAGCATGAATACTAAGAGCAGAGCATGATAGTAGCTATTAAAAGACAAAGAACACACACAGCAAAGATAGACATGAAAATTCTATGTTATGTTCTAGGTAGAAGTGGAGCGTGTTTCTCTCCCACATAAAGGAATGCTGAGTTCCGACTCGTTATGAAAAACTAAAAAGAAAACTAAAAGCAAGACGCTCCAAGCATAGCACATAACACATGAAGTGATAAAAATATAGCGGAACGAAAGACGAACTGATAATGTTGATGGAGAAGGGGATGCACGGGGGCATCCCCAAGCTTAGACGCTTGAGTCTCCTTGAATATTTCTTGGGGGTGCACGGGGGCATCCCCAAGCTTGAGCGCTTGACACTCCTGAATCTTTTTATCATCTTCCCTCGCACACTTGAAAACTCCCTTCATACATAACTCATCATAATCTGATTAGCGAGGTTAGTACCCTTAATAAAATAATTATACCTTGCTGGAAATAAAGATATTCTTGAAGTTCTACTGTTTCTCAAGATTGCCAAAAGGTTTTTGCAAAGAAAAAGCAAGCTCTTGGTTTGCAAACTGAAGGAAAGACAAAACAGGACAGAATCTGTGAAAAACAGAACAGCAGGTAGTAATTGATCTGTTCGGGATACTTCTGCAACTCAAATCAAAAAACTCAGAACAGACGCACGAAAGACAATTATATATAGAACGCTGTCGAAACAATTCAGCCCAAAAAGATGATCTGGTGATTTTATACGAATTTTTCTATCCAAGGACAGAATCTGTTTCCTGGACAGCACCTCACAACTTTTGAACTTTCTAGCAATCAGAGGCTATACTTGGCACAAATATTAAAAGTAAAGATACAATGATGATGCTACACCAGTAAACAACATCAAGACACAACAAAAGCAAAATATTTATTCATGTGGGCTGCCTCCCAAAAGCGCTTTCTTTTATGCCTTTAAGCTAGGCATAATGCATATATATCAAGTTGTATCAATTGAACCATCATCAAGATCATCAAAAAGCTCTTCAATAATACAACTAGTCTTAAGAGGACTCTCAAATAAAGGCCTCATAGAGATACTTCTAGGTAGAAGACCAAAAGGATAAAAGTCAAGGGAAGATTCATTTATAAATTTATCAAAGACAGGTGTTTCTTCCAAGGCCTTTACAGTTTCAACCCCTTTGGCAATAGATGGATTACTTTTAGAACGGGGAGCCTTTGGAACGTGAACGAACTTAGGCTCCCTCTTTGCTTGAGTTTCTACCTTTTTGGTTTTGATCGAGGAGAAGGTAATTCCTAGGGTATCAAATATTTCCTCAATCTTATCTATCCTAGAAGAGTCCAAGTCATGGAATTTGACGGTCTCCAAAATTTTAAAATTTTTATGCATGGAGCTATCAAGCCTATTCAAATTCCCATGGATCTTACGATCCAACTCATTTATTTTATTAATGCTTGGCATCTCTAGCTCTATTTTTTCAAGTTTTTTCATAATGTGAGCTAGGGTGATGTCCTCTCGAATGCTAACAACAGGGAGATTCCCAACAAGATTTTCAATAATACTAAGAGACTCCCAAACTGGGGCCTCTAGGAAATTCCCATTGATAGCAGTATCTAGAATAAACCTATTCCAAGAAGTGATTCCAACATAAAAATTTCTAAGCAAGATAGTAGTAGGTTGCTTCTTGGTGGCTCTTTTTTTTGAATCATTAATTCTATACCAAGCATCTTTCAAACTTTCCCCACCTCTTTGTTTAAAGGTGAGAACTTCTGCCTCATCAAAGACAAAAGGACCCGACATAATGATAACTAAAGAACGAGATAACTATTTTTGTGATTTTCGATAAAAAGACACTAAAGCAAAAACTGAAAGGTAAACTAACAAGACTAAAAAGCAAAGGTAAAAGATAGCATGCAACTCCCCTATCCTGAAGAGTGGAGTCCCCGGCAACGGCGCCAGAAAATACTCCTTGATGGGCCTCTAACCCCTCGGTGGTTACCTCAAGTGGAAGGTGAAAGATGCAGTGTTGTGGAAGTGTTTTCCCTTAGCAAAGATGCCAAGGATCGAATCCCCAGAGACTCCTAGGTTCAACAAGTAGGTGTCAACTGCTAACGGCGCAATTAGCAATCAACGTGGACCTGCACACAGATACAAATAACTTTGCTCCCAACGAGTACAGAGAGGTTAACAATCCCTCCGGCCTTGTAGTTCACAAAGGATTAAAAGCAATGATAGTAGTGATAGATAATGTTTTGCAATAGTAAGTAAAAGCGAAAAGTAAATAGCGGATGTGATCAATGATGGTAATATGGACCGGAGTCACATGATGTTCACTAGTGATGTCTCTCTCCCAAAAGACGATAAAACAGCTATGTGAGGTAAACGAATTACAGTTGGGCAATTGACAGGACCACGAACGCAAACCAATGCTGACTACATTGCAAGAAAGGTCGAGGTTCAAAGCATGGGCGGTACGCCAAAGTAAGTAGACCGAAATCCATCAATATCTACTACTAATCATCCACCTTGAGATATCTATCCAGAACATCTCGCTGGTATTAAGTTGCGAGCCCCACCCATAGTGTAAACTCAAAGCAACAGACAACTGCATTAAAAGAACTTTGCGTAAAGTAAACAATCCTTGCACCCGCGGGCACAAGCACCGTTGTTTTCCCCCTTGTGGCAACAGCACATCCCCTAGACTCATGTTTCTGTCACTCAAGCTAGTCATCGAGGGGCATGAACCCACAATCAAGCATAACGTTCCCTCTTGGAGTCACTACGTATTACTTGGCCAAAGCAATAAATAACAACGGAGAACATGCAAGAATTACTTATGAACATAAATATAAAAGAGGTGAATCAAATATATTACTCAAGAACAATCTGAACATAATCTCATTATCCATCGGATCCCAGCAAACTCATCATAGAAACAGCATAAGGATTACATATGTGCCTCGATCATGTAGGGCAGCCCACGAGGACTAATTAGTGAAGCACAAGAACGGGAGGAGAACATCACATAGCTACTGGTCATGGACTCATGGTCCAAGGGAGACTACTCACGAGTCATCCGGGAGGCGTCTATGGTGGTGGAGAAGCTCCCGGTGGTGATCCTCCCCTCCGGCAGGGTGCCGGGAAGAGTACTCCTGGTGCTCCCGATCTTGGAAGCGGCGGCGGCGGCGGAACAGAGATGGGATCGCGAATAGGGTTTCTGTTCCGAGGGTTTCGAGGGACCCTCTAAATATATGCCAAAGGGGAGCACCAGACGGGCTTCGGGGGGCCCAGGCGCCCCCCGGCGCGGCCCAGGGGGGGCGCGCCCACAGGGCGGCCCGAGCCCCGGTGCCCCCCCCCCGGCTGTACTTCGGGCGCAAGGTCAATTCCGGAACGCTGATTTTTTATATAATTTTTCTGGATTTTTCCTGGCAGTTCTCGTAACGTGAAAACCTGAAATACAAAATCAGCCAAAAACAAAAACTAGCACCGGGGTGCACTGGATTAGTAGGTTAGTCCAAATATGATCAAAAGTGTATGGAAGTGTATGAATATCATAGCAATATCACCCAAAAGTGGCATGGAGCAAGCAGAAATTATAGATACGTTTTGGACGTATCAGCCGCCGCTTCCAAGATCGGGAGCACCAGGAGAACTCTTCCCGGCACCCTGCCGGAGGGGAGGATCACCACCGGGAGCTTCTCCACCACCATGGACGCCTCCCGGATGAGTTGTGAGTAGTCTCCCTTGGACCATGGGTCCATGACCAGTAGCTATGTGATGTTCTCCTCCCGTTCTTGTGCTTCACTAATTAGTCCTCGTGAGCTGCCCTACATGATCGAGGCACATATGTAATCCTTATGCTGTTGCTATGATGAGTTTGCTGGGATCCGATGGATTATGAGATTATGTTCAGATTGTGTTTGAGTAATATATTTGATTCACCTCTTTTATATTTATGTTCGTAAGTAATTCTTGCCTGTTCTCCGTTGTTATTTATTGCTTTGGCCAAGTAGTAGGTAGTGACTCCAAGAGGGAACGTTATGCTTGATTGTGGGTTCATGCCCCTCGATGACTAGCTTGAGTGACAGAAACATGAGTCTAGGGGATGTGCTGTTGCCACAAGGGGGAAAACAACGATGCTTGTGCCCGCGGGTGCAAGGATTGTTTACTTTACGCAAAGTTCTTTTAATGCAGTTGTCTGTTGCTTTGAGTTTACACTATGGGTGGGGCTCGCAACTTAATACCAGCGAGATGTTCTGGATAGATATCTCAAGGTGGATGATTAGTAGTAGATATTGATGGATTTCGGTCTACTTACTTTGGCGTACCGCCCATGCTTTGAACCTCTACCTTTCTTGCAATGTAGTCAGCATTGGTTTGCGCACATGGTCCTGTCAATTGCCCAGCTGTAATTCGTTTACCTCACATAGCTGTTTTATCGTCTTTTGGGAGAGAGACATCACTAGTGAACATCATGAGACTCCGGTCCATATTACCATCATTGATCACATCCACTATTTACTTTTCTGCTATTTACTTACTATTGCAATTATACCTATCACTATTATCACTTGCGTTTGATCCTTTGTAAACTATAAGGCCGGAGGGATTGACAACCTCTCTGTACTCGTTGGGAGCAAAGTTATTTGTATCTGTGTGCAGGTCCACGTTGATTGCTAATATCTGGCGCCGTTAGCAGTTGACACCTTCTTGTTGAAACTGGGAGTCTCTGGGAAATCGATCCTTGGTATTACCAAGGGAAAACTTCTGCTACACTGCATCTCAAACCTTACACTTGGGGTAACCAACGAGGGGTGAGAAGCCACCTAGCACGGATGCACATATGAGCTAAGGTAAGCTCTCCAATGGAACTAGTGGGGGTGCATCCAACTTGCTTGCTCAAGAAGACCTAGAGCTCTTTTGAGGAGGCTCATCACTGGAATATACAAGCCAAGTTCTATAGTGTAAAGGTCCCCACATAGCTATATGCATGAATGATAATCTCTATGGAGTACAAGGTATAAGATGGAGTACGAGTGTGGATCTCTCAAAAGAAATTGTAGTGTGCCCCCTTCTCTCTTTTTATTTCTTTTTCTCTTTTTTTTATTTTTTTTATTTTTTTGTGGCCTCAATGGCTCTTTCTATTTAACTCGCATTTGTCCTCTTTGGGATCTTTTGATTTGTCCTCTTTGGGATCTTTTCCTCATTTTAGGGGCAACACTCTATGTATTACAAGAAGTATAGAAGATCTTTCACACTTTACAAAAGTACTCAACATAAAGAAAATGAAACTATCATGATGTATGCAAATGTATGCCTCTGCCGGTGTAGCAGGATATGCAATGATACTAGCGCGTCATGTAGCAATGATCAGGGCAAGGCCCAACTAGCATGCGGCTCATCGATCAAGCAAAAAGCATGTATGACATGAAGATCAAGTCATGAGAAGATGGCTGTTGCATGGCAATGTATCTCGGAAAGGCTATGGAAATGCCTTAATAGGTTGGTATGGTGGCTGTTTTGAGGAAGGATATAATGAGGCTTATGATGACAGAGCGTATTGTGCCAAGGATTTGGATGCACCGGCGAAGTATGCGCCAACTCTCGAGGTGAGAAAGGGCAATGCACGGTACCGAAGAGGCTAGAAAAATATGGATAGGTGGAAGTGTCAACTTTCGAATACTCACATTAGTCCGAAGAACTCATGCACTTATTATCGGTAACTCTCAATCTAATTAGGAGGTTCTCAAAGAGACAAGTACCCCGAGGAGGAGTGTATGGGGATTTGGTTATCCTTGCGCATCCTCGGCTCATGGTATGTGAGTGTACTCTAATATTTGATCCCTCCAAAGATTAGTGATCCATTTAGTAGCTAAATTTCTCAACTATTTTGTAGGTTTTCGAAAATAAACACGGATTGCCCAAAATACGACATCTATCACTAATAGGCTAAAGCTCTTGACACCAAAAGTTCAGACATTACTCATGGCAATACCTCAAAACTATTGCAAGTTACTACTAAAATTAAATAGCAACCTCAATTACCTATTTTAAGTTAAGACACACAACTCAGTGCAACAGACAAACTCTCTTAACAAGATAAACATGAAAACTCAAGAGAGTTCAACAACCAACTAAACAAAAGCTCTTTAAAAAGAAAGGCATGAAAACTAAGAGCTAAACATGACAGTAGCTATGGAAAGACAAAGAACACACACAGCAAAGATAAGCATGAAAATCCTATGTTGTGTTCTAGGTTGAAGTGGAGCGTGTTTCTCTCCCACACAAAGAAAGCTGGGTTCTAACTCGTTATGAACAGCAAGCAAAGCTAAAGAAAACTAAAAAGGAAACTAAGAGCAAGACGCTCCAAGCATAGCACATAATACATGAAGTGATTAAAACATAGTGGAACGAAAGACGAACTGATAATTGTTGATGGAGAAGGGGATGCACGGGGGCATCCCCAAGCTTAGACGCTTGAGTCTTCTTGAATATTTCTTGGGGGTGCACGGGGGCATCCCCAAGCTTGAGCGTTTGACCCTCCTGGATCTTCTTTTATCATCTTCCCTCGCACACTTGAAAACTCCCTTCATACATAACTCATCATAATATGATTAGCGAGGTTAGTACCCATAATAAAATAATTTTTTCTTGCTGGAAATAAAGATAATCTTGAAGAGCTACTGTTTCTCAAGATTGCCAAAAGGTTTTTGCAAAGAAAAAGCAAGCTCAAGGTTTGCAAAACGAAGAAAAGGCAAAACAGGACAGAATCTGTGAAAAACAGCAACTCAAATCAAAAAACTCAGAACAGACGCTCGAAAGCCAATTGTATAGAGCACGCTGTCAAAAAAATTCAGATCAAAAAGATGATCTGGTGATTTTATACGAATTTTTCTGTCCAAGGACATAATCGGTTTTCTGGACTGCACGTCACAACTTTTGAACTTTCTTGCAATTGGAGGCTAAACTTGGCACAAAGTTGAAACGAAAAGATACAATGATGATGCTACTGTAGTAACAAACATCAAGACACAACAAAAGCAAAATAAAACCTAATTCGTTGTGGGCTGCCTCCCAAAAGCGCTTTCTTTTATGCCTTTAAGCTAGGCATGATGCAAAAAGAGAGGATCAAGTTTTATCAAGAGTAAAAGAATAGCTAGCCCGTGTAACGGACTCAAAAGGCAACTTAATCTTCTTTCTAGGGAAGTGTTCCATCCCTTTCTTGAGAGGAAATTGGAATTTTATATTCCCCTCTTTCATGTCAATGATAGCACCAACGGTGCGAAGAAAAGGACGTCCCAAAATAATTGGACATGAAGGTTCACATTCAATATCCATAATAGTAAAATCAACAGGAACATAATTGTCATTGACAACGATAAGAACATCGTCGATCTTCCCCAAAGGTTTCTTTACGGAAGAATCAACAAGACGAACACCAAAAGAACAAGGATCAAAAGATTTCAATTTAAACATATCATATATTCTTTTGGGCATAACGGAGGTACTAGCTCCAACATCACATAAAGCATAGCAAGAGAAGTTATTCAACTTAATTTTAATCATAGGATCCCAACCATCTTCTAGCTTTCTAGGTATGGAGGCTTCTACCCTAAGCTTCTCCTCCCTAGCTTTGATAAGAGCATTAGTGATATGCTCCGTGAAGGCAAGATTAAGTGTGCTAGTGTGGGGATCTCTAGACATTTTGTGAAGAAAATCAATAACTTCAGAAAGGGTGCAATTATCAAAATCAAGGTCACTACTATCAAGTAAAGTGGTAGTGGTGTCCTTTAGGCTCACTTGTTTGGTAGCTTCTATGGTCATAGGAGTTTCTATGGTTGAGGTCATAGCATCACCATTAATAGGTCCAATGGGACTAGGAGTGCATTGGGTGCTAAGAGTTTGGATATCCTCAACAACTTGGATAGTAGCAACAGTGTGGTGGGTAGGAAGGCTCTTAATTCTATCTTCTTCCTCCTTTAGGGGTGCAACCACTTCGGGTTTAGCTGCCACTTGGTTTATCAAAGTGGCTTGTGCGTGGGACATATTGGAAACTTGGGTCTCAGTGATGGTGAGCCTAGTTTGGAGGTTAGAAATCTCAATATTTAGGCTCTCCAGTTGTCTACCAATGTCTTGCAAGATAGCAGTATGCTCATCTAATTGCCTCGAGAAGGTCTTGTTTTGTTCATATTGGGTGTGCATGTAATTCTTAGTGGCCTTCTGTATTTCTAGAAGTTTCTCATAACTAGGCATGTCTCTATCTCTTTGGGTGGAGTTCTTGGTGCTAGGATAAGCATTGTTGTTCCCGTAGGAATTAGAGGGGAACTGTCTAGGGTTGCTACCAAAATTACTCCTATAAGCATTGTTATTGAAATTGTTTCTAGAGATAAAGTTCACATCTACTTGATCTTGAGCAATCAAAGAATTTAAAGGAACATCATGAGGATCAATAGAAGATTGCTTGGAAAGTAGAGACATGATCAAGTCAACTTTTTCATTTAGGGAGGAAATCTCCTCGACAGAGTTTACCTTCCTACCTGTTGGAGCGCGTTCGGTGTGCCATTGGGAATAGTTGGTCATCATCTCATCGAGAAGCCTCGTGGCAGCACCAAGTGTAGTTGACTTAAAGGTTCCTCCCGCGGCCGAATCTAACAAGTTCCGCGAGGTAAAGTTCAAGCCTGCATAAAAAGTTTGGATAACAATCCAAGTAGTCAAACCGTGAGGAGGGCAGTTCTTGACAAGAGATTTCATGCGTTCCCAAGCTTGGGCAACGTGTTCATTATCCAATTGTTTAAAATTCATTATGTTACTCCTTAATTGGATAATTTTAGCAGGGGGATAGTACTTCCCGATAAAGGCATCCTTGCACTTGTCCCAAGAATCTATACTATTCCTAGGCAAGGATTGAAACCAGATTTTAGCTCCTCCTCTCAAAGAGAAAGGAAAAAGCTTAAGCTTAACAATATCACCATCTATTTCTCGGTACTTTTGCATATCACAGAGCTCAAAAAAATTATTTAAGTGCAAAGCAGCAGCATCTCCAGCACCGGAGAATTGATCTTTCATAACTAGGTTCAGTAAAGCAGGTTTAATCTCATAAGAAGGTGCTGAAGTGGCAGGTGTAGTAATAGGCGTGCAGATAAAGTCATCGTTGTTATGACTAGTGAAGTCACACAACTTGGTGTTCTCGGTGGAACCCATACCAGCAGCAAGCAAGATAACTATTCTTGTGATTTTTGGTAAGGGACACTAAAGCAAAAACTGAAAGGTAAACTAACAAGACTAAAAAGCAAAGATAAAAGATAGCGTGCAACTCCCCTATCTTGAAGAGTGGAGTCCCCGGCAACGGCGCCAGAAACTTTGCTTGATGGCTTCTCGCCCCTCGTTGGTTACCCCAAGTGGAAGGTTTGAGATGTAGCGTAACGGCAAGTTTCCCTTGGCAAGATACCAAGGATCGAATCCCGTGAGACTCCGAGGGCCAACAAGTAGCTGTCAACGCTAACGGCGCCAACATAGCGGTTGACAGGACCTGCACACAGATACAAATAACTTTGCTCCCAGCGAGTACAGAGAGGTTGTCAATCCCTCCGGCCTTGTTGTTTACAAAGAATCAAACGCAAGAGGTAATAGTGATAGGTATGACTGCAACTAGGAAATAAGAACATGAAGTAAATAGCGGGTGTGATCAGTGATGGTAATATGGACCGGGGTCCCATGATGCTCACTAGTGATGTCTCTCTCCCAAAAGACGATAAAACAGCTAAGCGAGGTAAACAAATTACAGCTGGGCAATTGACAGGATTATGTGCGCAAACCAATGCTAACTATGCTGTAAAGAAAGGTAGAGGCTCAAAAGCATGGGCGGTACGCCAAGGCAAGTAGACCGAAATCCATCTGCATCTACTACTAATCATCCACCTTGAGATATCTATCCAGAACATCTCGCTGGTATTAAGTTGCGAGTCCCACCCAAAGTGTAAACTCAAAGAAACAGACAACTGCATTAAAAGAACTTTGCGTAAAGTAAACAATCCTTGCACCCGCAAGTACAAGCACCGTTGTTTTCCCCCTTGTGGCAACAACACATCCCCTAGACTCATGTTTCTGTCACTCAAACTAGTCATCGAGGGGCATGAACCCACAATCAAGCATAACGTTCCCTCTTGGAGTTACTACCTACTACTCGGCCAAAGCAATAAATAGCAACGGAGAACATGCAAGAATTACTCAAGAACATAAATATAAAAGAGGTGAATCAAATATATTACTCACACACAATCTGAACATAATCTCATAATCCATCGGATCCCAGCAAACTCAGCATAGCAACAGCATAAAGATTACATATGTGCCTCGATCATGTAGGGCAGCTCACGAGGTCTAATCCATGAAGAACAAAGAGGGGAGGAGAACATCACATAGCTACTGGTCATGGACCCATGGTCCAAGGGGGACTACTCACAACTCATCCGGGAAGCGTCCATGGTGCTGGAGAAGCTCCCGGTGGTGGTTCTCCCCTCCGGCAGGTGTCGGGAAGAGTTCTCCTGGTGCTCCCGATCTTGGAAGCGTGGCGGTGGCGGAACAGAGGCGAGATCGTAAAAAAGGGTTCCATCCTTGAGGGTTTCGGGACGCGAGCAATATATATGCAAAAGGGGGTCACCAGAGGCGGAGGTGGGGCCCCAGGCGCCCCCCTCGCGCGGCCAGGGGTGGGGCCGCGCCGGGTGGCCGCCTGGGCCACCCCAGGCTTCCCTCTGGCCCTGCCTTGGTTTTTCTTGAAGCTCCTAATACGATAATTTTTCCTGTATTTTTCCCGGAATTTTTAGGGCACTTTTAATATGGGGGGAACCTGAAATAGAAAAACAGCAGAAAACAGGAACTGGCACTGTGGTGCACGGAGTTAGTAGGTTAGTCCAAATATGATCAAAAGTGTATGGAAGTGCATAAATATCATAGAAATATCACACAAAAGAGGCATGGAGCAAGCAGAAATTATAGATACATTTTGGACGTATCACATAGCACGAGATCGTATAGTTCGTAATGCATAAGCTTTTCGGTGTCAAGTATTTATTCCTTAGACCATGAGGTTGTACAACTCCCGGATGCCGTAGGAATACTTTGGGTGTGCCGAACGTCACAACGTAACTGGGTGGCTATAAAGGTACGCATCGGGTATCACCGAAAGTGTTTGTTTGGTTGGTACGAACCGAGACTGGGATATTGTCACTCCGTATGACGGAGAGGTTCCTCTGGGCCCACTCGGTAAGACATCATCATAATGAGCTCAAGGTGACTAAGGAGTTAGTCACGGGATGATGGATTACGGATCGAGTAAAGAGACTTGCCATGACGAGATTGAACAAGGTATCGGGAATACCGACGATCGAATCTCGGGCAAGTACCGTACCGATGGACAAAGGGAATAACATACGGGATTGAGTGAATCCTTGACACAGTGGTTCATCCGATGAAGATCATCGAGGAACACGTGGGAACCAACATGGGTATCCAGATCCCGCTGTTGGTTATTGACCGGAGAGTGGTCTCGGTCATGTCTACGTGTCTCCCAAACCCATAGGGTCTACACACTTAAGGTTCGGTAACGCTAGGGTCATAGAGATACATGCACGTGGAAACCCGAAAGTTGTTCGGAGTCCCGGATGAGATCCCGGACGTGACGAGGAGTTCCGGAATGGTCCGGAGGTAAAGAATGATATATAGGAAGTCCAGTTTCGACCATCGGGTGATCTCCGGGGGTCACCAGGAGTGTCCCGGGACCACCGGAGGGGTCCCGGGGGTCCACCGGGTGGGGCCACCCATCCCGGTGGGGCCCCTAGGCCGCAAGGGGGAAGTGGCCAGCCCTGATGGGCTGGCGCACCACATGGGCCCTCCTCCCCATGCGCCTAAGGTTGAAACCCTAGGGGGAGGGGGCGCCACCTTGCCTTGGGGGGCAAGAATCCCCCCCCCTGGCCGCCGCCCCACCCTGCAGATGGGATCTGCAGGGCCGGCGCACCCCCCTGGCCCCCTATATATATGTGGGGGGAGAGGGCAGCCGCACCCAATCCTCTGGCGCCCCTCCCCCTCCCGTCACACCTCCATCTCCTTACGCAGGGCACCGGCGAAGCCCTGCAGGATTTCCCGCTGCATCCACCACCACGCTGTTGTGCTGCTGGATCTCCGACGACCTCTCCTCCCCCCTTGCTAGATCAAGAAGGAGGTGACGTTGCTGTACCGGACGTGTGTTGAACGCGGAGGTTCCGTCCATTCGGCGCTAGATCATCGGTGACGAAGAACGAGAAGAGTACGACTACTTCATCCACGCTTCTTCTAAAGCTTCCGCTCGCGATCTACATAACGGTATGTAGATGCACTCTTATTTGCTCGTTGCTAGATGTCTCCTTAGTTGGATCTTGGTGAAAGCGTAGAAATTTTTTTAATTCCGCTACGTTACCCAACATTATATATATCCATGTACCCTGAAAACATCGAGGCAACAGAGAAAACCCTAATTCCACCACCGCAACCTTCTGTTCCCGTGAGATCACATCTTGGGGCCTGTTCCGGAGCTCCGCCGGAGGGGGGGATCTACCACGAAGTGCTTCTACATCAACACCATAGCCTCACCAATGAGTTGTGAGTAGTTTACCATAGACCTTCGGGTCCATAGTTATTAGCTAGATGGCTTCTTCTCTCTTTTTTGGATCTCAATACAAAGTTCTCCTCGATCTTCGAGGAGATCTATTTGATGTAATCTTTTTTGCGGTGTGTTTGTCGAGATCCGATGAATTGTGGGTTTATGATCAAGATTATCTTTGAACAATATTTGATTCTTTTTTGAAATCTTTTATGTATGATTAAGTCTCTTCGAATTATTGGTTTGGTTTGGCCTACTAGATCTATAGTTCTTGCAATGGGAGAAGTGCTTGGCTTTGGGTTCAATCTTGCGGTGTCCTTTCCCAGTGATAGCAGGGACAGCAAGGCACGTATTGTATTGTTGCCATCGAGGATAAAAAGATGGGATTTATATCATATTGCTTGAGTTTATCCATCTACATCATGTCATCTTGCTCAAAGCATTACTCTGTTCTTATGAACTTAATACTCTAGATGCATGCTGGATAGCAGTCGATGTGTGGAGTAATAGTAGTAGATGCAGAATCGTTTCGGTCTACTTGTCACGGATGTGATGCCTATATATAATGATCATGCCTAGATATTCTCATAACTATGCGCTTTTCTATCAATTGCGCGACAGTAATTTGTTCACCCATCGTAGAATTCTGCTATCATGAGAGAAGCCACTAGTGAAACCTATGGCCCCCGGGTCTATCTTTATCATATTACTTTACTGAAATTTCCGCTGCTGTTGCTTATTTGCTTTATTTACTTTCTGTTCTTATACCCAAAAATACCAAAAATATCATACTATCCTATCTACCAGATCTCACTCTCGTAAGTGACCGTAAAGGGATTGACAACCCCTTATCGCGTTGGCTGTGAAGTTCTTATTTGTTTGTGCAGGTGCGTGGGACTCGCACGTGGTCTCCTATTGGATTGATACATTGGTTCTCAAAAACTGAAGGAAATACTTATGCTATTGTGTTGCATCACCCTTTCCTCTTCGAGGGAATACAACGCAAGCTCGAGAAGTAGCACGCACCCACAGTCGAATGGGCAGGCAGAAAGGGCGAATGGCTTGATCCTTCAAGGACTGAAACCACGACTGATGCGCGATCTCAAGCATGTTGTTGGAGCTTGGGTGACTGAATTGCCATCTATTTTATGGGGACTGAGAACAACTCTAAACTGGTCGACTGACCGAACTCCTTTTTTATGGTGTATGACGATGAGGTTTTACTTCCGAGTGACTTGCTACACAACGCTCCCCGAGTGGTATTCTTCTCATAAGCTGAGGCGGAACAGGCACACCAAGATGCAGTTGATCTCCTAGAGGAAGAACGTGAGATGGCTCTGATTTGGTCGACCGTCTATCAATAGGGCCTGCGTCGATTCCATGCCCATAATGTCAGAGGTCGAGCATTCCAAGAAGGAGACCTTGTGCTCCGAGTGCGCTAGAAACGACCTCAGAAGCTCGCTCTGGCCTGGGAAGGTCCCTTTATCATCACCAAGGTGCTCTACAATGGGGCGTATCACCTCTACAACATGGCCAAGAAAATAGACGAGCCACGCTCGTGGAATGCGGATCTGCTCCGCCGTTTCTATACCTAAACACTCGGATTGATGAGTTGTCATAAGAATCCTTCAGTTTGCCTATCGAAGACAAGATTTTGACAGTATCTTAATGATTGTTATCCTGTAAACACATGTGTTCAAATCCCCCAGTGGGTGGCTTAGCCGCGAATCCGATTCGCCTAAGTTTCAAAAATACTCTGAGTGAAGAGCAATCCTCCCACTCGGGGGCTTAGCCACGACCCCGTACTCGCCTAAGTTTCAAAAAATACTCTGAGTGGAGAGAAATCCTCCCACTCGGGGGCTTAGATGCGACCTTGTACTCGCCTAAGTTTCAAAAATACTCCGAGTGAAGAGCAACCCTCTCACACAGAGGCTTAGATGTGACCCCGTACTCGCCTAAGTTTCAAAAACACTCCGAGTGAAGAGAAATCCTCTCAC
>LR738711.1:770499843-770513447 GCA_902687465.1 Secale cereale | reverse complement strand
GTACTCGCCTAAGTTTCAAAAAACACTCAGAGTGGAGAGCAATCCTCCCACTCGGGGCCTTAGCTACGACCCCGTACTCGCCTAAGTTTCAAAAACACTCCGAGTGAAGAGAAACCCTCTCACTCGGAGGCTTAGCTGCGACCCCGTACTCGCCTAAGTTTCAAAAACACTCCGAGTGAAGAGCAGTCCTCTCACTCAGGGACTTAGCCGTGATCCCGTACTCGCCTAAGTTCCAAAAACACTCCGAGCGAAGAGCGGCCCTCTCACTCGGAGGCTTAGCTGTGATCCCATACTCGCCTAAGTTCCAAACACACTCCAAGTGAAGAGCAACCCTCTCTCTCGAAGGCTTAGCCACGACCCCGTACTCGCCTAAGTTTCAAAAACACTCTGAGTGAAGAGACTCGGGGGCTTAGCCGCGATCCCGTACTCTCTTAAGTTCCAAAAACACTCCGAGTGAAGAGGAACCCTCTCACTCGGAGACTTGGTCGCACTCTGAGCTACGCCACAAGTACACCGAATGGGTGTACTCCGAACTACGCCACAAGTACAACGTATGGCCGTACTCTGAGCGGCGCCACAAGTACAATGTATGGTTGCAGTCCGAGCTGCATCGTAAGTACAATGTATGTTCCAAGTGAAGAACCAAGCTCCACTCGGAATTAAGAGATCTGAAAGTGGTGAAAACAAAGAGATCATATTCCAAGGAATACCAAGTTCATATAATTCTCGCAAGGTTCAAACGAAAGTACTAGGGCATCAGGCCCGAAGGAGTTTAACGGTTACAAAATCACTCGGCATTCCGAGGCAAATTAAATCAAGACATAAAGTTTGTTCACTCCATAGGAGGAGGGCTAGCAGGCTCGACGAACTCGTCCAAGTCGATTCCTTCAGCAATACGAGTGGCAGCGTCGATGAAGGTCTCCATGAATGACTGGAATTGAAGCTTCTTAGTGTTGGCGACCTTGAGAGTTGTCGGCTTCTCTTCTTTAACTTCCTTGCAATGAACGCAGACCAAAGATAGAGCCAGGTCAGTTACGCACCGAGCAGACGACTGCTTCCATTCCTGCACTCGACCAGGGATCTCATTAAGTCGAGTCATCAGAGACTCGAGGTCATTTTGGAGTACCGCACCCCACCAGAGCTCCGTGTCGATCTGTGACACCGCCACCTTCAGTCGTGCAAGCTAATCCATAACGCTGGCGAGGTGAGATTCCAGTCACAGCATGTTCATCGCAGCTTTGTCCTTGATAGGGGAATTAATGGGATCCAGATTCGTCTCAATCCGCCCAGTCTCTTCCACGAAGTCTTGACAGAATTCTGCATGTACAAAGAAATAGTGAGTCTACGGTTGTACGATGAGTCGATAGTTACAAATCAGTCGGACAAAGGAAAGTGCCTTCAAGCATAAGGAACATCTTCTTGGCGAGTCCTCCCAGATAAGCCTCCAGCTCGTCCCTCTTCTGGGTGAGATCTCAAACTTTGTCGGTCAGAGCCAACTTGTCCTTCTTCAGCCACATCACTTCTTGGTTGGCCTCATCGAGGACAGTCTTCAGCTTAACGTTTTCTTCTTCTAACTTGCCGACTGAAGCCAGCTTCTGGTCGGCAAGTTCTGATTTCTCATGCGCCTTCTGTTGCGCCGCTGCTAGGTCGAGGTCCTTCTGCTCCAGAGCTTGGTTCATTTGGTCTACAAGAAATAACACTCTTCAGACGAGCTTGGAGTTGTCGGTTTTCACTACGCACATCTATTCAAGGACAGTCAACAAGTTTTGTACCTTTCATACAAGATGCTTCACCCTTGGCCTTCTGCAAGTTCTCCTTGGCCAGATCCAAGTCGAGATTGAGTTGGATCTGCTTCTTCTCCAATTCAGCAAACTGAGCTCCGAACTCACAGGATTTATAAAGTCAACAAATAAGACAAGTCAGTCGACAAAAGCAAGAGACAGTCGCTTCCGAGTGATAAGGTGTAGAGATTGAATTATTATGCCAAAAGAGTTCTAAGACTACTGCTGAATCCAACATTCAACAGTAGTCTCGGGGACTAAACCCAGTGGGTGCATTTGGCGTGCCCCCACTGGTTTGATACCCACTTGACGTGATCCGTCCTGTACGAGTGGAAAGAATAAAAAAGAACGACGATATTCTTGGACCACAGCTGACTGTGTGCAGTCGACCATGGTCTCGGGGACTACACCCAGTGGGTGCACTTGGCGTGCCCCCACTGGTTCAAGCAAAAACAACAGCAACATTCGTTCTTAGACCATAGTCGACTGTCCGCAGTCGACCATGGTGTCGGGGACTACACCTAGTGGGTGCACTCTGCGTGCCCCCACTGATTCAAGGATACATTCGACATGACCTGGTCGACTCAAGTATAAGAACTATACAGCAAAAGCTAAAGCACCAGTGGGTGAATGGAGAAAAGAGCCGACTCATGATAGATGCACAGTAAAGGTTTTAAACGCTCATCCATGGACATCATCTTGTGAATAACAAAGCAGCAGTTTTCAGGTAGAATATCCTAGCAGAGCAAAGATCAGTAGGAAAACAAATCACATGGACATTGATTTGAAGAGCAGAGCTGGCATTGTAGGCAGCCTTGCTAGCCTCGTGCACCACCTTGATTTGCCCCATCATCAGTCCTGCTTGGCGTATAGCCTCCTTAGCCGCACTCACTGGGTCCTTTGGGACATGTGAGCAGCGAAGAGCGAAGTTGGTGGAATAGTCGAAGCAACCAGAGGATCTGAAGCTTGAAGTTGCATGGATGGGGCAAGGACTTGGGCAGTCGACGCCGAAGGACGATCAGTCGACACAGGAACAACAAAGGAAACAAAAGCCCGAACTGGATCACCAAGTTGTTGGGCGTATGGAGTAGCAGGCACCTGCCTGCCCCTCCTTCCTGTGCTCCTTCGGGGTACTTCTTCATACTCATCATCATCATCCGGCAGTTCAATGACATTGGGTGGTGCTACAAAACATTCGATGGAAGGAACATTCAGTCGACCGACAAAGCAGTCAGCAAAGTAAGGACATAGCTGTGGAGCTATACCTGCACTGGAAGTGGCCGCATCTTCAGTCTCCTCATCATTGCGACCCTTGTCAAAGTCCATGGAGGTCCTAGAAGCAGCAGCACTAGAAGTTTCAGAATTCACTCGGTCAAATAGGCGGACGAATCGGCAACGTGCATATAATATCTCAAACAAAAGAAGAGCATAGGAGAGGAACACTTAGATGGAGGCAATCAGAATGTCCACCTTGATCTTAGGCAGAGCCTTTCGAGGCTTTATAGGCACAACCTTAAGCTGCTTAGGAGCCTTCTCAGTCGGATCGGGTGTGGATGTCCGAGTGCGCTTCGACACATGCGTGCTTGGCGGAGCTGCTTTGCCGCGTACGTCTACTGGATCATGTGTCTGCTTGGAGCGCCTCTGGGAACGAGATGGTGAGTCGACTTCCTCGCTACTGCTTGAGTCCTCACTTTCTTCCTCGCTTTCATCATCGTATCTCCAGTCGGTGACCTGGCCTCCGCCCTCCACTCCCTCCTGGACTTGCTCTCCGTTGGGCATCGAGTACATCTCAGTATAAATCTGCAAGGCAAAGAGTTGAACAAACATCAATCAGATTCAAAGACAGCTGCAAATCAGAACAAAAAAGTCACTCGGTAACAAAGGTCAAACCTTGTCTGGCTCATGGGTTGCGTCGAATGGAAGAACTCTCCTGGTCCCCCTAGGGTTGTCCTTATTTACGGTGATGCTCCACAACCACTGTTCCACCATCTTCTTAGTGACCTCCTCCGGGAGGACCCGAGCGGTGTCATTGGTGCCTGAATACATCCACATTGGATGATCACGGGCTTGGAGAGGCTGGATGCGCTGACTGAGAAACACCTCCAGCAAATCCATGCCAGTCACACCATCACGGACTAGTTGGACTACTCGGTCGACTAACATGTCCACCTCTACTTTCTCTGCCGAAGTCACGATTAACGAGGAGGGTTGGCTGACCCGATCCAAGGTAAAAGGGGTAAGACCAGTCGACTGTCCCGGAGTCGGAACATCTTTGCAGTAGAACCAGGTCGACTGCCACCCTTTGACCAACTCAGGAAGGGTCATAGTGGGAAAAGTGCTCCTACCCTCGTCTGAATCCCTAAGCCCCGCACATTTGGATCACGTGTGTTTTCTCATCAGTCGGATTCGACTTCTTCACGGCTTGAGAGCGACAGGTAAAGATGTGCTTGAACAGGCCCCAATGCAGTCAACAACCCAAGAAGTTTTCACATAGAGAGACATATGCAGCGAGGTATGTGATTGTGTTGGGAGAGAAATGGTGAAACTGAGAACCAAAGAAGTTCAAGAAACCTCGGAAAAAGGATGTGGAGGCAGGGAGAAACCGTGATTGACATGGGTTGCAAGGACGACACACTCACCCTCCCGTGACTAAGGCTCGGTCTCGTTCCCCGATAGCCTCCAAACTCGTGGGCAATCAACCCCCCATCGACCAACTCCTCGATGTCTTCTTTCCGCATCGCGGACCGAATCCAGTCCCCCTGGATCTAACCGGGCGGCAGGCCGGATCTCGACGACGACCCCCGGCTCGTCTTCTTGCCTTTCGCCGTCGCCGGCGCCTTCTTCGCATGCTTTAGAGCCACCGTCTTGTCCTTTCCCATTACGACGGACAGCGCACGGGCGGAATGGCAACGTCGAGAGTGGCGGAGGACGCGGTGGAGAAGCGGAGGAGGAAGAAGAGGAACAAGGCGCACAGTGCAGACGCATCGACCTCGACGCCGTTTTATGGGCTTGCTTCCGAGTGGCTGACGTGTGGGCCCGAACGATCCTATCAAATCCCACAACAGTCGCACGCCCAGTACGTGGAGGAAAAGGTGGCACGAGAATCGAGGCGCCCCTGTCTATCCAGTCCATTTACTACAGCACGCTCCATCCCGCGCGCTTCCCCAAAATTTTGTATCCCGCGAAATCCGGGAACTACATAGCAACCAATCGCGCCGAAGATGTCGTGCCTCATCAACACTCGAAGATTACCAGCATAGTTCACTCGACGACTTGTGAATCGATCAAGGCAACTGAAATAAAGTTGAAGGATCAGCCTGATTCCCAGGTTCAAGAAAAATGCCTCCGAAGCATAAGAATCTGGTCGGGATCAACTTCAACTCTATTTTCACTCAGACCTCAATCCATTCGGGGGCTACTAACGATGCCATAGACCTAGGGTAGGGTCATAGGCCTGACCTAGACACCCTACCCAAGGTTCCTACCCTAGAGTCAAGGACATTCAAAGGATAGCAAAAGGATACCGAGTGAAATAACCGAGGAGTGCAATCCACTCGACCCAATATCTCACTCGGATACCCCAATTCCATTCGACCAGGAAGAATTCACTCGACTATACAAGAAAACCACCCGGAGTACAGAAGGTCTAAGGTCACTCAAGATGACAACGGTCAGGCATTCACTCCATAGTCTTAAAGGCAATTTATAGCTCTTTATAGCAGGCGTTATCAGTAACGTCCTGTCTTATATGTACATTGAACCCTCTGTAACGGGGGATGGCTGGAGTCCTGGCGCACTCTATATAAGCCACCCCCTCCTCTGGTACAAGGGTTCGCACCCCCTGTAACACACACATTCATATTCCAGTCGATCTCCTCCGGGCACCGAGACGTAGGGCTTTTACCTCCTCTGAGAGGGGCCTGAACTCGTAACCTCGTGTGTATAATCTCACCGTAGCTAGGACCTTGCCTCCTCATACGTACCCCCTACTCTTACTGTCATACTAAGTACCACGACAATACGTTTTATTAATCGGGGGGTGGGGGGTTGGTGGCAAGACATAAAGATATCAGATGTCAAAATGTTGACATGAGTTACGGGAAATTCTATGAAAACACGATTGTTTGCTACTAAAAGGATGTATGTTCTCGTCTCCGCTTTATTAATAAAGCACCAACTAAATCCATATAACAAGTAAGTCAAGTAAGAGGAAAGAAATAACAAGTCTATCGAGGCAAGCTCACACACATGCGACCGGATGGCAGACTCAGTTAGCAATTACAAATCCTGATATTGGAATATCATACACATGCCCAAAAGGAAAAAACGAGCGATACAAAACGCATCAATGGTGAGACGTCAACTGCACCGGAGCGTAGTGAGATGACAAATGACCATGTGTAAGCCATCCAGCGTGCCTCCAAACCGATCATTGTCCTGTGATAACCCACAAGTGTAAGGGATCGCAACAGTTTTCGAGGGTAAAGTATTAAACCCAAATTTGTTGATTCAACACAAGGGTAGCCAAAGAACACTCTTAAGTATTAGCAGCTGAGTTGTCAATTCAACCACACCTGGAAACTTAGTATCTGCAGCAAGATAGTTTAGTAGCAAAGTAATACGATAGTGGTGGTAGCAGCAATATAAGTAAAGATAGTGTTTTTGTAGTTCTTGTGATAATAGCAACAGAAAAGTAAATAAGCGACAAGCAATATAGGTAAAGCTCGTAGGCATTGGATCGGTGATGGGAAATTACGTTGGATGCAATTCATCATGTAGAAGTTATAACCTAGGGTGACACGGAACTAGCTCCAGTTCATCAATGCAATGTAGGCATGTATTCCGAATATAGTCATACGTGCTTATGGAAAAGAACTTGCATGACATCTTTTGTCCTACCCTCCCGTGGCAGCGGGGTCCTATTGGAAACTAAGGGATATTAAGGCCTCCTTTTAATAGAGTACCGGAACAAAGCATTAACACATAGTGAATACATGAACTCCTCAAACTATGGTCATCACCGGGAGTGGTCCCGATTATTGTCACTTCGGGGTTGCCGGATCATAACACATAGTAGGTGACTATAGACTTGCAAGATAGGATCAAGAACACACATATATTCATGAAAACATAATAGGTTCAGATTTGAAATCATGGCACTCGGGCCCAAGTGACAAGCATTAAGCATAGCAAAGTCATAGCAACATCAATCTCAGAACATAGTGGATACTAGGGATCAAACCCTAACAAAACTAACTCGATTACATGATAGATCCCATCCAACCCATCACCATCCAGCAAGCCTACGATGGAATTACTCACACACGGCGGTGAGCATCATGGAATTGGTGATGGAGGAAGGTTGATGATGACGATGGCGACAATCTCCACTCTTCGGAGCCCCGAACGGACTCCAGATCAGCCCTCCCGAGAGAGATTAGGGCTTGGCGGCGGCTCCGTCTCGTAAAACACGATAATTCTTTCTCCTTAATTTTTTTTCCACGAAACGGAATATATAGGACCTGGGGATACGTCGGTGGAGCATCAGGGGCCCCTCGAGGTAGGGGGGCGTGCCGTGGGAAGGGGGGCGCGCCCCCCACCCTCGAGGACAGCCCGTGGCCCCCCGGTGTGGATCTTCTTGCAGGTATTTTTTATATTTTCTGAAATAAATCACCGTCGATTTTCAGGCGATTCCGAGAACTTTTTATTTCTGCACAAAAACAACACCATGGCAGTTCTGCTGAAAACAGCGTCAGTCCGGGTTAGTTCCATTCAAATCATGCAAGTTAGAGTCCAAAACAAGGGCAAAAGTGTTTGGCAAAGTAGATACGTTGGAGACGTATCATCCTGCCAGCTAAGTGTTGCATAAAAGCAAAAAGTTTAAACATAGAGCCAATATCGTGTTGCAAAAATATTTTCTCGATAATCATGCTATTATATTTCGTCCATAAAGTCCAAGTCAGAGCTGCAAAGACTGGTCAGAAAGGGGGTCTCCTCCTATCAGTATAGTGAGCTTGGGTACGTGTTAAGAAAGTCGCCCAGGTCTAAGGCCAGCCACTCAGGCCCCCACAGCCTTACGGACACATCTCAACAAGAAGCGGGCAGCGGAACACGGGAAGAAAATGTGCATCCCTGATTTGGGCACCACGCAAACAGGACAAAGGCCATAACAGGGCCCATGTCGCTTGGCCACTTACATGGCTGAGGGGTGACAATCACAGAGCAGCTACCGAACCGAGACCTTGATTTTCAGCGAAGCAGTTCTTTCCACAAGTGGGAGTATCAATATAGGGTCGGCCAGCGACATAGAGCTCAATAATCCGACCTAGACAAGAAGACCCCGGAGTGGCAAGGTGCCACGACACCAGATGGTACCTGACAATATTGGGGGGAGAACCTTCCACAATTCAGCCCAGACAATAGTTTCCTTGGATCCAAATGTTTGTCAGAACGAGATGTTCTAACTCCCATTCAGGAGATACGAGGCCAGAAGCATGGGAGCAAAACATAAAGAGCGACGAGAACTCGACACTAAGTGAGTTTCTACGGGAGACAGGTCTATTCAAAAGATTATATACTCTCCATCACCTATGGAGAAACTGGTACTCACGCGGATCTCATGTTTAATCAGCTAGAGGGCCTCTCTCTAGAATTGGGATCCCTCCTGCCAGCCACAAACGAGGGCGGCGTTGCAAATAACGAGCTTTAATAAGTTGCAACCATAGCCCCCTCCACATCCACCTGCAACATGAGAACCACATTCATGCGACGAGAAGCCATAATACTAGCCCCTAGTCTTTGAGAAAACAACATCATCCCTCGAACATTTTTGTACTTCTAGCTGTCGTTGGGCCCATGCTACAAGAAGCATGAAAGTTCCTTTTCATAGGTGCCATGCACTCCCTTGGGCAGGAGATACAACATATGCATGGGGAGACTAGAGAGGAAAAAGTTGATCAGCATGGTTTTGCTTTCCTCATAAGTAAACCTATCGTGCCCCGGCTCTCCTCAGCCTATACCTTCTCTACTAGCGAGTCAACTCCTTGATCATGATCCTAGTGTCACTGATCAGCATCCTGAGATACGAAATATGGAAAGAGGACATTTTTTCCACGTGAAGTCAAAACCTAACAGCTTCCATTGACATGCACATGTGGCAGGCTAAATATTGAAGCACAAATTCGTAAATTGATTTGAATCATGAAGTTCGGGGTGATACAAGTATCCCATCAATAGTACTCAAATGACGAGCAAGATGATGAGACGTGATTCAACAAAGTCCAAAAAAGGCATTTTTCCTCTAGGGCTCCCTTCACTTCCACGTCCTTACACAACTGGACAAGCCAGTAGCTAGTAGCAAGCTCCACTAGCGCCGAGGAGGTGAGCAACTACGCGATGGGAGGAACGCCGGAGATGTCGTGGACATCCCAGATCAAGAGGAAATGTTGCCCGACAGCATGGCTCGCGACGAGCCAAGCAGGCCCGACACCGTAGGCCGCCAACGCTCGAACATGATGCTCCCGCCGAGGAGCCTATCATGTGTGCCACTAGCAGGGGAGGATGATACGTGCATCAAAACAAGTGTCACCCAATGCACACAAGCGACAGAGTGATCTTGGGGCTAGCCGTCGTCGTGCCCACCATCGGCGGCATGCGAGGTGAGCAATAGATTTGGTTGGCTAGGGTTTTTCCCCAAAAAGGAGGTTCATAGCATCAAACATCCACAAACAACACTTCTTACATTTGTGCCCACGTTATCATAGTTGAGAGTTTCACCTTTGTGTAAACATATCAATGATGAATATTTTCCTTCGGATCACACAAACAACACTTCTTGCGGTTATCTTAGTTCAAAGTTACACCTTTGGGCTGAGAACCACATAACAATGTCTTCAAAGGGACACTTAGGGCTGAAGTCGATTTGTTCAAATTGACCACAAACATGTGTGTATGCATACACAGGAAACATATCAATATCAGTAATACAAATATGATGACCTCACATTTTTCCGTATCACCATTGTTGAAAAATGTGAGGTCGTTATTATGATGACCACTATATGGCGTCGTGGTGGCGTCCACGGCAAACCTAGCAAGGTCGATGCGTCAGTACCTGCTATGAAGATGGATTGGTGGGAGACTGCGGCGGTGGCCTCTGAGAGTGCGTCGGATCTGTGTGCCCCAAACGCGGCAATGTGGCTTGGTCGGGGTCTTGGATTTTAGATGTTAGGCTTTGGTGCGGGTCATGTTTGGTATTCGGCTCGGACTTTTGGCACAGCGACGAATGTTGCCAAAATTTCGGCTTGGGACTTACTGATGTATTACTTCATAAGGTCTTGTAAATAATTAATAGTGATTGCATGCATCGCCCAGATGCGTATGCCGAAGGTCATTCTCCTTTTCTTGAAAAAGAACCAACCCAATATGCATAAATACACCATTGCTGTAACAAGTAAAATAGAGGACGCGAATGAGTCCAGGCAGCTTCGCACACGGGCAACACATGCGCACGGCTCACACGAGCGTGTCCTCCGATCACACACAAGAATCTCGCGTTAGTCACACAGGGTTGTTCCTGCCAGTTACAACGACATGCCGGACATGAATTCAGATGCATCCCAAGCGCGCACACACACGACCCAAATCACCTACGTACGTACACAGATAGATCTCCCGTCCAGCCGCATGCATTTCCCTCATTCGCTAGCCGATGCACTCACGTAGCACGGCTACAGGAGCATGGCAAGCAGCGACGAGCCGACGCACGCCGCCCAGGTGCCGCCGCTGAGGCTACGGGGGTTGCTGCCGCTGACCCCTACGCCGCGGATGCGGAAGCGTATCCCGCCTCTCCCTTCCGTGACGTCCGTGAGGCTCGCCATGCTGAGCAGAACCAGCAGGAATGAGCAGACAAGCAAGAAGCGTCCCATCTTGCAATCTCACACGGGCAACTACTCTTCTCTTCTAGTGTGTGATTTCCTTCTCTCGCCTACAACTCCGATGATGTATTTATGCATGGTCCTCAGACCTGAGCTGACCACCAAATGTGTTTTTCTAAATATCGAGGACAGCCAAATGCGTTGACCACTCCACCACGAGCCCACGGATTATTGGTCCGGTGTCTGTTATCGTGGTGTAAGGTTGACATTATCATTTTTTATACTCTTATTTAGACGAGGAATCTCTTATCTAGTTATCTTGCTTCACTCAAATAGAGGAAATTGATTTGGAATGTTTTGAGAGAACATTTGAGCGTGATGAGTGCAGGACGGCGCGGCCGTTTAGAGGTTAGCGGTTTGCCTCACACTGTCGGTTTGATCATTGCACTTGTCTTTGCCAGGTTGGCAACTGGATTTTGTACTACATTTTTTTATTCCAAATGACAGCATCCACACTTGTGGCATGTTTGCACTTCGCCCACACGTCTTACTCCACGTTGATTTTGTTTTGCACGAATCCTAAAGAAATCTTTTAAAATTTGAGTGCCACGTGAGCATCATCATGTGTGTGGGCGTTGAAGAGTTTGCCCACACGCCCCGCATCACGCGTTTTGCCAGCTGCACCTGCGCTGTGTGGGCGAACTAGTTTCTGCCCACACGGCCACCATCCAGTCTACGCGCGTGTGGGCTTTTCGCCCACAGGACACTCGTACGTTGTTGGATGGCAACTGCAGTTGCGCGTACGTGGCAACTAGGTAAACACACATGCCAACTATGATTCGTTGCTAGACGGCAACTGCAGTTACGCGTACGTGGCAACCAGATAAACACACATGACAAGTGCGATTAACCATACATGACAATTATGATTAGACTACACGTGGCAACTAGGTAAACACACATGACAACTATTGTTTAACCATATGTGGCAAGTAGTTAATCACACACAACAACTATGGTTTAATTACACGCGACAACTATCATAAATTAGACATGGCAACTATAGTTAACCAAAACAGAGAGAGTTGCCATGCTTTTACAAGTACATTTGCCATCCCGGATAACTACAGTTGCCATCCCGGATGGCAACTAAATCGTCATCCTGCGGGTACCTAACATGGTGGGCATATTTGCTTCGTGTCACACACGCGAGGTGGGGATGAGTAGTATTTGTTGGGCGTGTGGTACGAAGTAGCTGCGCCCACACGTGTGGGAAATTCGAATGTTTACCCACACACAAACCGTGTGGGCTGCCTCCTGCTCATGCCACACACGGTGTGTGGGCGGATTTCTAGTATGCCACATGTGTGGACGTTATCAGAACCCTTTCTTATGACATCTCTAACCGATCTTCTATCCGGTGCTAGAGAAGTAAAAAGTCGATTTTATTCCTTTAACACGCACCTAACTGATACCCAATCCGTCGCAGTGTAGTAAACATTATCCTCCGGGCCAACCATTCCTCCAAATATACCCGGTCGTTGTGGCTTCGAGTAAAAGCCGCCCTTCTCCCTCGCGTCCCCCCCCCCGCCACTGCATCTTCACCAGCGCGCCTCCCATCGACCATTGATCGGCTCCGCTACTACCTCATTGTCTTCCTTGGCCCCTGTTGCCCTAGTGCCCGACGTCGAGCCCGTTCGGCCCCCATCGCCGTCATTGGAATCAAGGTGAAACGCCGCCGCTGTCACTGGAATCAAGGTGAAATGCCGCCGCCGTCGCCATAGACGATTCATCGGATTGCTTCAAAACTTTTCATTTTATGTCGGCTGCCACATCTCACCTTGCTTGCACACTGCCGTAGGTCATTCGCATGCGTCGCCGCTAGCCGGTTTGGTCTAAACGACACCGGCCGACCGGTGACGACCACCGCACCGCAAGTGTTCGACGAATTGCCTAGGTGAGGTTTTTTGTTTGTTTGTTTTTGAATCGAGCCGTTTGGATTGAACCTAGCAGTTTCAATTGTAGATGAAGAGGTTGAGGGAGATGGTCTTAGAGGACTTGTCGTCAGCGGAAGAGGAAGAAGATGACAATGACTTTGAAACCATTGTAGGATGACTTCAATTATGATGTTCGACGGTCTAGGAGAGGATCACAGTTTGGCCGCATACACATCAACCATGATAGAGTGGAGGGCCATGTCAAGATCACGAGAGACTGCTTTGAT
Organism: Secale cereale; assembly: GCA_902687465.1. Classification (NCBI taxonomy): domain Eukaryota; kingdom Viridiplantae; phylum Streptophyta; class Magnoliopsida; order Poales; family Poaceae; genus Secale; species Secale cereale. Next base: position 770,500,566 of record LR738711.1, on the reverse strand, counting down.
CCAAAATCAACTTATCCGAAGAAGTACCTTCACCGGCGCTTTCGGATGCACACATATAATTTTCTGACCATTGCAAAAGCCGTTGAGAGGTATGATGACTGGTTCAAGCTCCGGAGAAATTCATGCGGAGAGATAAGTGCAAGCGCTCTAATGGAGTGCATTGCGACTGTTCAACTCTTGACATATGTGTGTTTAGCCAATGCAATTGATGACTATGTCTGCATTGGTGAAGACACAATCTTGGAGGCTGTTGGAAGGTTCACTAAAGCAGTGATCGTTGTCCTTGGCCCGTAGTACTTGAGATCACCAACCGAAAAAGACACCCAGACAGAAAAAATTACTTAGTGAAGTATACTCCACTAAGGATTTACTTCGCCAAATCCTCCTCTATTTATTGGGATCGGTTAGAAATGTCTTTACCTGGGACGTGGAGTTTATGAGCTCGAGCTGACATGAGCTCCGATGAACAAGAAATTTTGCAAAAAAATGTTGGAATATGGCTGAGGCCGTCGATTTTTTCTATCGGAGCCGGAAGCTGCCGGTGGACGGTCCACCATCGTCCATGCATTTCTTTGAGATTGGTGATGTCATTTCAGGTATTAGAGCTATAAATGGAATATGGAAGAATACAAGTGTGGTCCCCTGTATGCAACAACTTTTGTCAGGAGAGAGAAGGTGGAAAGGACACTTGCATGTATGATACATATTTTCTCTCTCCCCCCC
>LR738711.1:770438976-770499740 GCA_902687465.1 Secale cereale | reverse complement strand
TATTTAGGGCTCCTTTGATTCAAAGGAATTCTATAGGATTTTTGGAGGATTGAAATCCTTTGGAAATTTTCCTACATTTGTCCTTTGATTCATAGGATTGAATCCTATAGGAATTTTTTCAATGGAATTTTTTGTACTACATTTTATAGGAAATCTAACATCCACTCCAACCTTTTTTTACAATTTCTTTGCTTTTCCCGTGAAATTAAACACTCCTTACTAATCCTATAGAATTCATGTGGGCATGACGCTCCAATCCTATACTTTTCCTATTCCTACGTTTTCTAAATCCTGCGAATCAAAGAGGCCCTTAATTTCTTTGACAAATTTTTGAAATACAAAGTTGTTTTGAATCTAAACTCCGTTTAAAAAATGATATTTGAATTCAGGGCGACAAGACCTTTGAAATAAGATCGATCTTGGATATATTTTCAACAATTTGAATTTATAGTTTCCATATTTCAATTCTAGTTGTATTTCACAAACATCAGTTTCACACATTGAATAAACAACTTGACAAACACATTGAAATATGTTTCATGTATTTCATAAATAATAGTTTTCATATATTTGAAATAATCATTTGAACATATTTGAAATAACCCATTCAACATACTTTCACAAACTGAAAAAAGCAATCTCAGAAAAACTGATTTCACTCATTTTTAAAAACTACCGGTTAAAAAACTATTTCACTCGTTCCAAAAATAGATTTCACTAATGTCAAAAAATGCAGTACACTTGTTTCCAAAAGATATATTTCACTCATATCAAAAGACACATTACACTCACTCAATTGAAATACTATATTTCACTCGTTTAAAAAGGCTGATTTCACTCATTACAAAAATTAGATCTCAAAACTAATTTCACTCATTTCAGAAAATCATTACACTTAGTTGCATAAATTAGATTTCACTCATTTCAGAAAACACATTACACTCAATTACATAAGTTAGATTTCACTCATTTCAGAAAAAAACACGTTACACTCAATTAATTGAAATACTATATTTCACTTGCTTCCAAAAACTGATTTCACGCATTCGAAAAGATAGATGTTCACTAGTTTCAGAAAACACAGCATAGGGTTCTTGTCCTGCCAAGATCCACTAGCTAGCCCCTTCCTAATAGCACCTGGCGGAGAATTTGGTAAAGAGCTCTGAGATATCCCTTGTCCTGTTTTTCCTCCGGCAGCCTCAGCATGCTCGCCACCTTCTCGAACTTCTCCCGGGCCAGGACCACCTCCGCCGGCGACGCCACGGCGGACACCAAACCCGGCAACACCCTGACGTCCCTGTGGAGCTCCGGCGGCGATAGCGCCCACTGCATCGCCCAGATGCAGAGGGGTCGCATGTAGTGTAGCGACCGGTACCCGCTGCCGCCGTCGGCCGTCCACGCCTCCGGCATCTGGAACGCGTATCCGAACCCGTCCTTGCCCCACCCAGCGTCGTGCGCGCCCTTCGCCGTCCGGAACGCCGCCTCCGGCATGCCCTCGTGGACCATGGCGGCGGCCACGGCGTAGGTGACCCCGGGCCACACCTCCCTGGACTGTATCGAGGACGTGTCCACGGCGCCATCCGGCCGCATCCCGTTCACGGCCCCCACCGCGCCGCCCTGCACGCGCATCACGTTGTAGTCCAGCACCGTCCCCAGCGCGCTGCGTGCCTTCTCCTCCTCCACGATCGGCTCCAGCCCGCACGCGCGCGCGTACCACTGCCCGGCGAGCTGGTCGGCCATGATGGACTTGCTGGTCGCGCCGCCGCTGTTGTCGTAGTCGAAGTAGGCGCCGTTCCAGAGCTCGCCGTCGTACACGCGCCGCGCCCGTCCGTACCGCTCGAGGAAGTACCCCTCCGAGCCGCGGTCACCGACGACGCGCGCCATGGCGGCCGCCGCCTGGAGGGCCGCGACCCAGAGGCCGCCGGTGTAGGCGCTGACGCCGGAGACGGACCAGAAGTCGTACGTCTGGTCGGGGCGGCCCTCGTTCTCCACCATGCCGTCCCCGTCGCGGTCGAACTGGTCCATGTACGCCATGGCCAGGTACACCGCGGGCCACACGGCCGTGGCGAACGCGGCGTCCCCGGTGGCGGCGACGTCGCGGTACACCTGGAGGACGAACTTGGGGTTGAGGTCCTTCCACCGCGCCGGGTCGTGGATCATGTAGGCGTTGAGCTCGAACCAGGGGTCGCCCAGGCCGACGTCGTGCGGCACGGCGCCGAGGACTTTGCGGGGGACGGTGGCGCCGTCGAGGGTGGGCATGGGGCGCGGGTCGTGGTGGAGGACGGCCCTGGCGAAGTCGCGCTGGAGGCCGAGCTCGATCTCCGGGAAGAGGGAGAGCAGCGCGAAGGAGGCGTAGAAGTGGACGTCGTAGGTGTTCCACAGGTGGTACTCCATCCCCTCCAGGTACAGGAACCGCCCCACGCTCTCCTCGCCGTCGCCGAGCAGGGCCGTGCCGAACGCCGACGATGCTTCCAGCCGCTCCTCCGCCGACGCCATTGCGCGCAGGATACCGTCCGCTGCGGGATCACCTGGATGGAACCCGTCGAGAGAGAAGGACTCCATCGTCGTCGACCCGTACTTTGACGAAGCGAAGCTGGTCTTCTTCGGAGGCAGCCCATCTGTCACAATGAAAAGTTAAGATTTTGGGCCATTGTCCAAGATAAACATGTGACCTCAGAGTTCAATTGGATCAGTGTTCATTGCCTGTCCAAATTGTGCCTCCAGCGTTGAGATAGTAAAGCTCGTTGAACAGTGCAACCGGATACCTGAGAAACAATCATGTCACCACCTGATCTAGAAACCAAATCATGATCAAATCGATACAACTTTTTTTCATCGAGTGACACAAGCCTACAGAAATTATTAGTCAGTGATCAGTTCAGTAATTAGTCAGTTTATTAATGGAAAAAATATATCGGTGATTGACCCAGAGCTTGGTCTGAATTTCCTACCATTCAGGCAGCCTCTTGTCGTGCAGGACAGGCCTCTGCCACTCCTCGATCAGAGACTCCCACTTCATGTGTTCTACATGCAAGCACAAGAAAGCTTTAAGAAATCTCAATCTTGAGAGAGATTTCAGAAGTCTTCACTGACGAATGATCCTGGAAATCTTACCGAGAAGGGCATCGTGGGCCAACTGTTCAGCGGCCGCGTCTCGGTCCAGGCCGAGGAACCTGGTGTACCTCCGGTGGTAGGTTCGCCCGGTGGGGAACTTCACCTCGGGGCACGACCACGAGAGCGCGAACGACACCGCACGCGTACCTCCCGCCGGCACCGTCGTCGTCGCCGCGACCGCCGCCCCGATGGACGATCCAGGCTTCGACGACGCTGACGCTGTCGCCGCCCCGCCGAAGGAGCCTCGGTTCTTGGCCTCCTCCCACATGTCCTTGGCCGTGAACTGCTCGCCGCCGGGAACGGACGGGCCCATCGCGAAGGACGGGCAGCAGGTGACGCGGACGTCGCCGGTCTCCTGAGACGCGATCGCGAAGGTCACCGGAGGGTGCCCGTCCGCCGTCCTGTGGTGGAGGAGGACGCCATGGATGCCGTCTCGCGCTCTGCACGCACCAGGAGAGAAAGACATGCTCATTGTAAGAGAGATTGCTGCTTGTCACCACATCGCACCAAACGAAAATTTGTCGAGGCCGTTACTTCATCCTGGAGTTGGTGTGATTCCCGGTCAGTTCCGATTTTCCACCCACGGAATTCTACACGGATGAACAAGGAAATTAGGGCCAAATCCTTGCTACAAAGTACTGCAAAGATGCTGTGTACTTCTGTCAGTTGTGAAGAGCAGAGTGTTGGCTTGCACTTACTGCCCACGTGAAGAGCAATGTGACATCTGCAGGTGAGATCCCTGAATTTTGTACCTGGTGCAAGCATCAAAGATCTTAAGGTAAGCGCTGAACAAAACAACTAATGTGGGATGATTGGATCAGTTTTCTGAAGAAGGAAATGTACCGTAAAGGTAAAAACCGCAACCGGGAAGCTGCTCTCTTTGTAGTTGTGAGGGATGAAGGGTGATATCTGACGACAGGTGATCTTGATTTCAGGGTCAGGCTCACCTACATTGGAGTTATGGAACATATATTAGTAGGTTCTGCCAGACAAAAAACTACTAATCGACATCGTTCCCGGCGACAAATATATCTGTCAGGTAAACTGGCAACTTGATGCTACATTTTGAGTTAATAAAAGTGCGCTTTATCGGGAAAAGATAGATTGGCAATGGTGTAATGTCAGTCAGGATTGTACCATCATATACAGTCCAGGATCTTGGGAACAAGCCATGGTAAGTGCAATTCTTCTCTTTCAGTTTCCAGTCCCATGATCCGATACCGGCTTTATCTATTCCCCTGCAGATTTGCACAGTAAAGGTCATCTCTGGCTGGCATAACCAGATGAATGAAATGCAGGTGAGCTTGTGATGCTTTCACTGCTCACTTCAGGACATCGGCATTTGGTGCGGACAACACCGTGGAGTAGCTCTTCCCGCCGAGGCGCGAAACGAATGCCTAGACAAGTAAATACAGTGAAACATAAGACGTTTTTCCACAGTTAGTATAGCATTGCTAGTCATGAAAGCAAACAAGTGTAAATTCATTACGGAGAACTGGTTGGCCAGGATAGGCTTCTCTTCATACACCGTGGGGAATATTTGAAAATGCTGAAAGTACCCTCTGTAGCTTCTCCCTATGCTTCCTGCACTGAAAATGGAACAAGAGAATGTGCTTTGAATAGAAGTGACATCTGAAGTTCAGTTTGCTGCAGACATGCGTGAATGTGACAACCAAGGCAAGTTTCAGGGCAAAATCAAGGCCAGAAACAACGAAAGTACTTGCCCTAGTGCGCCGAGGGGTACCCCGCGGTAGCAGTTGTCCATCCATTTCCTGAAAGGATCATAGACCGAAGCCTTGGCGAAACAGGATAATGTTGCTCAGCAATTTCACTGGCTACTTAGTGTACGTAGTACTGACTAGGCAGAATAATCTGCACCGGCATTTCAACAGTAGGTGCATGCTAGTTCACAGATTGTCTGAATGTTAAATGACAGAAGAGTGACTCACTTGGCCTTTCGCGCTTTCTTGGATGTATAGTCGGACCATTTTAGCAATAAAGGGCACCTGCAGCACAACCAGGGCCTTGGTCAGTGTTTATGTAGCAATGGTCAGTGTTCATATACTTACTTACAATTGTCATGACATCATACATAGCCATGCTTTATTGGTTCTAAATGTGAAAGCCAAAAGGCACAGTCCGTGTTCATATGCCTACTTACCATTGTCATAAGATCATTCATTGTCATGCTATACACAGCGACCTTCTTGCCTTCATCGTCGAATTTCCTCTGCCAAGTTCTTGCTGGTGGCTGAGCACAGCCGACGAGCAAGTGTGCCTGAAGTAAGAACAACCATGTCAGACCAGTTTTACTTGCTCACAGCATATAAGATATACTCCCTCCATTCCACAATGTAGTGCATATAGATTTTTTGAGAAATCAAACTTTACAAACTTTGACCAAATTTGTAGTGAAATATATATACATCTAGAATATCAAATACATAACATTCGATTCATCACAAGATTTACTTTCGTATTGTATGTATTTGATATTACAAAGATAGATAATTTTCTCTATAAACTTGGTCAAAGTTTGTAAAGTTTGACTTTTCAGAAAATTTATATGCACTACATTATGGAACGGAGGGAGTATGGAGTAACAGATTGAAACAATCAGCGGCATCTTAATTAGCAAATCATCCAAGAAAACAATTGATCACAAGTTGAAAATCCTAGAGGACAAGAACCTTGAGCTCCACTTGAAAAGTAGTACATTCAGTTAAGTAACCGCACCAGATTAAGGGGGAGCCAAAGAAATGGAAGTGCTGTTTCAGGAGATACCTCTGTTCGCTCTGACTCTGAACTTCCCATCTTCAGAAACCGATGAAGAAGCTAATTTCATTGGAATAAATACACATGATCAACAACTAGAATAACGGAATTTTCCTCAAACTTAAAAGAAACCAAGCATCTATGCACTGAGAACCACCTACACAAGAGGAGGAGAGAAAATACCTGAACCTGAAATGCTCAGCTCTTTCAGGGGCTACTCAAGTTTGCTGTTTATATAACTCATTCGAGAACAAGATGACGAAAATGAAGAAGCAGCCGTCCGAACTGATGAAAATGAAGAAGATGACTTGAAGGCGTCAAATTAGATGTATTTTGGGCTGTTTGTAGGTCGTGCAGAAAAGTAGGTACATCACAGACACAGTCGGCGTAGCTGTTGAATATATCTAATCTGACGCCTTCTAGGTCGTGGAGAAAAGAAGCAGCCGTCCGAGCTGATGAAAATGAAGAAGATGACTAGAAGGCGTCAAATTAGATATATTTTGGGCTGTTTGTAGGTCGTGGAGAAAAGTAGGCACATCACAGACACACTCGGCGGAGCTGTTGAATAATGAATTCATTATTAATGCTCCCAATCACAATCCTCACTGACAAAAATGTTTTCGGATGATTAACCATATGGCTGTGCGGTTTCAGATTGTAAAATGAACCCGATTCCCACGTCATGTGAGAAGGGACAGAAGTTTTGCCGATGCAGCTAGTTAGTTATTACTACCTCCGTCCTGGTTTATAGGTCCCCTTTGTAATTTGTGCCAAATTTTGATCAAAAATTAACTTACAAAATGTTAATGCATGTCAATATAAGTTATATCGTTGGATTCGTATTTAAACAAAGTTTTCAATGATATAATTATTTTTGACATGCGTGAATACATTATTAGTTAAATTTATGATCAAAATTTGACACGGAATACAATAGAAACCAATAAAACAGGATGAAGGTAGTACAGTACTAGAGGCCTGATGACGATGATAGAATACAATGTGGCACGCTAGCGGTGTTTCTTGACTTGTACAATCAAAATAGCAGCCGGGGTGTCGACAATGAGTATGTTCTATGTTGTACATTTTGTAATCCACTGGCTGACGGGTTGGCGCACAGGGCTCCATAGGACAAAGTAGCTGAATTATTGTAGTACAAAAAATGATTTTCTGTTGAAGTGTCGCTTTTCCTCCCTCCATGTTTAGCGCTTGGCAGCCACTACCCACAAGTAGCAGCCAGTTGATGACTTCCAAGTCCGAAGTTTCTTTCTTGTGAAAAGGGCAAAGGCCATATATTGAAAGTCAAGCAATCCTTTCTGGAGCGTTTTTTGAAAACAAAAAATTACGCACAGATCCTTAAGAAAATGGATGCCATTTTCAGCCTCCACTCGTCGATGGTGCACTATGAGTAAAGCTTGATACCATCTTTGGACCTCTGAGTAAGATCTACTGAGGATTCAGGGAGATTCAACTTTCAGTTTTGTGGAAATGTGGATCGGGATCTCCTCTGGCTCTCCCTAAAGTTTGGGGAACATTGGTTAGCTACGAATGGAGATCTCCTAAAAATGGAGGAGATACGAATGAAGTCGCCACCTTTCTCGTGGGATGGAGGTGGACTTATATTTGTGGCCCCAAATATCCAACCGTCACACACAGTTTGCATACCCTGGAGGCTCCGGGTTGCCGTGGAGGTTCCAGGCAGGCTCCAGTCTTTTTAGAGAGCTACAGCTCTGGAGTTGCATGATTCTGAATAACTCAGAGGCTGACCAATGGTAGCCCGGATGTTCCAGACCCTGGAGCTTTTCGGGACGGCATTTAGGAAGGCTCCAGACTTTCCAGGGAGTTGCAGTTTGGGATTTGCAAGCTTCAGGACAACCCGAAGGCTGGCCGGATGTTCCGAGCCTTGGAGATTCCAGGGTACACATAATAGCTACACGACAGGGGATTTATAGAATATCTCTCTTGACTATGGATGAGTTTTGTTGATGCACTATATGTGTGTAAGTGAGTTGATTCCCACCTCTTACGCCAAAGCGCATCACAATACGGCTTTCCCAATGACCCAAACAAGTAAAAAAAATGGGATGCGTCTCTTTTCACATTATGAATGGGGGGCCTTCCACTATGCTTGCTTGCCTTCGAATGATCTGATACATTCATAGACTCAACCACACGGTGACGTCATTAATCATGTTGTCATTACCACATAAACCCTTAAAATGTGTTTGGAAATTTTGGAAGAGGAATGTGATTTTAGAACAAGGAGTTGTATTTAGGTTAGACATGACATGAGTCGTTTTATTCATAATCCTCTATACGACACGTGATAGGAATTATGTGTGGAGATTTGAGCCAAAAGATTATTCCCTTGTTTGGTTTGTAAAAATTAATGCGGGGCTAGAGAACAGAAGTTAGCGTAAGTTATGATGGAAGGCTAAGATGGACTCACTACAACAATTTCTTTTGAACTCCCACCCTGTGACACCGCGAGACCGGTGCGCCAGGTGTCTTCCTCTTATTCGTTGTCGTTGCCATGTCATCTGCTTGCGTGTTGCACTTTGCCTTGTCATCATGAACATTCCATCTACATAGTTTTCAAAACTTGCATCCGTTCGTAGTTGCCCGTCTTCCTGTTTTCTCCGTTGTCCGTTCCGAGCCCAGACACACTCACACGGGCCCGTGGCACCTTCGAAACCTTATTTTGTAAGTGGCCGAAAAACGTTCTCGGAATGTGGTGAAAGTTGACGTGCGGTCTTCGTATAGTGTAGGTAGGCCGCTTGTCAAATTTTGTTCCATTTGAAGGTCGTTTGATGCCCCAACGGTTAACCGCGTTAACCGCCGGAACCCCTTCTCTTTCAGCCCAGCACCCCTCCACAACAGCCCACTAGGCCCAACCTAAACCCTCCCTCGCGTCCAGAGCCATCGGATCACGATCGGATGCTCCGGAAAACATCCCAAACCCCCAACCCTAGCCCCTTTTGCTATATATACACCCCTCATTCCTAATTTGGCTTCCGCTACCTCTTCTCCTACCTCCCAGCCACCTCCACCTCGAAATCAGCAGTCCTGCCTCAATTTCCGATGCCAGCCAACCCAACCGCCGCCACTTGGCGCCACCTGAGTGGCTGCGCCGCCAACAGCCGCAGCCACCGACCACTAGCGCGCCGCCACGTTGCCTCTCGCGCCCCTCCACTGCGCCAGCCACCGCCAGGGCCCGCTGCAACCCAGATCCGGCTCGCCCCGGGGCCGAGCCTGAAGGAAATATGCCCTAGAGGCAATAATAAAGATGTTATTTGTATTTCCTTATATCATGATAAATGTCTTTTATTCATGCTAGAATTGTATTAACCGGAAACTTAGTACATGTGTGGATACATAGACAAAACAGTATGTCCCTAGTATGCCTCTACTAGACTAGCTCATTGATCAAAGATGGTTATGTTTCCTAGCCATAGACATGAGTTGTCATTTGATCAACGGGATCACATCATTAGGAGAATGATGTGATGGACAAGACCCATCCGTTAGCATAGCACTATGATCGTTTAGTTTAACTGCTATTGCTTTCTTCATGACTTATACATGTTCCTATGACTATGAGATTATGCAACTCCCGAATACAGTAGGAACACCTTGTGTGCTATCAAACGTCACAACGTAACTGGGTGATCATAAAGATGCTCTACAGGTGTCTCCGAAAGTATTCATGGTGTTGGCATAGATCAAGATTAGGATTTGTCACTCCGAGTGTCGGAGAGGTATCTCTGGGCCCTCTCGGTAACACACATCACAATAAGCCTTGCAAGCAAAAGACTAATGAGTTAGTCACGAGATGATGTGTTACGGAACGAGTAAAGAGACTTGCCGGTAACGAGATTGAACTAGGTATAAAGATACCGACGATCGAATCTCGGGCAAGTAACATACCGTTTGACAAAAGGAACAACGTATGTTGTTATGCGGTTCTGACCGATAAAAGATCTTCGTAGAATATGTAGGAGCCAATATGAACATCCAGGTTCCGCTATTGGTTATTGACCGGAGATGAGTCTCGGTCATGTCTACATTGTTCTCGAACCCGTAGGGTCCGCACGCTTAACGTTTGATGACGATCGGTATTATGAGTTTATGAGTATTGATGTACCGAAGGTAGTTCGGAGTCCCGGATGAGATCACGGACATGACGAGGAGTCTCGGAATGTCCGAGACATAAAGATTGATATATTGGACGGCTATATTCGGACACCGGAAGTATACCGGAAAAGTTTCGGATTTATCGGGAATGTCGGAGGGGGTTACCGGAACCCCCTACGAGAGGGGATGGTCCATAGTGGGCCTAAAGGGAAAGAGAGAGGCAGCCCATAGGGCTGGCCGGCGCCCCCACCTAGGGTTCCTAGTTGGACTAGGATTGGGGGGGGGGGCGCCACCTCTCCTATTCCTTTCCCCCTTCTTCCTTTCGGTGAATCCTACTAGGAATAGGATTGCAATCCTATTCCTAGTAGGACTCCTTCCCTAGCCGCACCAGGAAGGGCCGGCCGGCCTCCCTCCCCTGCTCCTTTATATATGGGGGCAGGGGGGCACCCAAAGACACACAAGTTGAATTGTTTTAGCCGTGTGCGGTGCCCCCCTCCACAGAATCACACCTCGGTCATACCGTTGCGGAGCTTAGGCGAAGCCCTGCGCCGGTGAACACATCATATCCGTCACCACGCCGTCGTGTTGACGAAACTCTCCCATGAAGCTCAACTGGATCAAGAGCTCGTGGGACGTCATCAAGCTGAACGGGTGCTGAACGCGGAGGTGCCGTACGTTCGGTGCTTGATCGGTTGGATCGCGAAGAAGTTCGACAACATCAACCGCGTCACTTGACGCTTCCGCTCCCGGTCTACGAGGGTACGTAGACACACTCTTCCCTCTCGTTGCTATGCATCTGGTAGATAGATCTTGCGTGATCGTAGGAAAATTTTAAAATACTACGTTCTCCAACAGTGGCATCATGAGCCAGGTCTATGCGTAGATGATATGCACGAGTAGAACACAATGAGATTGTGGACGATACTAGTCATACTGCTTACCAGCATGTCATACTTTGCTTCGGCGGTATTGTGAGATGAAGCGGCCCGGCCGACATTACGCGTACGCTTACGCGAGACTGGTTTCACCGTTACGAGCACTCGTTGCTTAAAGGTGACTGGCGGGTGTCTGTCTCTCTCACTTTAGCTGAATCAAGTGTGGCTACGCCCGGTCCTTGTGAAGGTTAAAACAGCACATACTTGACGAAACATCGTTGTGGTTTTGTATGCGTAGGTAAGAACGGTTCTTGCTAAGCCCGTAGCAGCCACGTAAAACTTGCAACAACAAAGTAGAGGACGTCTAACTTGTTTTTGCAGGGCATGTTGTGATGTGATATGGTCAAGACATGATGAGTTATACGGTTTTTGTATGAGATGATCATGTTTTGCGAGGGTGATCATGACGGTGCTTTGGAGATGGAGATCAAAAGCACAAGATGATGATGGCCATATCATGTCACATATTTTTGATTGCATGTGATGTTTATCTTATTATGCTTCTTATTTTGCTTAGAACGACGGTAGCATTATAAGATGATCCCTTACTAAATTTCAAGGTATAAGTGTTCTCCCTGAGTATGCACCGTTGCGAAAGTTCGTCGTGCCGAGACACCACGTGATGATCGGGTGTGATAAGCTCTACATTCAAATACAACAGGTGTAAGCCAGTTTTGCACACGCAGAATACTCGGGTTAAACTTGACGAGCCTAGCATATACAGATATGGCCTCGGAACACTGGAGACCGAAAGGTCGAGCGTGAATCATATAGTAGATATGATCAACATAAGATGTTCACCATTGAAACTACTCCATCTCACGTGATGATCGGACATGGTTTAGTTGATTTGGATCACGTGATCATTTAGATGACCGGAGGGATGTCTATCTAAGTGGGAGTTCTTAAGTAATATGATTAAATTGAACTTTAATTTATCATGAAGTTAGTCCTGGTAGTATTAGCATATCTATGTTGTAGATCAATAGCTCGCGATGTTGCTCCCCGTTTATTTTTCATATGTTCCTAGAGAAAACCAAGATTGAAAGATGTTAGTAGCAATGATACGGAATTGTTCCGTGATCTGAGGATTATCCTCATTGCTGCAAAGAGAAATATGTCCTTGATGCACCACTAGGTGATAGACCTATTGCAGGAGCAGATGTAGACGCTATGAACGTTTTTGACAAAAGCTCGGTATGATGACTACTTGATAGTTTAGTGCACCATGCTTTACGGCTTATAACCGGGACTTCAAAAACGTTTTGAACGCCATGGAGCATATGAGATGTTCCAAGAGTTGAAATTAGTATTTCATACTCATGCCCGTGTCTAGAGGTATAAGACTTCTGACAGTACTTTGCCTAAAGATGGAGGAGAATAGCTCAACTAGTGAGCATGTGCTCAGATTGTCTGGGTACTACAATTACTTGAAACAAGTGGGAGTTAATCTTCCAGATAAGAAAGTAATTGACAAAGTTCTCTAGTCACTATCACCAAGTTAGTAGAACTTCGTGATGAACTATAATATGCAAGGGATGACGAAGGTAATTCCCGAGCTCTTCGCAATGCTGAAATCGGCGAAGTTAGAAATCAAGAAAGAACATCAAGTGTTGATGGTTAATAAGACCACTTGTTTCAAGTAAAGGGCAAAAGGGATAGAAGGGGAACTTCAAGAAGAATGACAAGCAAGTTGTCACTCCCATGAAGAAACCCAAAGCTAAACTCAAGCCTGAAACTAAGTGCTTCTACTGCAAAGGAAATGGTCACTGGAAGTGGAACTGCCCTAGATACTCGGCGGATAAGAAGGATGGCAAAGTGAACAAAGGTATATTTGATATACAAATTATTGATGTGTATTTTACTAGTGTTCATAGCAACCCCTCGGTATTTGATACTGATTTAGTTGCTAAAAAGTAGTAACTCGAAATGGGAGTTGCATAATGAACAGAAACTAGTTAAAGGATGAAGTGACGATGTGTATTGGAAATAGTTCCAAGATTGATATGATCATCATCGCACACTCCCTATACTTTCGGGATTAGTGTTGAACCTAAATAAGTGTTATTTGGTGTTTGTGTTGAGCATGAATATGATTTGATCATGTTTATTGCAATACGGTTATTCATGTAAGTTAGAGAATAATTGTTGTTCTGTTTACATGAATAAAACCTTCTATGGTCATACACCCAATGAAAATAGTTTGTTGGATCTCGATCGTGTGATACACATATTCATAATATTGAAGCCAAAAGATGCAAGGTTAATAATGATAGTGCAACTTATTTGTGGCACTGCCGTTTAGGTCATATTGGTGTAAAACGCATGAAGAAACTCCATAATGATGGACTTTTGGAATCACTTGATTATGAATCACTTGGTGCTTGCGAACCATGCCTCATGGGCAAGATGACTAAAAACTCCGTTCTCCGGAACTATGGAGCGAGCAACATATTTGTTGGAAATCATACATACTGATGTATGCGGACCAATGAGTGTTGAAGCACGCGGCGGGTATCGTTATTTTCTGTCCTTCACTGATGATTTAAGCAGATATGGGTATATCTACTTAATAAAGCACAAGTCTGAAACATTTGAAAAGTTCAAAGAATTTCAGAGTGAAGTAGAGAATCATCGTAACAAGAAAATAAAGTTTCTACGATCTGATCGTGGAGGAGAATATTTGAGTTACGAGTTTGGTCTCCATTTGAAACAATGTGGAATAGTTTCACAGCTCATGTCACCCGGAACACCACAGCATAATGGTGTGTTCGAACGTCGTAACCGTACTTTATTCGATATGGTGCGATCTATGATGTCTCTTACCGATTTACCACTATCGTTTTGGGTCATGCATTAGAGACAACTGCATTCACGTTAAATAAGGGCCTCATCTGAATCCGTTGAGACAACGCCTTAAGAACTGTGGTTTGGCAAGAAACCAAAGTTGTTGTTTCTTAAAGTTTGGGACTGCGATGCTTATGTGAAAAAGTTTCAACATGATAAGCTCGAACCCAAACCGGAGAAGTAAATCTTTATAGGATACCCAAAAGAGACTGTTGGGTACACCTTCTATCACAGATCCGAAGGCAAGATATTCGTTGCTAAAAAATGGATCCTTTCTAGAGAAGGAGTTTCTCTCGAAAGAAGTGAGTGGGAGGAAAGTAGAACTTGATGAGGTAATTGTGCCTTCTCCCGGATTGGAAAGTAGTACATCACAGGAAATTGTTCCAGTGATTCCTACACCAATTAGTGAGGAAGTTAATGATAATGATCATGAAACTTCGGATCAAGTTTCTGCTGAACGTCGTAGATCAACCAGAGTACGTTCCGCACCAGAGTGGTACGGCAACCCAGTTCTGGAAATCATGTTACTAGACCATGATGAACCTACGAACTATGAGGAAGCGATGATGAGCCCAGATTCCGCAAAATGGCTTGAAGCCATGAAATCTGAGATGGGATCCATGTATGAGAACAAAGTGTGGACTTTGGTTGACTTGCCCGATGATCGGCAAGCCATCAAAAATAAATGGATCTTCAAGAGGAAGACCGACGCAGACGGTAATATTACTGTTTACAAAGCTCGACTTGTTGTGAAAGGTTTTCGACAAGTTCAAGGAGTTGACTACGATGAGACTTTCTCACCTGTAGCGATGCTTAAGTCTGTCCGAATCATGTTAGCAATTGCCGCATTTTATGATTATGAAATCTGGCAAATGGATGTCAAAATTGCATTCCTAAATGGATATCTCAAAGAAGAGTTGTATATGATGCAACCAGAAGGTTTTGTCGATCCAAAAGATGCTAACAAAGTATGCAAGCTCCAGCGATCCATCTATAGACTGGTGCAAGCATCTCGGAGTTGGAATATACGCTTTGATGAGGTGATCAAAGCATATGGTTTTATACAGACTTTTGGAGAAGCCTGTATTTACAAGAAGTGAGTGGGAGCACTACAACCTTTCTGATAAGTATATGTGAATGACATATTGTCGATCGGAAATGATGTAGAATTTTCTGGAAAGCATAAAGGAGTGTTTGAAAGGAGTTTTTCAAAGAAAGACCTCGGTGAAGCTGCTTACATATTGAGCATCAAGATCTATATAGATAGATCAAGACACTTGATAAGACTTTCGTTGATTACATACCTTGATAAGATTTTGAAGTAGTTCAAAATGGATCAGTCAAAGAAGAAGTTCTTGCCTGACTTGTAAGGTGTGAAGTTGAGTAAGACTCAAAGCCAGACCACGGCAGAAAAATATAGAGAGAATGAAAGTCATTCCCTATGCCTCAGCCATAGGTTCTATAAAGTATGCCATGCTGTGTACAAAACACATTGTGTACCTTGCCAAGAGTTTGACAGGGAGGTACAATAGTGATCCAGGAGTAGATCACTGTACAGCGGTCAAAATTATCCTTAGTAATTGGATGACTAAGGAAATATTTCTCGATTATGGAGGTGATAAAGAGTTCGTCGTAAAGGGTCACTCCGATGCAAGCTTTGACACTAAATCCAGATGACTATAAGTATCAATCTGGATGCGTATTGAAAGTGGGAGCAATTAGCTAGAGTAGCTCCATACAGAGCATTGTAGACATAGAAATTTGCGAAATACATAGGGATATGTATATGACAGACCCGTTGACTAAACTTCTCTCACAAGCAAAACATGATCACACCTCATTACTCTTGGGTATTAATCACATAGCGATGTGAACTAGATTATTGACTCTAGTAAACCCTTTGGGTGTTGGTCACATGGTGATGTGAACTATGGGTGTTATTCACATAACGATGTGAACTATCGGTATTAAATCACATGGCGATGTGAGCTAGATTATTGACTCTAGTTCAAGTGGGAGACTGAAGGAAATATGCCCTAGAGGCAATAATAAAGATGTTATTTGTATTTCCTTATATCATGATAAATGTCTTTTATTCATGCTAGAATTGTATTAACCGGAAACTTAGTACATGTGTGGATACATAGACAAAACAGTATGTCCCTAGTATGCCTCTACTAGACTAGCTCATTGATCAAAGATGGTTATGTTTCCTAGCCATAGACATGAGTTGTCATTTGATCAACGGGATCACATCATTAGGAGAATGATGTGATGGACAAGACCCATCCGTTAGCATAGCACTATGATCGTTTAGTTTAACTGCTATTGCTTTCTTCATGACTTATACATGTTCCTATAACTATGAGATTATGCAACTCCCGAATACCGTAGGAACACCTTGTGTGCTATCAAACATCACAACGTAACTGGGTGATCATAAAGATGCTCTACAGGTGTCTCCGAAAGTATTCATGGTGTTGGCATAGATCAAGATTAGGATTTGTCATTCCGAGTGTCGGAGAGGTATCTCTGGGCCCTCTCGGTAACACACATCACAATAAGCCTTGCAAGCAAAAGACTAATGAGTTAGTCACGAGATGATGTGTTACGGAACGAGTAAAGAGACTTGCCGGTAACGAGATTGAACTAGGTATAAAGATACCGACGATCGAATCTCGGGCAAGTAACATACCGTTTGACAAAAGGAACAACGTATGTTGTTATGCGGTTCTGACCGATAAAAGATCTTCGTAGAATATGTAGGAGCCAATATGAACATCCAGGTTCCGCTATTGGTTATTGACCGGAGATGAGTCTTGGTCATGTCTACATAGTTCTCGAACCCGTAGGGTCCGCACGCTTAACGTTTGATGACGATCGGTATTATGAGTTTATGAGTATTGATGTACCGAAGGTAGTTCGGAGTCCCGGATGAGATCACGGACATGACGAGGAGTCTCGGAATGTCCGAGACATAAAGATTGATATATTGGACGGCTATATTCGGACACCGGAAGTATACCGGAAAAGTTTCGGATTTATCGGGAATGCCGGAGGGGGTTACCGGAACCCCCTACGAGAGGGGATGGTCCATAGTGGGCCTAAAGGGAAAGAGAGAGGCAGCCCATAGGGCTGGCCGGCGCCCCCACCTAGGGTTCCTAGTTGGACTAGGATTGGGGGGGCGCCACCTCTCCTATTCCTTTCCCCCTTCTTCCTTTCGATGAATCCTACTAGGAATAGGATTGCAATCCTATTCCTAGTAGGACTCCTTCCCTAGCCGCACCAGGAAGGGCCGGCCGGCCTCCCTCCCCTGCTCCTTTATATATGGGGGCAGGGGGGCACCCAAAGACACACAAGTTGAATTGTTTTAGCCGTGTGCGGTGCCCCCCCTCCACAGAATCACACCTCGGTCATACCGTTGCGGAGCTTAGGCGAAGCCCTGCGCCGGTGAACACATCATATCCGTCACCACGCCGCCGTGCTGACGAAACTCTCCCGTGAAGCTCAACTGGATCAAGAGCTCGTGGGACGTCATCAAGCTGAACGTGTGCTGAACGCGGAGGTGCCGTACGTTCGGTGCTTGATCGGTTGGATCGCGAAGAAGTTCGACAACATCAACCGCGTCACTTGACGCTTCCGCTCCCGGTCTACGAGGGTACGTAGACACACTCTTCCCTCTCGTTGCTATGCATCTGGTAGATAGATCTTGCGTGATCGTAGGAAAATTTTAAAATACTACGTTCTCCAATAGAGCCGCCCGCCGCCACGCCCCGGGGCCAAGCCGCCCGGCGTCGCGCCCTGCGGGCCTGAGCGCTCGGTCGTCGCTGCTTGAGCCTCCCCGCTCCACCCAGCGCTCCTCGCCGGACGCCGCGTTGCCGCCTCGCCGGAATCCGCCTCCTTGCTCCGCCTCGCCGCCGCCGCCCGTGCGCCACCACCTCGCCTCACCACCGCCGCGCCTCGCCTCACTCACCCCGCCGACGTTGCCCCTCCTCTCCGGCCGCCACGATCCCGAGCCTCCCCGACTCCGCCTCCTGTCGGATCCGCCGCCGCCCTAGTTCCCCTTGCCGCCGGCGTCCTTCGGCAGATCCAGCCGAGCCGGCCCGGACCTGCCTGCCCCGCCCCCGGCGCGTCTTCCTCCGCTGCTCGCCGCTGGTGGCACCGCCGTCGCCGCCCCTGCCTCGATCCAATCGGATTGGGAGGGGCGCGATGCCTCCGTCGCCGCACGTGGGTCGGCCTCGCCTCGGCCCTGCTCCGCGTCCTCCGGCCCAGCAGCGCGTCGACCTACCTCGCTGTCTTGGGCCGAAGCCCACTAGGTGAGCGGGAACTATGAAAAATGGCTAAGTCCTTTTTTCTGGAAAGCATCATATTGCATACTTGTGAGGCTCATAACTTTGTGCATGTGTGTCCAAATGTGACGTATAGTATGTCAAAATGTTCATCTCAGAGTGCCCTACATGATGATGCCGTTTTCATTCATGTTAGGTTGCATTTTGACATGTTAATCTCTGTTGCAAAAGTGTTAAGTGATATAAAGTGCTGAAAACTGTTATAACTTGCTGATTTGTCTTTTTATATATTTTTGTGTGATTTCCTTTTGAGCTTCATGTCAACATATTTTAGGAGCACAATCATGTCATATTTGCAATGGTGTAATTAGTTTTTCATTATATACCTTGTGGTGAGTGGAACAAGCTTGCAAAGTGACCTCTGTTTGCTGTTTTCTGAGACTTAGCAAATTCTACTAAGTCTGAAGCTGTTATATTGTGATGCCATGTTTACTTGATGCTACAGTCAGTTTTATGCATACTTGGAGATGTCCAATGATCATGTCTTGAATTACATGTTATGCTATATCCATCCATGCCCTTGTTGCAATTATAGCCTGCTGTAGCATGCTGTTTCCTTGCTCTCAACTTGCTTGAAAATATATTTGTTAGCCTGTCAACAACATGTTCAATTTGCCAAAGCTTGTTGTAATCAATCCATGCATCCTATGGAGTTGTGCCAATGGAGTTATTTGGAGTATGCCATGCCTACTACATGTTCATGACATTTGCTTGCTTATTAGAATTGCTATGCTTGCTATTATGTGCCTCCGAAGGCAGCATCATGATGTTGTTGTTTGCATTTCCAGATTTTCACTAAGTCTGAGAATCTGCTATATCATGTTTGCATCTTGTTTTGATGAATGCCATGAACCTGCTGCTCCCATGTATCTGCCATATTGTAATCCTTGATATCCATGTTATGAACTAGCATGCCATGCTTTTGGTTGCCATGTTATTGTACTATAGCTTAATTATTTCTTGCCTCCAACATGTCATCATGTTAATTTTGCTCATGTATATGCTCTGTTTTTCACTAAGTCATAATCTGTGATATAAAGTTTGTTTGTTACTTTGATCATGTTGGTTTACTCTTGATGCCTAGGAACATGATCCTTGTTGATATTGGAAGCATGCTATCTGTAACTTGAGTTCATGTCATGCTTGTGCCTATCTTGTACTTGTAGCATGTTGTTTTGGTGCTCGCTATATGCCTAGTTGCTGTTTTGGACAGCTTGGCCTTTAAACTTGGTTCATGTGTATGTGTTGAACCGTTGCTCCGTTTTGAGAATGCTCTATATGAAACTTGCTTGGTTTTGCATGTAGATGCATCATGTCATGTTGCATCCATGTTTTGAGTGTGTTTGCTTGATGTTTGAATGCATTTTGCATCAATGACATGTGTAACTTGTTTTGCTCATATCTTCTAGGCCATAGCTCCGAATTAAATGAATTTTATATGTAACTTGGCTAGAAAATTGTGTAGATCATCATGGTGCATCTTAACTTTCTGTTTAACAACTTTAACATAAGTTTTGTTCAGATCTGGACCAATTTCGAAAATCGCATATGAGGACTTACCGAAATTGTTATATGTTGTTCCCGGCCTCATTTAAACTTGCTTTGTGGTGTGGTATTGTATGCATCATCTCTTGCCATGGGTTGCGTCATGTAGCCTTGTCATGCATCATACTTGGTTGAGTATGATGTCTTGTTTATGTGTGGTGTGTTTACCATGTTGTTTGCTGCTTCTCGTTAGTTCTTGTTTTGTTGCGATCGTGAGGATTCGTTCGACTATGCTTGTTCGTCTACATGGCTTCGTATTCTTCATGGACTCGTTCTTCTTCCTTGTGGGATTTCAGGCAAGATGACCATCACCTTGGATCTCACTACTATCATTGCTATGCTAGTTGTCTCGATGCTATCGCTATATATCGCGCTACCCACCACTTGTTTATCAAGCCTCCCAATATGCCATGAGACAACCTCTAACCTTTCACCATCCCAGCAAACCGTTGTTTGGCTATGTTACTGCTCGCTCAACCCCTCTTATAGCGTTGTTAGTTGCAGGTGAAGATGAAGTTTGCTCCATGGATATGTTGTATATCACAATATCTCTTACTTAATTAATGCACCTATATACTTGGCAATGGGTGGAAGGCTTGGCCTTTTGCTCCGTGTTTTGTTCCACTCGTGCCGCCTTAAGAACCGATAAACCGGTGTTATGTTCCTTGACTTTACGTTCCTAACGCGGTTGAGTTTATGGAAACCCCTCGATAGTTCGCTTTGAATAAAACTCCTCTAGCAAGGCCCTACATTGGTTTTACCATTTGCCTAATAACAACTAAAATTTGCATAGGGAGTAGCTACCCGAGGGTCTTTCTTAATCAACCCCCGGGCCAGTGCTCGTCATGAGTATTGGTCCAAACTAGAGCACTGTGCGGGGCCACCCCTTGGCAACTTGGGGTCTTTAGCACCTGTACGCGTCGCTCATCCGTCGTGGCCTGAGACAAGATACGCACGGCTACTATCAGGGTGTCGGCACGCCGGGAGGTCTTGCTGGACTTGTTTTACCATTGTCAAAATGTCTTGTGCACCGGGATTATGAGTTTGATCGGGTTGTCCCTAAGATAAGAGGTTTTACCTCTGCTGATCGTGAGAGCTTGTGATGGGCTAAGTTGGGACACCCCTGTAGGGTTTTGAACTTTCGAAAGCCGTGCCCGCGGTTATGTGGCAGATTGGAATTTGTTAATATCCGGTTGTAGAGAACTTGACACTAAACCCGAAATAAAATACACCAATCGCGTGAGTAACCGTGATCGTCTCTTTTCGAGTAAGTTCGGAAAGAGAACACGGTGGGGTTATGTTTTGATGTAACTAGATAGGATCACTTAGTGATCATTACTAGTTGCGACCGTTTGTGTAGCTTCTCATCTTTCTCTTGAAATCATAAGTTAGCCACCATACAAATACTTAGCCGCTGCTGCAACCTCACCACTTAACCTTTCCATACCCATTAAGCTTTGCTAGTCTTGATACCCATGGTAATGGGATTGCTGAGTCCTCGTGGCCCACAGATACTACAACCACAGTTGCAGGTGCATGCTTCCGATGACTTGATGTGAGAGTGATGTTTATTTGTGTTGGAGTTCTTCTTCTTCTTCTTCTTCTTCAGTCTTGGGATAGGTTCCTGGTCGGCAGCCTGGGATAGCAGGTGGATCTCGTTGTGTTTTTCATGTGTTTTCATCTGTAGTCGGATGTCTTGTGTATGATGTGTTGTATTCATGTGGCAATTGTAAGACTTGTATGTATCCCCATCTATGTATGTAAGGGTACGGTGTAATGATATCCATCTTCCTAAGCGCCCGAAATGCGGTTGTGCCCAATCACGAGTTCATCATGTGATCGGGATATAATCGCATCTTGGGCGTGACACACCCCTCACCTGTTAACAAAATAGTGGAAGTTAGAATATGAATTTGCATGTCTTCTCAATTCCCAATCCCCAATCCCCCGACCAAGTAACGAATTTAAAGTGTCGTACCCCTTCAATTCTCATAATCGATCTCTAGTTAGAATATGGGCTTGAACTGTTGAAGAAAGGTGTACAATCGGTCAGAACATGGCGTGACCTATGGATTCCTAGAGGTACATCTTATAGACCAATCACACCTAAGGGCAACTCCAGGCTACATTGTGGTTTTAGATTTTCTAGATGAACATGGGGCGTGAAGGCTCCAACTTTTATCACAATATTTTTGGCCGACGAATGTGTTGGATCTGAAAATCTGTATGTCACCGAGACAGCAGGAAGACTTTATAGCCTAGAGTCTGGAGAAAACAGGTATGTTTACTGTACGCACTGCCTACTGGCTCACAATGTGTGATCACAAGGGTCGGATTTTAGGGGGGTGGGGGGCTTCTAACACGCACCCGGATGGATCAGGACGACTGCGGAACCTGATTTGGAGTGCGAACGTCCTGCAGAAAAATGAAAGTTCATGTGTGGGAGACATGTTCGGGGTGTCAATGATAACAAAAAATAAAGTGGTACATCATTTGTAGATGTCTACGATTTTTCTGTTATGTGGGAAGGAGGACGAATCGTCATTTCATGCATTAATAGCATGTGATCATGCAACAGATCTTTGGAATCGCATGCGCTTGTTGTGCCCATTGCCGGCCAAGGAGCTCTTGTGTGAGGCTAGTCAGGACTGGTTGATTTACATCCTTGGCGGCTGCGACCAGGACACAAGGAGCAGGATAATTTTGTAAGTTTAGCATATATGGCAGTTACAGAATGATGCAACGCATGGTAAGGAAATACCCCCTCAGAAAATTTCCGTAGAGTTTTTGCGCAGCTATTGACAGTCGCTTGATTCAGCTAACAGATACTCAATGGAGGACATTCTAAAGGGTAAAATGTCGGTGTTGGAACCTGAAAGGCCAAAACCAATGAACGCAACAAGTTCCTTGTCCTGGATCCCACCTCCTACGAACCAGGTTGCACTGTAAGTTGATTGGGATCTTGGAGGATGATGGTATGGCGGTGGCAATATTGATACCACGACACCATGATGGGTAGATTATCTTTGATGCTTATGGATTCTTGTTCCAATGTAATGATGCACTGGAAGCATAGATACATGTGTTGATGCAGGGCATTGCTTTGGCCATGCAACACACTGAGCTTCCAGTTGTCATGGAGTCAGATTCGTCGGTTGCCCTATTGATCTTCAAAGATGATTCACTTGTTCGTTCTTCGTATGATCATCTAGCTTTGGAGAGAGAACCAAGTGTTTATTCCACAAAATCTTCATCGTAGTCAGAACAGAGTAGCAAATTGTTTGGCGAGATACACCGTACCGAGCATAGCACATCTGTGTGGTTACATAGACAGCCTCCATGTACTGAGGATTTCTTACCTCTTGACTGTAACTCTATAATCCTGGAATAAAACAGTTTTATCCTCACAGAAAAATATATGCTCTCTGGGGCAAGTATGTCCTTTCATGTGGATATGTATGTATTCCATCGAGCTCCGCCACATCAGTGTCATCCCTCCAACTCATGTTGTCACTAGTAGAAAACAGGGCTTTGGTTGGGGCCTGACCAGCCCATTAGCCCCGGTTCAGTCACGAACCGGGACCCATGGGGGGCATACGTCCAGGTTCGTGCGCCCAGGGGCTGGCCGGGCCTCGTGGGGCATCTGTCCCGGTTCGTCTGGACCCATTTGTCCCGGTTCCAGGCACAAACCGGGACCAATGGTCCTCGCTCCTGGCCCACACCCATTGGTCCCGATTCATGGCTGGAACCGAGACAGAAGGGGGGCCTTTAGTCCCGGTTCCTGCCACGAACCGGGACCAATGAGTTGCCTATATACACCCCATCGCCGCAGCTCTGTTTTTTCTGGCCGGCGAGGGAAGAGCTTTGTGGTGGTCTAGCTCACCTCCTATGCACATGAGGTGTTCGATGAAATGCCCGAGCCACACTAGTTAAGCTTTCTCCTCTCGAAGCTCGACCTCCAAGCTCCATTTTCTCTGAGATTTGTCTAAGTTTAGCGGTCCGTCACATCCCGTCCCCGTCTTCACCGTCGTTGATCGCCAGCGCCGATCTCGTCGCCGGCACCACCGTGGTGAGCCTCTTGTTCTGTCTATGATTTTCTTACTTTTATTATTGCTTGTTATTATTGCTTTAGATAGATATTTGTCTAATTTTTTTACTTTTATTATTGCTTGTTATTATATAGTGCGATGGTTTTGGTATCCGCCCACGTCGGCCCTCCTCCTGTCTATGATTCGGATGTGGTATATTGAAGGAAATATGCCCTAGAGGCAATAATAAGGTTGTTATTTATATTTCCTTATATCATGATAAATGTTTATTATTCATGCTGGAATTGTATTAACCGGAAACATAGTACATGTGTGAATACATAAACAAACAAAGTGTCACTAGTATGCCTCTACTTGACTAGCTCGTTGAATCAAAGATGGTTATGTTTCCTAGCCATAGACATGAGTTGTCATTTGATTAACGGGATCACATCATTGGTGAATGATGTGATTGACTTGACCCATTCCGTTAGCTTAGCACTTGATCGTTTAGTTTTACTGCTATTGCTTTCTTCATGACTTATACATGTTCCTATGACTATGAGATTATGCAACTCCCAAATACCGAAGGAAGACCTTGTGTGCTATCAAACGTCACAATGTAACTGGGTGATTATAAAGGTTCTCTACAGGTGTCTCCGAAGGTGTTTGTGGTGTTGGCATAGATCGAGAATAGGATTTGTCACTTCGAGTGTCGGAGAGGTATCTATGGGCCCTCTCGGTAATGCACATCACTATAAGCCTTGCAAGCAAAAGACTAATGAGTTAGTCACAAGATGATGCATTACGGAACGAGTAAAGAGACTTGCCGGTAACGATATTGAACTAGGTATTGAGATACCGACGATCGAATCTCGGGCAAGTAACATACCGATGACAAAGGGGACAACGTATATTGTTATGCGGTTTGACCGATAAAGATCTTCGTAGAATATGTAGGAACCAATATGAACATCCAGGTTCCGCTGTTGGTTATTGACCGGAGATGAGTCTCGGTCATGTCTACATAGTTCTTGAACCCATAGGGTCCGCACGCTTAACGTTCGGTGATGATTGGTATTATGAGTTTTGATGTACCGAAGGTAGTTCGGAGTCCCGAATATGATCACGAACATGACGAGGAGTCTCAAAATGGTCGAGACATAAAGATCGATATATTGGAAGCCTATATTTGGACATCGGAATAATTCCGGCTGAAATTAGGATTTTACCGGAGTACCGGGAGGTTACCGGAACCCCCTGGTAAATATATGGTCCTTATTGGGCCATAGTGGAGAGAGAGAGAGAGAGGGCAGGCTGCGCGCCCCCTCTCCCTCTAGTCCGGATTGGACTAGGAGGGGAGGGGCGGCGCCCCCCTTTCCTTCCTCTCTCCCTCTCCTTCTTTCTCTCCTAGTCCAACTAGGGAAGGGGGAATCCTACTCCCTGTGGGAGTAGGACTCCTCCTAGGGCGCGCCATAGAGGGCCGGCCCCTCCCCTCCTCTACTCCTTTATATACGGGGGTGGGGGCACCCCACAGACACACAAGTTGATCATTGATCTTTTAGCCGTGTGCGGTGCCGCCCTCCACAGATACACACCTCGGTCATATCGTTGCACTGCTTAGGCGAAGCCCTGTGTCGGTAACTTCATCATCACCGTCATCACGCCGTCGTGCTGACGGAACTCTCCCTCGAAGCTCTACTGGGTCGTGAGTTCGTGGGACGTCACCGAGCTGGACGTGTGCAGACGTCACCGAGCTGGACGTGTGCAGATCGTGGAGGTGCCGTACATTCGGTGCTAGGATCGGTCGATCGTGAAGACGTACGACTACATCAACCGTGTTGTCATAATGCTTCTGCTTACGGTCTACGAGGGTACGTGGACAACACTCTCCCCTCTCGTTGCTATACATCACCATGATCTTGCGTGTGCGTAGGGATATGTTTTTTGAAATACTACGTTCCCCAACAGTGCTATCATGAGCCAGGTTTATAAGTAGATGTTATATGCACGAGTAGAACACAACTGAGTTGTGGACGATAATAGTCATACTGCTTACCAGCATGTCATACTTTGATTCGGCGGTATTGTTGGATGAAGCGGCCTAGACCGACAATACACATACGCTTACGCGAGACTGGTTCTACCGACGTGCTTCGCACACAGGTGGCTGGCGGGTGTCAATTTCTCCAACTTTAGTTGAATAAAGTGTGGCTACGCCCGGTCCTTGTGAAGGTTAAAACAACACATACTTGACGAAACATCGTTGTGGTTTTGATATGTAGGTAAGAACGGCTCTTGCTCAGCCCGTAGCAGCCACGTAAAACTTGCAACAACAAAGTAGAGGACGTCTAACTTGTTTTTGCAGGCTATGTTGTGATGTGATATGGTCAAGACATGATGCTAAATTTTATTGTATGAGATGATCATGTTTTGTAACAGAGTTATCGGCAACTGGCAGGAGCCATATAGTTGTCACTTTATTGTATGAAATGCAATCACCATGTAATTGCTTTACTTTATCACTAAGCGGCAGCGATAGTCATAGAAGCAAAAGTTGGCGAGACGACAACGATGCTAAGATGGAGATCAAGGTGTCACGCCGGTGACGATGGTGATCATGACAGTGCTTTGGAGATGGAGATCAAAGGCACAAGATGATGATGACCATATCACTTATATTGATTGCATGTGATGTTTATCTTTTATGCATCTTATTTGGCTTAGATCAACGGTAGCATTATAAGATGATCTCTCACTAAATTTCAAGGTATAAGTGTTCTCCCTGAGTAAGCACCGTTGCGAAAGTTCGTCGTGACGAGACACCACGTGATGATCGGGTGTGATAAGCTCTATGTTCACATACAACGGGTGCAAGCCAGTTTTTGCACACGTGGAATACCCGGGTTAAACTTGACGAGCCTAGCATATGCAGATATGGCTTCGGAACACTGGAGGCCGAAAGTTCGAGCGTGAATCATATAGTAGATATGATCAACATAAGATGTTCACCATTGAAAACTACTCCATCTCACGTGATGCGGACATGGTTTAGTTGATATGGATCACGTGATCACTTAGGTGATTAGAGGGATGCCTGTCTAAGTGGAAGTTCTTAAGTAATTTGATTACTTGAACTTTAATTTATCATGAACTTAGTACCTGATAGTATTTTGCATGTCTATGTTGTTGTAGATAGATGGCCCGTGCTGTTGTTTCGTTGAATTTTAATGCGTTCCTAGAGAAAGCTAAGTTGAAAGATGATGGTAGCAACTACACGGACTGGGTCCGTAACTTGAGGATTATCCTCATTGCTGCACAGAAGACTTATGTCCTTGAAGCACCGCTAGGTGTCAAGCCTGCAGCAGGAGCAACTCCGGACGTTATGAACGTCTGGCAAGCTCGTTCTGATGACTACACGATAGTTCAGTGTGCCATGCTTTACGGCTTAGAACGGGACTTCAACGATGTTTTGAACGTCATGGAGCATATGAGATGTTCTAGGAGTTGAAGTTAATATTTCAAGAAAATACCCGGATTGAGAAATATGAGATTTCCAATAAGTTCTACAGCTGCAAGATGGATGAGAACAGTTCTATCAGTGAACACTTGCTCAGAATGTCTGGGTACCACAATCATATGACTCAACTTGGATGCAAAGTTGACGACGATAGTGTTATTGATAGAGTTCTTCAATCACTGCCACCAAGCTATAAAGGCTTCATGATGAACTATAATATGCAAGGGATGCAGAAGACAATTCCCGAGCTCTTCGCTATGCTCAAAGCTGCGGAGGTAGAAATAAAAAAGGAGAATCAAGTGTTGATGGTCAACAAGACCACTAGTTTCAAGAAAAAAGGCAAGGGAAAGAAGGGGAACTTCAAGAAGAATAGCAAGACAGTTGCTACTCTGACGAAGAAACCCAAGTCTGGAGCCAAGCTTGAAACTGAGTGCTTCTACTGCAAAGGGACTGGACACTGGAAGCGGAACTGCCCCAAGTATTTGGCGGATAAGAAGGATGGCGAGGTGAACAAAGGTATATGTGATATACATGTCATTGATGTGTACCTTACTAATGATCGTAGTAGCACCTGGGTATTTGATATTGGTTCGGTTGCTAATATTTGTAACTCGAAACAGGGACTACAGATTAAACGAAGATTAGCTAAGGACGAGGTGACGATGCGCGTGGGAAATGGTTCCAAAGTCGATGTGATCGCCGTCGACACGCCACCTCTACATCTACCTTTGGAATTAGTTTTAGACCTGAATAATTGTGATTTGGTGCCATCGTTAAGCATGAACATTATATCTGGATCTTGTTTATTGCAAGATGGTTATTAATTTAAATCAGAGAATAATGGTTGTTCTATTTATATGAGTAATATCGTTTATGGTCATGCACCCTTGAAGAGTGGTCTAGTCTTGTTGAATCTCGATCGTAGTGATACACATATTCACAATATTGAAGCCAAAAGATGCAAGGTTAATAATGATAGTGCAACTTATTTGTGGCACTACCGTTTAGGTCATATTGGTGTAAAGCGCATGAAGAAACTCCATAGTGATGGACTTTTGGAAACACTTGGTGCTTGCGAACCATGCCTCATGGGCAAGATGACTAAGACTTCGTTCTCCGAAACAATGGAGCGAGCAACTGATTTGTTCGAAATCATACATACTGATGTATATGGATCGATGAGTGTTGAGGCTCGCGGCGGGTATCATTATTTTCTGACCTTCACTGATGATTTGAGCAGATATGGGTATATCTACTTGATGAAACACAAGTCTGAAACATTTGAAAAGTTCAAAGAATTTCAGAGTGAAGTAGAGAATCATCGTAACAAGAAAATAAAGTTTCTACAATCTGATCGTGGAGGTGAATATTTGAGTTGCGAGTTTGGTCTTCATTTGAAACAATGTGGAATAGTTTCACAACTCACGCCACCTGGAACACCACAACGTAATGGTGTGTCCAAACGTCGTAACCGTACTTTATTAGATATGGTGCGATCTATGATGTCTCTTACCGATTTACCACTATCGTTTTGGGGTTATGCTTTAGAGACAGCTGCATTCACGTTAAATAGGGCATGATCTAAATCTGTTGAGACGATGCCTTATGAACAATGGTTTGGCAAGAAACCAAAGTTATCATTTCTTAAAGTTTGGGGCTGCGATGCTTATGTGAAAAAGCTTCAACCTGATAAGCTCGAACCCAAGTCGGAGAAATGTGTCCTCATAGGATACCCACAAGAAATTGTTGGGTACACCTTCTATCACAGATCTGAAGGCAAGATATTCGTTGCTAAGAATGGATCCTTTCTAGAGAAGGAGTTTCTCTCGAAAGAACTGAGTGGGAGGAAAGTAGAACTTGATGAGGTAATTGTACCTTCTCCCGAATTGGAAAGTAGTACATCACAGAAACTAGTTCCAGTGATTCCTACACCAATTAGTGAGGAAGCTAATGATGATGATCATGAAACTTCGGATCAAGTTACTACCGAACTTCGTAGGTCAACCAGAGTACGTTCCACACCAGAGTGGTACAGCAACCCGGTTCTGGAAGTCATGTTACTAGACCATGATGAACCTACGAACTATGAGGAAGCGGTGACGAGCCCAGATTCCGCAAAATGGCTTGAGGCCATGAAATCTGAGATGGGATCCATGTATGAGAACAAAGTGTGGACTTTGGTTGACTTGCCCGATGATCGGCAAGCCATTGAAAATAAATGGATCTTCAAGAGGAAGACCGACGTTGACGGTAATGTTACTGTCTACAAAGCTCGACTTGTTGCGAAAGGTTTTCGACAAGTTCAAGGAGTTAACTACGATGAGACTTTCTCACCCGTAGCGATGCTTAAGTCTGTCCGAATCATGTTAGCAATTGTCGCATTTTATGAGTATGAAATCTGGCAAATGGATGTCAAAACTGCATTCCTGAATGGATATCTCAAAGAGGAGTTGTATATGATGCAACCAGAAGGTTTTGTCGATCATAAAGGTGCTAACAAAGTGTGCAAGCTCCAGCGATCCATCTATGGACTGGTGCAAGCATCTCGGAGTTGGAATATACGCTTTGATGAGGTGATCAAAGTATATGGTTTTATACAGACTCTTGGAGAAGCCTGTATTTACAAGAAAGTGAGTGGGAGCTCTGTAGCATTTCTGATATTATATGTGGATGACATATTATTGATTGTAAATGATATAGAATTTCTGGATAGCATAAAAGGATACTTGAATTAGAGTTTTTCAATGAAATACCTCGGTGAAGCTGCTTATATATTAGGCATCAAGATCTATAGAGATAGATCAAGACGTTTAATTGGACTTTCACAAAGCACATACCTTGATAAATTTTTGAAGAAGTTTGCTACTTCTCGAGCTTGCGTTGTATTCCCTCGAAGAGGAAAGCGTGATGTAGCACAGTAGCATAAGTATTTCCCTCAGTTTTTAAGAACCAAGGTATCAATCCAGTAGGAGACCACGCACGAGTCCCTCGTACCTACACAAACAAATAAGAACTTCGCAGCCAACACAATAAGGGGTTGTCAATCCATTTATGGTCACTTACGAAAGTGAGATCTGATAGATAGGATAGTATAATATTGTTGGTATTTTTGATATAAGAACAGAAAGTAAATAAATCAAAGTAAAGTAGATGGAAGATTAATATGTTGAGAATAGACCCGGGGGCCATAGGTTTCACTAGTGGCTTCTCTCATGATAGCAGAATTCTACGGTGGGTGAACAAATTACTGTCGAGCAATTGATAGAAAAGCGAATAGTTATGAGAATATCTAGGCATGATCATTATATATAGGCATCACGTCCGTGACAAGTAGACCGAAACAATTCTGCATCTACTACTATTACTCCACACATCGACCGCTATCCAGCATGCATCTAGAGTATTAAGTTCATAAGAACAGAGTAATGCTTTCAGCAAGATGACATGATGTAGAGGGATAAACTCAAGCAATATGATATAAACCCCATCTTTTTATCCTCGATGGCAACAATACAATACGATACGTGCCTTGCTGCCACTGCTGTCAGTGGGAAAGGACACCGCAAGATTGAACCCAAAGCCAAGCACTTCTCCCATTGCAAGAACTATAGATCTAGTAGGCCAAACCAAACCAATAATTCGAAGAGACTTGCAAGGATATTATAATCATACATAAAAGATTTCAGAAAAGTATCAAATATTGTTCATAGATAATCTTCATCATAAACCCACAATTCATCGGATCTCGACAAACACACCGCAAAAAGATTACATCGAATAGATCTCCTCGAAGACCGAGGAGAACTTTGTATTGAGATCCAAAAAGAGAGAAGATGCCATCTAGCTAATAACTATGGATCCGAAGGTCTGTGGTAAACTACTCACAACTCATTGGTGAGGCTATGGCGTTGATGTAGAAGCACTTCGTGGTAGATCCCCCCTCCGGCGGAGCTCCCGAACAGGCCCCAAGATGGGATCTCACGGGAACAGAAGGTTGCGGCGGTGGAATTAGGGTTTTCTCTGTTGCCTCGATGTTTTCAGGGTATATGGATATATAGGAGGAAGGAGGGCATCGGGGGAGCCATAGGGGACCCAGGAGGGTGGGGGCGCGCCTAGGGGGAGGGGGCGAGCCCTGGACCCTCGTGGCCACCTCCTTCCTTCCCTTGCTTGTACTCCAAGTCTTTTGTGTATATATGCTATACGGTTCCAAAAATAACTCTCCCGAAGGTTTCATTCCGTTTGGACTCCGTTTAATATTCATTTTCTGCGAAACCCTGAAATAGGCAAAAAAACAGCAATCTACACTAGGCCTTGGGTTAGTAGGTTAGTCCCAAAAATAATATAAAAGTGGATAATAAAGCCCATTAAACATCCAAAACAGAATATATAATAGCATGGAACAATAAAAAATTATAGATACGTGGAGACGTATCAAGCATCCCCAAGCTTAATTCCTGCTCGTCCTCGAGTATGTAAATGATAAAAACAAATTTTTTGATGTGGAATGCTAACCAACATAATTCTCAATCTAATTTCTTTATTGTGGCATGAATGTTCAGATCCAAAGGACTCAATACATAAGTCTATATTGACATAAGAATAATAATACTTCAAGCATACTAACAAAGCAATCATGTCTTCTCAAAATAACATGGCCAAAGAAAGTTATCCCTACAAAATCTTATAGTCTGGCTATGCTCCCTCTTCATCACACAAAGTATTCATATCATGCACAACCCCGGTTTCAGCCAAGCAACTATTTTCATACTCAATTTTTTAAACCTTTCAACTTTCACGCAATACATGAGCGTGAGCCATGGATATAGCACTATAGGTGGAATAGAGTGGTGGTTGCGGAGAAGACAAAAAGGAGGAAGATAGTCTCACATCAACTAGGTGTATCAATAGGCTATGGAGATGCCCATCAATAGATATCAATGTGAGGGAGTAGGGATTGCCATGCAACGGATGCGCTAGAGCTATAAGTGTATGAAAGCTCATAAAAAGAAACTAAGTGGGTGTGCATCCAACTTGCTTGCTCATGAAGGCCTAGGGCATTTGAGGAAGCCCATCGTTGGAATATACAAGCCAAGTTCTATAATGAAAATTCCCACTAGTATATGAAAGTGATTAAATAAGAGACTCTCTATCATGAAGATCATGGTGCTACTTTGAAGCACAAGTGTGGAAAAGGATAGTAGCATTGTCCCTTCTCTCTCTTTTTCTTTAGAGGGGCTTTCTCTGTATTTTTTTTATTTAGCCCCTCTCTATTTTTTTGGGCCATCTCTTTTTTATTTGGCCTTTCCTCACATGGGATAATGCTCTAATAATGAAGATCATCACACTTTTATTGACTTACAACTCAAAGATTACAACTCAAAGCTAGAACAAAACATGACTCTATGTGAATGATGATGGATCATGTCATATGAACGGAACGGTGGAAAGTTGCCTGGCAATATATCTCGGAATGGATATGGAAATGCCATGATAGGTAGGTATGTTGGCTGTTTTGAGGAAGGTATATGGTGGGTGTATGGTACCGGCGAAAGTTGCGCGGTACAAGAGAGGCTAGCAATGGTAGGAGGGTGAGAGTGCGTATAATCCATGGACTCAACATTAGTCATAAAGAACTCATATACTTATTGCAAAAAATTACGAGTCATCAAAACAAAGTAATCAACGCATGCTCCTAGGGGAAGGGTTGGTAGGAGTTAACCATCGCGCGATCCCGACCTCCACACAAAGGATGGCACTCAATAAATACCTCATGCTCTAACTTCGGCACATAGCGGTTCACCATACGTGCATGCTACGGGAATCACAAACTTTAACACAAGTATTTCTTAAATTCATAATTACTCCACTAGCATGACTCTAAAATCACCATCCTCATATCTCAAAACAATCATCAAGTATCAAACTTCTCATCATATTCAATGCACTTTATATGAAAGTTTTTACTATATTCATCATGGATGCCTATCATATTAGGACTAGTTTTATAACCAAAGCACATTACCATGATATTCTAAAAGAATCTTAAAAGGATATAAGTGAAGCAAGAGAGATCATCAATTTCTACAAAATAAAACCACCACCGTGCTCTAAAAGATATAAGTGAAGCACTAGAGCAAAACTATCTAGCTCAAACGATATAAGTGAAGCACATAGAGTATTCTAATAAATTATAAATCATATTTATCTCTCTCAAAAGGTGTGTCCAGCAAGGATGATTGTGGCAAACTTAAAAGCAAAGACTCAAATCATACATGACGCTCCAAGCAAAACACATATCATGTCGTGAATAAAAATATAGTCTCAAGTATAGTTACCGATAGATGAAGACGAAAGAGGGGATGCCTTCCCGGGGCATCCCCAAGCTCAGGGTTTTGGTTGTACTTGAATTTTACATTGGGGTGCCTTGGGCATCCCCAAGCTTAGGATCTTGCCACTCTTTGTTCCATAGTCCATCAAAGCCATACTCAAAACTTGAAAACTTCACAACACAAAACTTAGCCAAAAATCTCGTGAGCTCTGTTTGTATAAGAAAACAAACCACTACTCAAAGGTACTATAATGAACTCATTCTTGTTTATATTGGCGTTAAAACTACAGTATTCCAACTTCTCTATGATTCATATTCCCCAATACTACTCATAGATTCATCAAAATAAGCAAACAACACACGAAAAACAGAATCTCTAAAAAACAGAACAGTCTGTAGTAATCTGTAACTTTCGAATACTTCTGTAACTCCAATAAAATTGAAATAAATTGGTAAACGTGAGGAATTTGTCTATTAATCATATGCAAAAAGAATCAACTAAATAGCATTCTCCAGTAAAAGATTACAACCAAACTCATGAGCGCTAAAGTTTCTGTTTTTTACAGCGTGATCATATAAACTTCACACAAGTCTTCCCAAAGGTTCTACTTGGCACAAACACTAATTAAAACACAAAACCACATCTAAACAGAAGCTAGATGCAATATTTATTCCTAAATAGAAGCAAAAATAAAGAATATAAAATTGGGTTGCCTCCCAACAAGCGCTACCGTTTAACGCCCCTAGCTAGGCATGATACAAGAATAGATCTAGGTATTGCCATATTTGGTAGGCAATCCATAAGTGGCTTGTAACATCCCAAAATTCTAAATTTTGGAATGTTATAATAAATAGATAGTTTTGTTTGCTTGTGTGGTGTGCTGTGTGAAATTGAGTGAAATTTGAAACTTTTGAAAGTTAAATGAGAGGGAATAAAATGACTTTCCCAAAACTTTCACTTTGCATTTTAATCTCCGGGAATTCAAATTATTTTCAACACAAAACCCTAGAGTGAAGATAATATGACTTCTTCCATTTATTTTAAATGATAAAGGGCATTGAAAGGATTTTGAATTTCATTCTCAAAATATTTTAAATTCAGAAACTTTATGCAACTCAATGATTTTTCCGAGGGAAGATAAAATGACTTCTTCAAAATATAGGAAATATGAGTTGGAAGTTTTTCTGAAATTTTCTTTAAACTCATTTCAAAATTTGAGTTATTGGGTTTTATTCGAATTATTTTTCTCCAAAAATAAAATATATGGAAAATAGGGTAACATGATTCCCTACACTAGAAAATTGGAGAGAAATAAATTTGAAGTCTTTTTGGTATTTTTAAAATGATTTCTACTGGATTTTATTGCATTAGTAGCACCTTTTTATTTAGTAGAATTTGTGAGCATTTTATTTGACAGTAGAAAAATGTTCACTTTGTAGGAAATCTTTTTCTGAAAATTTTGACATATAATATGCCTATATTATATATTGAAATTATCTCTTTTTCTTTTATTTTCTTTGTCTGAAAAAAAAACTTCTCCCGAGTGGGCCGGGCCAGCCAACCGGGCGAGGCCAAGCCCAACCACGCCGCCTCCTTCCTCGCGTGCGGGCGCCGGACTCCGCAGCCGCCTCGGCGTCTGTGCTCCGCCCAGACACCGCCGCCGCCCTTTCTTGCCCCCTCCTCCAAGGCCGCCCCTCCCCTCTATTTAAGCCGAGGCCCCGGGCCCGTTCCTCGCCTCCGCCGCCGCGCTCGCCAAGTCGCTGCCGCCGCCGCCCTCGCTCCAGATCGCCGCCGCCGCCGCCGCCGCTGCTGTAGGCTGCTGCCGCCGCGCCGCCCCGCCCCTCGCCTCGCTTCGCCGCGCGCCGCCCGTGCTATTCCGCGCCGCCGCCTGCCGAGCCCGCCGAGCCCCGCCGCCCTCCGCCGGAGCTCACCGCCGGCCAGAGCTCCGAGCTCCGACCCGGACCGCGCCCGATCCTCCGACCCGGTTCGCCCCGCCCGAACCCGCGGTTTTCGAAGAAAAACTGCTAGGTAAAAAAAAACTCGGTTTTTTGTTAGTTTGGTTTTTTATTATTATTTAGGTTTAGATCTATCTAGTGAACGTTCTCTGTTTAGATCTAAACAACGAGCGTTCGCTTGATAACCTTTCCTTTTTCTTTTTAGTTTTCTGTCAGGGACTTAGGTGTAAATAAAAGTTTTACAGTTTAGCCCCTGAACTTAAAACAGCCATAACTTTTTGCTTATTGGTCCAATTCCAACGAAACCAACGCCCACGTCTTCGTTATGATCCCCTCTTCCCTGTAAAACAACTTAAACATGTTTTTGAAAGTTTTAAAATTTGAATTCAACTAGTTTTTGCTTCAAACTTGTTTTGATCATAACTTGAGTTTTATAACTCCGATTTAGTTGATTCTTTTTGCAAATCGAAGCTCTTGACCTAAACTTTCTGATAAGGCCAAATTCATTCAATTTGGTACTGTTGGAAATCATTTTTGTTTCAAGAATCATTCGTTCGTTTTCGAAGTTTCCCGAAGTGTTTTGTTCGTTCTTCCCGATCTTCTGAGTGATTGCTTATGTGTGGTTACTATTGTTTGCTTACGAGTTCTGAGTGCGAATATTCTACATCGTCAGTACAAGGAAAGTTCACACTTTGATCATACTTTCCAATACCCAGTTTTCATTGCATTAGTTATATCCTCAAATACTTGCATGAGTAGGATCTCTTAACTTGTGGGTCTAGGAAGTAGATTGAGGTAGAACCTATTACCTACATTATTTTCAAACCCCTGGGAATTACTTCTACGTTATGCTTAGGTTGCCATGCTATGCTCGTAGACGTGGATTGGGTTTGAGAGTATCCATGACAGATGTGAGATTTTTAATTAATGGTTCAACTTAAGGTGGCTACTTTAATACACATCTGGGTGGATTGGTTGTGGCACCCTGGAGCACCCAGTGGTTTCCCGGGCACCTGGAGAAACCAGTGTTGTCCTAGGGGATCCCGGAGGAACCGTGTGATCACCCTATTGGAATGCCACCCAGGCTCAAAGGGATCATATAATATTTTCATGCCTAGAAACTTCCATGTGCAGCCACAAGCCATTATGGGCTCTGGCATAGTATGAGTAAGTTGTGTGAGCTCTTTCAGTGGTGGACTAGTAGATGTAGGGGGAATGTAAATGTACGGGTCCACCCGGGGTAAAGAGTAAATGCTTCTGAAAGATTGTGTCTCGGTCATCCGTTTCTCAAACACCATGCAGTGCGAGAAATTAAACGGAGGCGATCGAGTCTTGTGGGGAAAAGTGCACAAACCTCTGCAGAGTGTACAAACTATTCATGAGTAGCCGTGCCCCGGTTATGGACATCTTTGAGTATCTAGAAGTGGATTATTTGTTGATCTCAACACTCTATTTAATTAATTTGTTGGGTTAATGATGACTACTTTAATTGGGATTGAGTTGGAGGTACCTTCTCAATGATGTTTCAACCACCATGGTAGTTAAAATAAAAATTTATTCCTTTGTGGTAGGGAAAAATTAGCTTTATGCAAAAACAGCCTTACAGCCTCCACCAGCCAAATATGCATGTAGTTGTAGGCTTTGTTCATCATTACTTCTACAGTGTTAAATTGCCAAGTACATTCAATGTACTGACCTACATGGCCTATTCGACGGGTAAGAGTTACGTTAGGGTTGCGCTGTCTACACTCAACTTTGCCGTTGGTGTTGATGGAACTCCACAACCTTTGTTGCTTCCGCTATGTTGACTGAGGCAATAGTATTTACGTTACTTTATACATGTGATTTACCTCTGTTATAAATCCTCGAGTACTGTGTGTGTCAGCATACCGATCCAGGGATGACACTTAAGCACAGAGACTTGATCCATTCGGGTCGGGTCGCTACAAGATGGTATTAGAGCCGATGTTGACTGTAGGACGTGACCCTAGAAACTGGCCAGCCCATATGAAAGGATTTCTCTAAAACTTTATTTTCAAAAAGATTCTTTACCTCTCTTCTTTTCTGAGTTTTTTCAAATCTTCTCTCTTACCTTAAATAGTTAGACAATACCCTTTTCCATTGGATCACTTCGGAGTAAAAAAGGAATTCACCATGCATTGGAAGTGTTGAAGCTACAATAGAGGATACTCCGAAGATTCGAAGAGTTGGCGGCGTTGAAGAGATATTGACCTGTAGAAGACCAAACCCCTGTTATGTACTTACGTTAGATGCGACGATTGTGAGCCATCATTTGTTTGATGTTTTTCCGACGGACACAAACTAAAAATCGTCTTTTCAAAAACCATTGTTTGTATTGAGTGTATCCCTCTCCATCTCCCAAATCTCATCCCAACAACCATTGGACCCAATAGAGGATGATTGAAGATAGACTTGAAGTCTGTGGACCAATGACCCAGCCAGAGGCAGAGCTATGGATACAAAACATGAAGGACCACTTCAGGAAAAATTTGGTTGCAAGGAAGTATGAGGTTCAATACGCTCTTGAGTACTTTACAAAAAGTGCTGCAACATGGTGGAAGATGCATCAAGCCATACAAGGATGTAATGGAGCAGGAAGTTGGGAGGAATTTAAGAAGACTCTATCAAAGTCCTGCCTCATCCGAGAGCGTGGTTACAACCCGAAGAAGAAGCCTTGTGCCTGCAGGATTTGTGGAGAAATAGGACACACCCAGGAGGAGCACAAGGATGAATGTCCTAATTGTGAAGGAAGTCACCTAGCTGAAGAATGCCCAACTAGGCAGATTACTTGTTTCTTGTGTGAAGGGACTACCCACTAGCCTGCTCAGTGTCACATTTACCCCATGGTGCAACGAACTAGCCAGCAGAAGAAAGAAGCAATGAAAGAAGTCCTCGAGGAAACCTTAAAGGAATCTGCGATGGAGGAGGAAATTGACGACCCTGATGGAGAAGGATTAGACAGATATTACTCACGTGCTTGCTACTCATGTGGAAAAGAAGGACACCTTTCACAGTATTGCACGAAGGAAAGCCATGAGTATCTCTGAGACTTCCCGACAGAAGAGGTGGAGTTTGATCCAGAAAAGATAGAAAAATTGATAGGAACGAAGAAGTCGAAGAAGAGAAAGAGCATGTATCCCCAGAACAACCCAATTTCGATGAAAAAGGACCTGAGTCACCTCACATGTTTTAGGTGCAAGGATTTAGGTCATTACGCTAACAACTGCCCAACGAGGAAACCCGGGGACTTGTTAGAAATATTATGTTTTCGTTGTGATGAAGCAGGGCACCTTGCCAGAGATTATCCCAAGGCGAAGGAGACTTGTGATAATTAGTGGTGTTTGTGAGAAATATAGTAGTAGCAGTGGGAACCTTTCTTTCATATTGAGGTGTTGACTTAGAGTTATGGAAATGACATTGTAATAACTTGTGAAACAGTAGAAGTTGATATTTTTGGAATCCAAGAAGGAAATGTTATGAGTTTTTGGATGTTTGTGAGTGCCCTTCATCCAGACCAAGACCTAGAACCCATGGACCAGCTGCCCCAAACCTTTCTCGGACAAACGACCCCGTTTTACCCAATGATATCCGTATGTTGTCCTGAGAACCCCTTCAGTCTTATACACACAGATGACAACCCTTTACGAGTCTTTTCTCAAAGGCTCGGAAACAATCATGACCCTGACTAGTGATCAGGATTACCCAAAAATCCTGAAGGACATGATGAAGCATATTTACCTGGAAGGAGATGCAGTCTACAAGGGTTATCCCTTCATGGAGAATGGAGTTGAACTTTGGTACGTGGAGGTACACCTCCACCGTGTGAAAGGAGTTTTCCCAAAAACTATGGGTCAATACTTTTTCATCTCCCGAGTACCACGAACAACTTTCTTCGACTCTGTTCGTGAAGCTGCTATGGAGGCCATACGTCGGATTGGAGAAATACTCAAAGCAAGACTTCGTTATACCCAGGAATGCCTGAGTAAGGTGCATGCAGAGATGATGGAGATGAAGCACACGGCCACACGGATGAAGCAAAAGATTGATGATTTTCATAATCACATTGCACAATTCCAGTGGGACTGAAGCATCCTTAGCTAGGACAAAGGAATAAAGATGGAAGGGAATGTTTGACCATACCCAACTATGTGGATGGCAACGTACGTAGTGAAGCACCTTTTGGAGTTTTGAATACTGGTTCAGGATGTAATAAGATGTTTGATATGAGGAGAATATGGATTACGGATGAACCAATGCATTTTATTTAGGGCGATACTTTACTGCGTGAACCCCAGACCAATAGAAAGGAAACTGTTGTCCCAAATAGTGGAGTTTGCACAAATAAGTTGGAGTTTATTCATGATATGATGCTTACCGCAAGAGTATGAAGGAAAGAAGTACAATTGGATTTAAAGAGGGGGTAATGCTGGAGTATGGAGCAATAGTGACTCCAAGGATGAATTAAGGTGTACAAGTTCTGAAGTGGACCCAAGCCGAGGACCTAAGGAGGCTACGTAATCACAAGGGAACCACGAGACTTATTAGTAGTAATATGTTCCTGCTAAAGTGAAGCAGGGCACTTTACTAAAGACTGTCCCCATGAGAAGGAGTTTTGTGCTAAGTAGTTGAGTTAAAGGATGCAATGGACACGTAGTAGAACGAAGTAGTTGAGAATCAATGCAGTTGGCATCATGGTATCGATTTTGGATTTTATGAGTTGTTACTACATAGGTGATAAGTGAAGATATGATACATGGATCAAGATTTTGAAGAAAACTAGTGTTATTCATTTTAAGTGTGGTAGAATCCAACACCATTACCCGAATACACTAGCTAGTGGTTAGTTACGTCAGACTTGGAATGGACTGCCCAAGGATAAGTGTGGGTAATCACACTCAGTTTTGAACCAAGAGAAGTAAGGGATAATTGGATGGATTTAAGA
Organism: Secale cereale; assembly: GCA_902687465.1. Lineage (NCBI taxonomy): Eukaryota > Viridiplantae > Streptophyta > Magnoliopsida > Poales > Poaceae > Secale > Secale cereale. Next base: position 770,459,246 of record LR738711.1, on the reverse strand, counting down.
AAAGCAAGGAAGTTGGATGTCGGAAGAATGATCAGTGGCAAATCGATGATGAGACCAAGTGTTACTAGTGGTGAGATGAGCTATAACCCACAGGCCCCATGACCTGTCAAGAAAGCAAGCACACTCTTCCTGAAGGAAAATCCCTGGAAGGAGCTATGGTTTCGATCCGCAAACGTTCCCTAGGAGTTACGCAAAACCCGAGGGTTGTGAAGCAGGATAGATGGTTGTTTGGCTTGCAGAATCAATGGATTTATCCGAACTTAGTTCATTGACAAGAGAAATTCTGCAATGCTTGTGAGGATGACCGAGTGTTAGAATGCGAGATTCACTAAACCATATACAAGGTAATGATTTGGGTGTGGGATGGATTGATCACCATACCAACTTACTCTTATTATTCGCCTCTGCTATATGGGATGGTAAATCTGAGTGACTTACCTATAGTAGAGAGACGACAATGTCAAAACTTTGTTTAAACCTTAGAGTGGTATAGAAATGTTTCCCTTGTACAAGGCATGTTGTTGCCAACCGTAGGATATACGGTGAGAATGAAGCCCAGACCCGTTTTATGCAGGGACCCAATCACATTGTTTCATGACCACCATGAGATATCGATATTTGTTTAGTATTGGCGCCAGACCTGTCAGCTAAGAAGAATCAGTCCCGGAAGAACCTTACCAACATGAAAGGACACAAGAATTGAGGAAAAGACAATGCCACTACCGGAAGAGCCCAGAGAAGGAAATACCCTGAAGATCTGAGAATCGACACTGTCAACTAAGGATGGAGTACCTGATTTTGGTGGAACCGTATCCGTGTTTCTAAGTGTGGTAGCACATTAGACCATATTCAATCAATGGATTGTTAGGAGACCCCCAAACCCTAATCTATTTCTTTCTAGCCTCTCCGAATCTCGAGGACGAGATTCATTTTTAAGTGTGGCAGGTTTGTAACATCCCAAAATTCGAATTTTTGGAATGTTATAATAAATAGATAGTTTTGTTTGCTTGTGTGGTGTGCTGTTTGAAATTGAGTGAAATTTGAAACTTTTGAAAGTTAAATGAGAGGGAATAAAACGACTTTCCCAAAACTTTCACTTTGCATTTTGATCTCCGGGAATTCAAATTATTTTCAACACAAAACCCTAGAGTGAAGATAGTATGACTGCTTCCATTTATTTTAAATGATAAAGGGCTTTGAAAGGATTTTGAATTTCATTCTCGAAATATTTTAAATTCAGAAACTTTATGCAACTCAATGATTTTCCCGGGGGAAGATAAAATAACTTCTTCAAATTATAGGAAATATGAGTTGGAATTTTTTCTGAAATTTTCTTTAAACTCATTTTCAAAATTTGAGTTATTGGGTTTTATTCGAATTATTTTTCTCCAAAAATACAATATATGGAAAATAGGGTAACATGATTCCCTACAGTAGAAAATTGGAGAGAAATAAATTTGAAGTCTTTTTGGTATTTTTAAAATGATTTCTACTGGATTTTATTGCATTAGTAGCACCTTTTTATTTAGTAGAATTTGTGAGCTTTTTATTTGACAGTAGAAAAATGTGCACTTTGTAGGAAATCTTTTTCTGAAAATTTTGATATATAATATGCCTATATTATATATCGAAATTATTTCTTTTTCTTTTATTTTCTTTGTGTGAAAAAAAACTTCTCCCGACTGGGCCGGCCCAGCCAACCGGGCCAGGCCAAGCCCAGTCGTGCCGCCTCCTTCCTCGCGTGCGGGGGCCGGACTCCGCCGCGGCCTCGGCGTCCGTGCTCTGCCCGGACACCTCCGCCGCCCTTTCTTGCCCCCTCCTCCAAGGCCGCCCCTCCCCTTTATTTAAGCCGAGGCCCCGCGCCCGTTCCTCGCCTCCGCCACCGCGCTCGCCAAGTCGCAGCCGCAGCCGCCCTCGCTCCAGATCACCGTCGCCGCCACTTCGTTCACCACCGCCGCTGCTGCAGGCTGCTGCCGCCGCGCCACCCCGCGTCGCCCCACCCCTCGCCTCGCTTCGTCGCGCGCCGCCGCCAGCCTCGCCCGCCGAGCCCCGCCGCCCTCCGCCGGAGCTCTGAGCTCCGACCCGGTCCGCGATCGATCCGCCGACCAGGTTTTCCCCGCCCGGACCCGCGGTTTTCTAAGAAAAACCGCTAGGTAAAAAAACCCGGTTTCTGTTAGTTTGGTTTATTATTATTATTATTATTATTTAGGTTTAGATCTATCTAGTGAACGTTCTCTGTTTAGATCTAAACAACGAGCGTTCGCTCGATAACCTTTTATTTTTCTTTTTAGTTTTCTGCCAGGGACTTAGGTGTAAATAAAAGTTTTACAGTTTAGCCCCTGAACTTAAAACAGCCATAACTTTTTGCTTGTTGGTCCAAATCCAACGAAACCAACGCCCACGTCTTTGTTACGATCCCCTCTTCCCAGTAAAACAACTTAAACATGTTTTTGAAAGTTTTAAAGTTTGAATTCAACTAGTTTTTGCTTCAAACTTGTTGTGATCATAACTTGAGTTTTATAACTCTGATTTAGTTGATTCTGTTTGCAAATCGAAGCTCTTGACCTAAACTTTTTGATAAGTCCAAATTCATTCAATTTTGGTACTGTTGGAAATCGTTTCTGTTTCAAGAATCATTCGTTCGTATTCGAAGTTTTCTGAAGTGTTTTATTCGTTCTTCCTGATCTTCTGAGTGATTGCTTATGTGTGGTTACTACTGTTTGCTTACGATAGATTGATCGGAGTTCGACGAGTAGATCTATCACGAATTCTGAGTGCGAATCTTCTACATCGTCAGTACAAGGCAAGTTCACACTTTGATCATACTTTCCAATGCCCAGTTTTCATTGCATTAGTTATATCCTCAAATACTTGCATGAGTAGGATATCTTAACTTGTGGGTATGGGAAGTAGATTGAGGTAGAACCTATTACCTGCATTATTTTCAAACCCCTGGGAATTACTTCTACGTTATGCTTAGGTTGCCATGCTATGCTCGTAAACGTGGATTGGGTTTGAGAGTATCCATGACAGATGTGAGATTGTTAATTAATGGTTCAACTTAAGGTGGCTACTTTAATACACATCTGGGTGGATTGGATGTGGCACCCTGGAGCACCCAGTGGTTTCCCGAGCACCTGGAGAAACCAGTGTTGTCCTAGGGGATCCCGGAGGAACCGTGTGATCACCCTATTGGAATGCCACCCAGGCTCAAAGGGATCATATAATATTTTCATGCCTAGAAACTTCCATGTGCAGCCACAAGCCATTATGGGCTCTCGCATAGTATGAGTAAGTTGTGTGAGCTCTTTCAGTGGTGGACTAGCAGATGTAGGGGGAATGTAGGTGTACGGGTTCACCCGGGGTAAAGAGTAAATGCTTCTGAAAGACTGTGTCTCGGTCATCCGTTTCTCAAACAGCAAGCAATGCGAGTAATTAAACGGAGGCGATCGATTCTTGTGGGGAAAAGTGCACACACCTCTGCAGAGTGTACAAACTATTCATGAGTAGCCGTGTCCCCGATTATGGACATCTTTGAGTATCTAGAAGTGGATTATTTGTTGATCTCAACACTCTATTTAATTAATTTGTTGGGTTAATGATGACTACTTTAATTGGGATTGAGTTGGAGGTACCTTCTCAATGATGTTTCAACCACCATGGTAGTTAAAATAAAAATTTATTCCTTTGTGGTAGGGAAAAATCAGCTTTATGCAAAAACAGCCTTACAGCCTCCACCAGCCACATATGTATGTAGTTGTAGGCTTTGTTCATCATTACTTCTATAGTGTGAAATTGCCAGTACATTCAATGGACTGACCTACATGGCTGCAACGTCTCATGTTGCAAGACCTATTCGACGAGTAAGAGTTATGTTAGGGTTGCGCTGTCTACACTCAACTTTGCCATTGGTGTTGATAGAACTCCACATCCTTTGTTGCTTCCGCTATGTTGATTGAGGTAATAGTATTTACGTTACTTTATACATGTGATTTACCTCTGTTATAAATCCTCGAGTACTGTGTGTGTCAGCATACCGATCCAGGGATGACACTTAAGCACAGAGACTTGATCTATTCGGGTCAGGTCGTTGCATGGCTCTCATAATAGACTCATAAGGTAATTTGATTTTCTTTCTAGGAAAGTGTTCCATGCCTTTCCTTAACGGAAATTGGAATCTAATATTTCCTTCCTTCATATCAATAATTGCACCAATCGTTCTAAGGAATGGTCTACCAAGAATAATAGGACATGAAGGATTGCAATCTATATCAAGAACAATGAAATCTACGGGCACGTAGTTCCTATTGGCAACAATAAGAACATCATTAATCCTTCCCATAGGTTTCTTAATGGTAGAATCCGCAACATGCAAATTTAAAGAACAATCATCAAGCTCATGGAAATCTAATAAATCACACAAAGTTTTTGGGATTGTAGAAACACTTGCACCCAAATCACACAAAGCAAAGCACTCATGATCTTTAATTTTAATTTTAATAGTAGGTTCCCACTCATCATAAAGCTTTCTAGGGATAGAAACTTCTAATTCAAGTTTTTCTTCATAAGATTGCATCAAAGCATCAACTATGTGTTTGGTAAAAGCTTTATTTTGACTATAAGCATGCGGAGAATTTAGTACAGATTGCAACAAGGAAATACAATCTATTAAAGAATAATTATCATAATTGAATCCCTTGAAATCCAAAATAGTGGGTTCATCACTATGCAAAGTTTTAATCTCTTCAATCCCACTTTACACAATTTTAGCATTAAGATCTAAAAACTCTGAATCATTGGGACGCCTTTTAGCTAAAGTAGACTAATCTCCAGTCCCATCTTTATCAAGATTCATACTAGAAAACAAAGATCTAATAGGAGACACATCAATAACTTTAAGACCTTCATCTTTATTTTCATGATAACTAGAAGAACACGCTTTCATGAAGCACTCTTTTTTAGCACGCATCCTAGCGGTTCTTTCTTTGCACTCATCAATGGAAATTCCTATGGCTTTGAGAGACTCATTGATATCATGCTTGGGTGAAATAGATCTAAGTTTCAAAGAATCAACATCAAGAGTAATTAAATCCATGTTTCTAGCCAACTCATCAATCTTAAGCAATTTTTCTTCAAGCAAAGCATTGAAATTCTTTTGCGAATTCATAAACTCCTTAACACTAGTTTCAAATTCAGAGGGCATCTTACCAAAATTTCCATAAGAGTTATTGTAGGAATTACCATAATTATTAGAAGAATTAGTAGGAAAAGGCCTGGGATTAAAGTTTCCTCTATAAGCATTGTTACCAAAATTATTCCTACCAACAAAATTCACATCCAAAGATTCATTATTATTTTCAATCAACGTGGATAAAGGCATATCATTAGGATCAGAAGAAGCACTCTTAGTAGAAAATAATTTCATAAGCTCATCCATCTTTCCACTCAAAACAGTAATCTCTTCAATAGCATGCACCTTCTTACTAGTAGATCTTTCGGTGTGCCATTGAGAATAATTAACCATAATATTATCTAGAAGTTTGGTAGCTTCTCCTAAGGTAGTTTCAATGAAAGTGCCCCCCGCGGCCGAATCTAAAAGATTTCAAGAAGCAAAATTCAAGCCAGCATAACAGTTTTGTATAATCATCCATAAATTCAAACCATGTGTAGGACAGTTACATATCATTAATTTCATTCTCTCCCAAGCTTGTGCAACATGCTCATGATCTAGTTTCTTAAAATTCATAATATCGTTTCTAAGAGAGATGATCTTAGCGGGAGGAAAATGCTTAGAGATAAAAGCATCTTTGCACTTATTCCATGAATCAATACTATTTCTAGGCAAAGAGGAAAACCAAGTTTTAGCATGATCTCTAAGTGAAAATGTAAATAGCTTCGATTTAATAATATCATTATCTGTATCCCTCTACTTTTGCATATCACACAAATCAACAAAGTTGTTTAGATGGCTAGGGGCATCTTCACTAGGAAGGCCGGAAAATTGATCTTTCATGACAAGATTCAACAGACCAGCATTAATCTCACAAGATTCAGTATTGGTAATAGGAGCAATCGGAGTGCTAATAAAATCATTATTGTTTTGGCATTAGAAAAGTCACACAATTTGGTATTGTTTTGAGCCATAGTGACAAGCAAGCAATCCAACACACAAGCAAACAAGAAGCAAGCGAACGGTAAACACACGGAAAAAGAAGGGAGAATAAACGGCAAGGGTAAAGTGGGCGGGAGGAAAACAAGAGGCAAATAATGTAATGTGAAGGATAAGGGTTTGTGATAGGTACTTGGTATATGACTTTTGCGTAAGCCTCCCCGGAAACGGCGCCAGAAATTCTTCTTGCTACTTCTCGAGCTTGTGTTGTATTCCCTCAAAGAGGAAAGGGTGCTGCAGCACAGTAGCGTAAGTATTTCCCTCAGTTTTTGAGAACCAAGGTATCAATCCAGTAGGAGACCACTCGCGAGTCCCTCGCACCTGCACAAACAAATAAGAACTTCGCAGCCAACACGATAAGGGGTTGTCAATCCCTTTACGGTCACTTACGAAAGTGAGATCTGATAGATAGGATAGTATAATATTTTTGGTATTTTTGATATAAGAACGGAAAGTAAATAAAGCAAAGTAAAGTAGATGGAATATTAATATGTTGAGAATAGACCCGGGGCCCATAGGTTTCCCTAGTGGCTTCTCTCATGATAGCAGAATTCTACGGTGGGTGAACAAATTACTGTCGAGCAATTGATAGAAAAGCGAATAGTTATGAGAATATCTAGGCATGATCATTATATATTGGCATCACGTCCGTGACAAGTAGACCGAAACGATTATGCATCTACTACTATTACTCCACACATCGACCGCTATCCAGCATGCATCTAGAGTATTAAGTTCATAAGAACAGAGTAATACGTTAAGCAAGATGACATGATGTAGAGGGATAAACTCAAGCAATATGATATAAACCCCATCTTTTTATCCTCGATGGCAACAATACAATACAATACGTGCCTTACTGCGCCTGCTGTCAGTGGGAAAGGACACCGCAAGATTGAACCCAAAGCGAAGCACTTCTCCCATAGCAAGAACTATAGATCTAGTAGGCCAAACCAAACCAATAATTCGAAGAGACATGCAAGGATATTATAATCATACATAAAAGATTTCAGAAAAGAATCAAATATTGTTCATAGATAATCTTGATCATAAACCCACAATTCATCGGATCTCGACAAACACACCGCAAAAAGATTACATCGAGTAGATCTCCTCGAAGACCGAGGAGGACTTTGTATTGAGATTCAAAAAGAGAGAAGAATCCATTTAGCTAACAACTATGGACCCGAAGGTCTGTGGTAAACTACTCACAACTCATTGGTGAGGTTATGGCGTTGATGTAGAATCACTCCGTGGTAGATCCCCACTCCGGCGGAGCTCCGGAATAGGCCCCAAGATGGGATATCACGGGAACAGACGGTTGCGGCAGTGGAATTAGGGTTTTCTCTGTTGCCTCGATGTTTCAGGGTATATGGATATATATAGGAGGAAGGAGGGCATCGGGGGAGCCAGAGGGGGCCCACGAGGGTGGGGGCGTGTCCAGGGGAAGGGGTGTGCCCTGGACCCTCGTAGCCACCTTCGTCGTTCCCTCGCATGTACTCCAAGTCTTCTAGGTAGATACGGTTCCAAAAATAACTCTCCCGAAGGTTTCATTCTGTTTGGACTCCGTTTAATATTCCTTTTCTGCGAAACCCTGAAATAGGCAAAAAAAACAGCAATCTGCACTCGGCCTTGGGTTAGTAGGTTAGTCCCAAAAATAATATAAAAGTGTATAATAAAGCCCATTAAACATCCAAAACAGAATATATAATAACATGGAACAATAAAAAATTATAGATACGTTGGAGACGTATCAAAGTTCAAAATGGACCAGTCAAAGAAAGGTTTCTTGCCTGTGTTACAAGGTGTGAAGTTGAGTAATACTCAATGCCGACCACTGCAGAAGATAGAGAGAAAATGAAAGGTGTTCCCTATGCTTCAGCCATAGGCTCTATCATGTATGCAATGTTGTGTACCAGACCTAATGTGTGCCTTGCTATTAGTTTAGCAGGGAGGTACCAAAGTAATCCATGAGTGGATCACTGGACAGCGATCAAGAATATCCAGAAATACCTGAAAAGGACTAAGTTGGTCCAGTTCCAAGCAAAGCGTCGTGGCGGGATCTACATGTGAAGCGGAGTACATAGCTGCTTCGGAAGCAGCAAATGAAGGAGTCTGGATAAAGGAGTTCATATCCAATCTAGGTGTCATACCCAGTGCATCAGATCCAATGAAAATCCTTTGTGACAATACTGGTGCAATTGCCTTGGCAAAGGAATCCAGATTTCACAAGAGAACCAAGCACATCAAGAGACACTTCAATTCCATCCCCGATCAAGTCAAGGAGGGAGACACAGAGATTTGCAAGATACATACGGATCTGAATGTTGCAGACCCGTTGACTAAGCCTCTCTCACGAGCAAAACATGATCAGCACCAGGACTCCATGGGTGTTAGAATCATTACTATGTAATCTAGATTATTGACTCTAATGTAAGTGGAAGACTGAAGGAAATAGGCCCTAGAGGAAATAATAAAGTAACTTATATCATGATAAATGTTTATTATTCATGCTATAATTGTATTAACCGGAAACATAGTACATGTGTGAATATATAGACAAACAAAGTGTCACTAGTATGCCTCTACTGACTAGATCGTTGAATCAAAGATGGTTATGTTTCCTAGCCATAGACATGAGTTGTCATTTGATTAACGGGATCACATCATTGGTGAATGATGTGATTGACTTGACCCATTCCGTTAGCTTAGCACTTGATCGTTTATTTTTACTGTTATTGCTTTCTTCATGACTTATACATGTTCCTATGACTATGAGATTATGCAACTCCCAAATACCGGAGGAACACCTTGTGTGCTATCAAACATCACAACATAAATGGGTAATTATAAAGATGCTCTACAGGTGTCTCCGAAGGTGTTTGTGGTGTTGGCATAGATCGAGAATAGGATTTGTCACTCCGAGTGCCGGAGAGGTATCTCTGGGCCCTCTCGGTAATGCACATCACTATAAGCCTTGCAAGCAAAAGACTAATGAGTTAGTCTCAAGATGATGCATTACGGAACAAGTAAAGAGACCCGCCGGTAACGAGATTGAACTAGGTATTGAGATACCGACGGTCGAATCTCGGGCAAGTAACATACCAATGACAAAGGGAACAACGTATATTGTTATGTGGTTTGACCGATAAAGGTCTTCGTAGAATATGTAGGAACCAATATGAGCATCTAGGTTCCGCTGTTGGTTATTGACCGGAGATAAGTCTCGGTCATGTCTACATAGTTCTCGAACCCGTAGGGTCCGCACGCTTAACGTTCGGTGACGATCGATATTATGTGTTGAGTTTTGATGTACCGAAGGTATTTCGGAGTCCCGGATATGATCACGGACATGACGAGGAGTCTCGAAATGGTCGAGACATAAAGATCGATATATTGGAAGCCTATATTTAGACATCGGAATAGTTCCGGGTGAAATCGGGATTTTACCGGAGTACCGGGAGGTTACCGGAACCCCCCGGTAAGTATATGGACCTTATTGGGCCATAGTGGATAGAGAGAGGAGAGCAGGGAAGGCCGCGCGCCCCCTCTCCCTCTAGTCCAAATTGGACTAGGAGGGGAAGGGCGGCGCCCCCCCCCCCTTTGCTTCCTCTCTCCCTCTCCTTCCTTCTCTCCTAATCCAACTAGGGAAGGGGGGGTCCTACTCCCGGTGGGAGTAGGACTCCTCCTAGGGCGGCCATAGAGGGCCGGCCCCTCCCCCTCCTCCACTCCTTTATATACGGGGGTGGGGGGCACCCCACAGACACACAAGTTGATCATTTATCTTTTAGCCGTGTGCGATGCCCCCCTCCACAGAAACACATCTCGGTCGTATCGTTGCAGTGCTTAGGCGAAGCCTAGAGCCGGTAACTTCATCATCACCATCATCACACCGTCGTGCTTATGGAACTCTCCCTCGAAGATCTACTAGATCGTGAGTTCGTGGGACGTTACCGAGCCGAACGTGTGAAGATCGCGGAGGTGTTGTACATTCGGTGCTAGTATCGGTCGATCGTGAAGACATACGACTACATCAACCGCGTTGTCATAACGCTTCCGCTTACGCTCTATGAGGGTACGTGGACGACACTCTGCCCTCTCGTTGCTATACATCGCCATGATCTTGTGTGTGCGTAGGGAAATTTTTTGAAATACTACGTTCCCCAACATATATTACCTTTAATTTATAACTATTTATTTTAGTGTTTATGAAAATTATGCCGACCAACGTGGCATAGATGTCTTTATCTAGGCGGTAGTTGAACCGGAAATTCCAACCGACCCTGTTGTGGAGAGGTTAAATTTAGTTGAAAAGGAAAACAATTACTCGAAGAAAAAATTGGAAAAAAACCGAGGAGGGGAAGATGGAATTGGAGTTGCATGTTGCGGAAGTCGTTGATAATCACAAGATCAAGATGGACCCTATTGTCAAGAGGTTAAATTTAGTTGAAGAAGAAACCAATTACTTGAAGGAAAAAATAAAAAAATTGAGGAGAAGAAGATGATATTGGAGTTGCATGTTGAGGATGTCATCGATGATCACAAGATCAAGATGGATGCAATGCGTTTGAAGATTAGAAAGATTAGAAATATGTCATTCATACCGAGGCTTGGTATCATTATGTTGTTGGATCAATTGTTACCTTCGTTGCGATTATGATCGCATTTGTTGTTGCGTTGAAATGTTTTACATAGTTTCAATGTATGGTTTAATTAGATGCTCTTGAGAGCTATATGTTGTTCAATGAGAACTATGTATGTACTTTGAATTTATTGTGATGATGAATTACTATTAATTTGATCACTTATCTATCCAGGATGTTCTGTAATGGTTTTTGACACACTTAATTATATATAAATGTGTGCAGATGAACCGGCAATGGATGTACGGTGACAGACACACCTCCGAGTACATTAATGGCGTGCATAATTTTCTCGAACTGGCTGAGGCAAACAAGCAGAATAGTTTTTGTAACATCCCAAATTTTCAATTTGGAATGTTATACATAGATCATACTGCATAGCATATTTTTATGGCATTTATGTGTGGCGATCCTTGAAATTCTAAGCAACTCAACGACCCACGGAGAGAGTTGGGGATTTTACCGTTTTCGTATTTGAGTTTTCTCAAATACTGGTACGGGGATCACTTTGGTTTTAATTATTTTTCTCTCCGAAAAATATTTATTAATAAAATATATGAGCGGAGATAATATGACTTCTCCAAAACAAAAGAAATATTGGAGGAAAATATTAATATCACTTTTGGTATTTTTTCGGATTTATTTGCGATTTTATTTGCATAGGAAAAATGCACATTTTTCAAAATTGCATTTAGGTCCGGGAAAAATGTTCACTTTTTCCTAAATATTATTAGAGGACGGTGAAAATTTATTCTGAATTTTTCGAGTCTTTTTAGTATTTTTTTTCGCTAGTTTTGCCGCGTTAGGACTTAAAAAAAATAAATTCAACCGACCTAGTCGGGCCGTACCCGACTAGGACTCCTCCAGCCGGCCTTTATAAGGCGAGGCCCGAGGCCCGAACAGCCCCCAGCCCCGCAAACCCTAGCCACCGCCGCCGCTTGAACCCGCCGCCGCCACGCTGCCGCCCTACCGCAGCCGCCGGAGCCGTCCCGCCGTCGCCGCGCTGCCGCCCTGCCGCAGCCGCCCCGCCGCCGCACCTCGCCGCCGCCGCTGGAGCCCGCCGCCGACGCGGTAGTCGCCGTCGCTGAACTCGCCACCGTAGCTGGTTTTTTTAGAAAACAATTCGGTCTTTATTTCAAAACCCTAGATCTATTTTTTTAGTAGATCGGTTCGGTTTTCCCATCGGTTTAGTTAAATAGCGGACGCCTGTCCGTTTGTTCGTTTTAATGAATGCTTTTCGTCTATTAGTAACAGACAGCAAACATTCGTTCGTTAGCCTGTTCGATCGTTTTCTTTTTCAGGGTTTTTCCGTGATTATTTTCGATCGCGATTTCTGCCCTAATCTTCTTTTTAGTTTTTCTCTTCGCTCGTAAGTCGGAATCAGGCGATTCAAATGCTTAGCTCTTCGTCTAGAAGCCCTCTTTCCTCTTAACCAACTTGAACAAGGTTTTGCTAAAGTAAAATTTAACTTTAGTTCAATCTAGTAAATGGATCTTGTTTCTTTCGTAGTTTGAGTTTCGTTGCTCCGTTTGATTTGATTCTTTTTGCAAACCGGAGTTCTTAAGTTGAAATTTCTTGTTAGATCTTATTATTTGGAGTTTTACCTATGCATCTTTTCTTGTTTGCTTATTTATGCTATTGTTTGCTTGCGATATAATTCCCGGAGTGCGAAGCATGCTACTACGAGTCCCTAGGTTTTGCGAATCATCAGCAAGGAAAGTAACACTTTGATCTTACCCTTTATTGCCCAGTTTCTTTGCATTAGATCAAACCCTCACACATTGCATGAGTAGGATCTCTTTAACTTGTGGGTCTGGGAAGTAGATTGTGGTAGAACCTATTACCTGCATTATTTTCAAACCGTTGGGAGTTACTTCTATGTTATGCTTAGGTTGCCATGCTATGCTTGTAGACGTGGATTGGGTTTGAGTGTATCCATGACAGATGTGAGATGTTAATTAAAGGTTCAACTTAAGGTGGCTTCTTGAATACACATCTGGGTGGATTGGTTGCAGGGCACCTGGAGAATCCAGTGTTGTCCTAGGAAATCCCGAAGGAACCTTGTGATTATCCTATGGAATGCCACCAAGGCTCAAAGGGATCATAAAACTATTCATGCGAGAAACTTCCATGTGCAGCCGCAATGCCATTATGGGCTCTGGCATAGTATGAGTAAGTTGTGTGAGCTCTTTCAGTGGTGGACTAGCAGATGTAGGGGAAAGTAGGTGTACGGGTCCACCTGGGGTAAAGAGTAAATGCTTCTGAAAGACTGTGTCTCGGTCATCCGTTTCTCAAACACCATGCAGTGCAAGAAATCCAACGGAGGAGGTCGAGTTTTGTGGGGAAAAGTGTGCAAACCTCTCCAGAGTGTACAAACTAATCATAATTAACCGTGTCCCCAGTTATGGACATCTGAGTATCTCGTACTTGAATTATTAGCTGATCTCAACACTCTAAATTAATTTGTTGGGTTAATGATGACTACTTTAACTGGGATTGAGTTGGAGGAACCTTCTCAATGATGTTTCAACTACCATGATAGTTAAAATAAAAGTTGTTCCTTTGTTGTAGGAAAAAATTGGCTTTATGCAAAAACTTTAACCTTAGAGCCTCCACCAGCCAAATATGCATATAGTGTTAGCCTTTATTTCTGCTACTTGCTCTACTATGTTATCTTGCCAGCATATTCCATGTGCTGACCCGTTCCGGGCTGCAACATGTTATGTTGCAGACTTTTCAGAAGAAGAGTAAGGTGCGCTAGGTCGTTTGTCATGCACTCAGCTATGCCGTTGGAGTTGATGGACTCACTTATCTTCCAAGTCTTCCGCTGTTATCGTGTTAGATGGCCTTATGCCATATACTTTTGTAATAAGTTCTCTTTTGAGACATTCGATGTAATAAGTGTGTGATTGCCACTCTGTTATCAATCCTTCAAGTAATGTGTGTGTCGGCATTACCGATCCAGGGATGACACAGAACACAGAGACTTCGGTCCATTCGGATCATGGTCGCTACACGATAATATCAGAGCACACGCTGAATGTAGGACACGACCACTAAGATAAACCCTAGGTCACTCTTCTCTACTCATTTCTGACTCCTCTCCATTTTCTACTCTTTAGGATGGTGGACCCAAGGAACAAGTTCACTCAACCGGATGAAGACACTCCTTTTCGACGACACTTGAAGGAAGTCTCTAGGTACCTGAACATGGGAATACCAAGTTTCACCGGGACCTACACTGCCATTTTACCAGAAGAGGAGCGATGGAATATTCAAATTCAAATTCCCGGGAGGACATTCACACCATCCACTGAGCCCATAGAGTTTTCTTTTGATGCACCAACCTGGAGCCTAGGCAAGAGTATGGCAGCCCACATTACTATGGGACGAATTGGAGAAGTCTACAAGCAGGAGCTGAACGACACTATCTACCAGATATGTGGACGCCGATATGAGCAATGGGACATGATCAGTACCTGGAAGGACAGGTTCATTGCAGCGTTCATCCAGGAGTTAAACCAGCACATTCGTCGACAGGAGCACCAGATGTGCGCAGGCATGATAGAGTTGAAGAAGGCGTTAACCAGGAACTTGGTGCTAGAAGAGGAACTCAAGTCTACATGCGACGGATACGAGGAGGAAATGACAATACTGGTGGAGAAGAATGATGACTTGACAAGGAAGCTAGGAGTATTCATGGGAGATCCAGCACTAGGAGGAGGAGAAGAAGAAGAACCCAAGGAGATTCGTTCTGAGGACTACATCATCATCGACGACACGGACTCAGACCCGACGATAGCGATGATGACTATGAAGATGAAGCTGGAGCAGATATCATGGAATCTTCCGACGATCAAAATTTCTAGATGACCACCCTATGACTAGTAGTTTTTCCCCCATAAAGTAGAATTTAGAGCACTTTTGTAATGTTAGTTAGAATCTTTTGTATGCCCTTGCTTGGAAATTGATTGGTGTGATATGATTGTGTTTGTCTAATGTGCATATGGGTAGTGAATTTTCCCTTAGACCTCATTTATATTCTAATCTCTCCCCCCTACACCCATCAGATGCCTCCGAGACGTGAGCCCGGATTTCAGTTTCTCCCTAAGCTCACTTAGTTGATCCAGCAGCAGAACACTTTGATGCAACTTCTTGTCCAGAACAATCAGAACAACAACAACAACCCTTCGCCACCACCACCCGTGGACAACCTGACACGTTTCCTAAGGTTGCAACCACTGGTGTTTTCTAGTAGCATTGAACCAATAGTTGCTGATGACTGGCTGCGCAAGATTGGAAGGGAGTTGACCACCGCCAATTGCACGGATGCTGAGAAGGTGCATTTTGCCGCACATCAATTGGCTGGACCAGCAGCAGCATGGTGGGAGAATTACACAGCCACTTTCCCCGTAGCCAATGTCACCTAGGATCAGTTTTAGCAAGCTTTTCGCACCGCACATGTCTCAACTGGAGCCATGAGCATGAAGAAGTGTGAGTTTCGCAACTTGCGCCAAGGAAATTGTACTGTGGCTCAGTACGTAGATGTGTTTAGTACTCTATCTCGTTATGCCCCTGACGATGTGGCCATAGATGCCGCGAAGCAGGAGAAGTTTATGAAAGGGCTGAATGATGAGATGAGCATACAGTTGATGGTGGCAACCTTCAAAAACTACCAGGAGTTGGTAGATAAAGCTCTTATGATTGAAGGGAAGCAGCAGTAGATTGAAAGCCGCAAGAGGAAGTATGGACAAGGAAGGAATAACTCTGGAGCCCAGCAGAAGCCCCGTTTCACCCCGAACTCGGGAGGATACACCCATAACCATGGAGGCCACACCCATAATGGAGGGAGTTCTCACAACCACAATGGCTCCAAGAATGGGAATGGGAATGGAGCAAGTAATAATCAGAACCGCTCCACTCCAGCCACACCCGCCAAGAGGTATTTAGGTCACATTACCTGTTTCAAGTGCGGGAAGAATAGACACTATGCCACGGAGTGCCCTGAAGCTAAGAATGGGAACGGCAATGGAAGTGCCGGGAAAAGGCCTAATCCTTTCAACAAGGGACAAGTGAACCACGTGACCGTGGAGGATGTTGAAGAGCAACCTGATGCAGTTGTCGGTAAGTTTTTGGTTAAGTCATTTACCGCAGTAGTTCTTTTCGATACTGGTGCATCGTATTCATACATTTCAAGGGGATTCGTGAATAGACATAAGTTGCCCACCAAAGTCCTTATGATCCCTATGATAGTAAGCTCACCAGGAGCGGAATATATGGCAAATCAAGGATGTTTTCAGATGCCATTGACCATTGGACGCCATGTTTTTCCCTCAGACCTGGTAGTTTTGGAGTCACAAGGATTGGATGTGATACTAGGTATGGATTGGCTATCGATGTTTGGAGGGAACATCGATTGTGCCAGTAAGTCTATTTTACTTACCACCCCGGAGGGAAAAAGGATCAAGTATGTATCTAGGCATCCGCCTAGGAGGACACAAGTAAATTCTCTCTCGGGAGTTGTTCAGGAGGAAGTGCCTGTAGTAAGGGATTATCCGGATGTATTTCCAGAGGAGCTACCAGGCATGCCGCCAGATAGGGATATTGAGTTTTTGATAGAGCTATTGCCTGGCACCGGACCAATATCGAAGAGACCGTACCGGATGCCAGCAAATGATCTGGAGGAGATCAAGAAGCAGATTAAGGTGTTATTAGAGAAATGATTTATTCGACGAAGTTCATCACCTTGGGGAGCCCCAGTGCTTTTGGTCAAGAAGAAGGATGGATCTTTAAGGATAGTCGTTGATTATCGAGCACAGAAGGAAGTGACGATTAAGAACAAGTACCCACTGCCGATGATCAATGATTTGTTCGGCCAACTTCAAGGAGCTAAAGTACTCTCCGAGATCGATCTACGATCAGGATACCACCAGTTGAAGATCTGAGAGAAGGATATACCTAAGACAGCCTTCACCAGAAGCTATGGGTTGTATGAGTATACGGTTATGTCATTTGGATTGACTAACACCCCTGCTTATTTCATGAGTATGATGAATAAGGTGTTCATGGAGTTCTTGGATAAGTTTGTCGTGGTATTCATTGATGATATTCGGGTATACTTGAAGAACGAAGAGGAACACAAGGAGCATTTGCGTTTGGTTCTTGAGAAGCTCAGAGAACATCAATTGTATGCCAAGTTCAGCAAGTGCGAGTTTTGGTTGAAGGAAGTGGGATTCTTAGGACATGTTATATCAGGAGAAGGTATAGCAGTGGATCCTTTGAAGGTGCAGGCAGTCACTGAGTGGTTGGCACCCACCTCGGTTGGAGAAATCCACAGTTTTCTTGGACTCGCGGGATATTGCCGGAGATTCATAGAAAATTTCTCCAAGATTGCAAAGCCTATGACGGCATTGTTGAAGAAGGACACCAAGTTTCATTGGACTGAAGAGTGTGAAGAAAGTTTCCACGAGTTGAAGAAACGTTTGACGACAGCCCCAGTGCTGATCTTGCCAGATATACGCAAGGATTCCCAAGTGTATTGCGACATTTCACGCTTAGGACTTGGAGGAGTACTCATGCAGAACAGAAGAGTTGTTTCTTATGCATCTCGTCAACTTCGACCGCACGAGTTGAATTATGCTACGCATGATTTGGAGCTAGCAGCAGTAGCGCATGCGCTCAAAACCTGGAGACATTTCCTTAGTGGGAATCGTTGTGATGTGTACACGGATCACAAGAGTTTGAAGTACATTTTCACTCAGAAGGAGTTGAACCTCAGACAAACGAGATGGTTGGAGCTCATAAAGGATTATGATATGAAGTTGCACTATCATCCACGCAAGGCCAATGTCGTTGTAGACGCTTTGAGCCGGAAGAGTTATGCTAATACCCTAGTAAAGGGAGGATTGCCAAAGGAGTTAGCAGAAGATCTCAGGGAGCTTCGTTTGGAGATAGTTCCTAGGGGTTTTGTTGCAACATTGGAGGTTCAGTCAACATTGTTGGGAAAGATACAAGAAGCCAAGAAGGATGACAAAGAGATTGCCGAGATAAAGGAGAAGATGAGTGAAGGAAAAGCTAAGGGTTTTCGTGAGGACGAACACGACACCTTGTGGTTTGAGGACCGAATCTATGTGCCCAACAACGCTGAGATGAGGAAGTTGATACTACAAGAAGCACATGATTCGCCGTATTCGATACACCCCAGAAACACTAAGATGTATTTGGATTTGAAGGAATGTTTCTGGTGGACGGGAATGAAGAAAGATATTGCCGAGTATGTAGCCGTATGTGATGTATGTCAAAGAGTGAAGACAGAACATCAGAAGCCAGCAAGATTACTGCAGCCTATGTCGATACCCGAATGGAAGTGGGATAAGCTTGGAATGGATTTTATCACCGGATTGCCCAGGACCAGATCGGGGTATGACTCAATCTGGGTAGTAGTGGATCGCTTAACCAAAGTAGCCCAGTTTATCCCCGTGAAAACCACATATACCAGTGCAAAGTTGGCCAAGATATACATGACCAGGATCGTATGTCTGCATGGAGTTCCGAGGACCATCGTATCAGATAGAGGAACACAGTTCACCTCTAAGTTTTGGCATCAGTTACACCAGACTTTGGGAACTAGGCTAGAATTCAGTACATCTTTTCACCCGCAGACTGATGGACAGACCAAGAGAGTCAATCAGATTCTGGAGGACATGTTGAGAGCTTGTGCGCTAGATTATGGATCTAGTTGGGATGACAACTTGCCTTATGCGGAGTTCTAGTACAACAACAGTTACCAGGCCATTTTGAAGATGGCACCATTTGAAGCATTGTACGGGAGGAGATGCCGAACGTTGTTGATGTGGGATGAAGTCGGAGACCGTCAGTTGTTTGGACCAGGTCTGATCAAAGAGTCAGAAGAGAAGGTTAAGCTGATTAGAGATAGACTGAAGGTAGCTCAGTCCAGGCAGAAGAGTTATGAAGACTCGAAGCGCAAGGAAGTAGCCTATGAAATTGGAGACAGAGCGTACCTGAGAGTGTCGCCTCAACGGGGAGTTAAATGTTTTGGAGTTAAAGGAAAGTTAGCCCCAAGGTATGTACGGCCATACCATGTTTTGGAACACATAGTGATGGGCCTCGAACCCCTCATTGGTTACCCCAAGTGGAAGGTGTAAGATGCAGTAAGTAGAAGTGTTTTCCCCTAGCAAAGATGCCAAGGATCGAATCCCCAGAGACTCCTAGGTTCAACAGGTAGGTGTCAACTGCTAACGGCGTAATTAGCAATCAACGTGGACCTGCACACAGATACAAATAACTTTGCTCCCAACGAGTACAGAGGGGTTGTCAATCTCTCCGGCCTTGTAGTTCACAAAGGGTTAAAAGCAATATGATAGTAGTGATAGATAGTATTTTGCAATAGTAAATAAAATAGCGAAAAGTAAATAGTGGATGTGATCAATGATGGTAATATGGACCGGAGTCTCATGATGTTCACTAGTGATGTCTCTCTCCCAAAAGACGATAAAACAGCTATGTGAGGTAAACAAATTACAGCTGGGCAATTGACAGGACCACGAACGCAAACCAATGCTGACTACATTGCAAGAAAGGTTGAGGTTCAAAGCATGGGCGGTACGCCAAAGTAAGTAGACCGAAATCCATCAATATCTACTACTAATCATCCACCTTGAGATATCTATCCAGAACATCTCGCTGGTATTAAGTTGCGAGTCCCACCCATAGTGTAAACTCAATGCAACAGACAACTGCATTAAAAGAACTTTGCGTAAAGTAAACAATCCTTGCACCCGCGGGCACAAGCACCGTTGTTTTCCCCCTTGTGGCAACATCACATCCCCTAGACTCATATTTCTGTCACTCAAGCTAGTCATCGAGGGGCATGAACCCACAATCGAGCATAACGTTCCCTCTTGGAGTCACTACCTATTACTCGGCCAAAGCAATAAATAACAACGGGGAACATGCAAGAATTACTTATGAACTAAAATATAAAAGAGGTGAATCAAATATATTACTCAAGATCAAACTGAACATAATCTCATAATCCATCGGATCCCAGCAAACTCAACATAGCAACAGCATAAGGATTACATAGGTGCCTCGATCATGTAGGGCAGCTCACGAGGACTAATTAGTGAAGCACAAGAACGGGAGGAGAACATCACATAGCTACTGGTCATGGACTCATGGTCCAAGGGAGACTACTCATGAGTCATCCGGGAGGCGTCCATGGTGGTGGAGAAGCTCCCGGTGGTGATCCTCCCCTCCGGCAGGGTGCCGGGAAGAGTTCTCCTGGTGCTCCCGATCTTGGAAGCGGCAGCGGCGGCGGAACAGAGATGGGATCGCGAAAAGAAGTCCTGTTTCGAGGGTTTCGGAGAGTCCTTTAAATATATGCCAAAGTAGGGCACCGGGGGGCTCTCGGGGGGCCGAGGCGCCCCCCCGGCGCG
>LR738711.1:770363486-770433638 GCA_902687465.1 Secale cereale | reverse complement strand
GGCGCCCACCGGGCGCCTGGAGCCCCTGTGGCCCCCCCAGGTTGCCCTTCGGACGTAGTGTTGTTTCCGTATCGCTGATTTTTTATATAATTTTTCTGGATTTTTCTGGGCAGTTCTCGAAACGTTAAAACCTGAAATACAAAAACAGCGGAAAACAGAAACTGGCACTGGGGTGCACTGGATTAGTAAGTTAGTCCAAATATGATCAAAAGTGTATGGAAGTGTATGAATATCATAGCAATATCACCCAAAAGTGGCATGGAGCAAGCAAAAATTATAGATACGTTTTGGACGTATCACATAGGAGAGGTCACCTACAAGTTAGAGTTGCCTGAAGGATTGTCAGGAGTTCATGAAGTGTTTCATGTTTCTCAGCTTAAAAAGTGCCATGCTGAGATGGCCGATATTCCTTTAAGAGACACAGTGCCCCTGGAAGCAATTTAGTTGGATAGTGACCTAACTTACGAGGAGAAACCGGTCAAGATCCTTGAGTATGCAAGTAGAGTCACCCGCAGTAAGGTTATCAAGCTCTGCAAAGTTCAGTGGAGTCACCATACCAAAGATGAAGCCACCTGGGAACGAGAGGATGATCTATGCAAGGACCACCCACACCTATTCTCTAGCGAACCCGAATCTCGAGGGCGAGATTCATTCTAAGGGGTGTAGGTTTGTAACACCCCAAATTTTCAATTTGGAATGTTATACATAGATCATATTGTATAGCATATTTTTATTGCATTTGTGTGTTGCGATCCTCGAAATTCTAAGCAACTCAAGGACCCACGAAGAGAGTTGGGGATTTTACCGTTTTCATATTTTAGTTTTCTCAAATACCGGTACGGGGATCACTTTGCTTTTAATTATTTTTCTCTCCGAAAAATATTTCTGAATAAAATATATGAGCGGAGATAATATGACTTCTCCAAAACAAAAGAAATATTGGAGGAAAATTATTAAAATCACTTTTGGTATTTTTCGGATTTATTTGCGATTTTATTTGCATAGGAAAAATGTGCGTTTTTCAAAAATGCATTTAGTTCCGGGAAAAATGTTCACTTTGTCCTAAATATTATTAGAGGACGGTGAAAATTAATTTTTCGAGTCCGTTTAGTATTTTTTTTCCGCTAGTTTTGCCGCGTCAGGACTTAGAAAAAATAGTGAACCGACCTAGTCGGGCCGTACCCGACTAGGACTCCTCCAACCCGGCCTTTATAAGGCGAGGCCCAAACAGCCCCTAGCCCCGCAAACCCGAGCCGCCGGCGGCGGGACCCGCACCGCCGCCGCCGCCGCCGCCATGCCGCCGCCGCCTCGCCGCCGCCGGAGCCGCCCCCCCGCCGCACCTCGCCGCCCTGTGCCGCCGCCGCCGGAGTCCGCCGCCGACGAGGTAGTCTCCGCCGCCGAACTCGCCGCCGCCGCCGTTTTTTTTAGAAAACCATTCGGTCTTTTTTACAAAACCCTAGATCTGTTTTTTTAATATATCGGTTCGGTTTTTCCGTCGGTTTAGTTAAATAGCGGATGTCCGTCCGTCCGTTCATTTTAACGAACGCTTTTCATCTTTTAGTAACATACAGCGAACGTTCGTTCGTTAGCCTGTTCTTCCGTTTTCCTTTTCAGGGTTTTCCGGCGATTATTTTCGATCGCTATTTCTGCCCTGATCTTCTTTTTAGTTTTTCTCTTCGCTCGTAAGTCGGAATCAGGCGATTCAAATGGCTAGATCTTCGTCTCGAAGCCCTCTTTCCGTTTAACCAACTTGAAGAAGGTTTTGCTACGGTAAAATTTGACTTTAGTTCAATCTAGTAAACAGATCTTGTTTCTTTCGCAGTTTGAGTTTCGTTGCTCCGTTTGATTTGATTCTTTTTGCAAACCTGTGTTCTTAAGTTGAACTTTCTGGTTAGATCTTCTTATTTGGAGTTTTACCTATGCATCTTTGCTTATTTGCTTATGTATGCTATTGTTTGCTTGCGATAGAATTCCCAGAGTGCGAAGCATGCTACTACGAGTCCCTAGGTTTTGCGAATCATCAGCAAGGAAAGTAACACTTTGATCATACCCTTTATTACCCAGTTTTTATGCATTAGATCAAACCCTCACACATTGCATGAGTAGGATCTCTTAACTTGTGGGTCTGGAAAGTAGATTGTGGTAGAACCTATGACCTGCATTATTTTCAAACCCTTGGGAGTTACTTCTATGTTATGCTTAGGTTGCCATGCTATGCTCGTAGACGTGGATTGGGTTTGAGTGTATCCATGACAGATGTCAGATGTTAATTAAAGGTTCAACTTAAGGTGGCTACTTCAATACACATCTGGGTGGATT
The DNA here is from genome assembly GCA_902687465.1 of Secale cereale. Classification (NCBI taxonomy): domain Eukaryota; kingdom Viridiplantae; phylum Streptophyta; class Magnoliopsida; order Poales; family Poaceae; genus Secale; species Secale cereale. The sequence continues at coordinate 770,431,319 of LR738711.1, read as the reverse complement.
GGTTGCAGGGCACCTGGAGAATCCAGTGTTGTCCTAGGAAATCCCGGAGGAACCGTATGATTATCCTATGGAATGCCACCCAGGCTCAAAGGGATCATAAAACTATTCATACTAGAAACTTTCGTGTGCAGCCACAATGCCATTATGGGCTCTGGCATAGTATGAGTAAGTTGTGTGAGCTCTTTCAGTGGTGGACTAGCAGATGTAGGGGAAAGTAGGTGTAAGGGTCCACCCGGGGTAAAGAGTAAATGCTTCTAAAAGACTATGTTTCGGTCATCCGTTTCTCAAACACCATGCAGTGCGAGAAATCCAACGGAGGAGATTGAGTCTTGTGGGGAAAAGTGCGCAAACCTGTGTAGAGTGTACAAAATAATCATGATTAGTCGTGTCCCTGGTTATGGACATCTTGAGTATCTGGTAATTGAATTATTGGTTGATCTCAACACTCTAAATTAATTTGTTGGGTTAATGATGACTACTTTAATTGGGATTGAGTTGGAGGAACCTTCTCAATGATGTTTCAACTACCATGATAGTTAAAATAAAAGTTATTCCTTTGTTGTTGGGAAAAGTTGGCTTTATGCAAAAAAAATAACCTTAGAGCCTCCACCAGCCAAATATGCATATAGTGTTAGCCTTTATTTTTGTTACTTGCTCTACTGTGTTATCTTGCCAGCATATTCCATGTGCTGACCCGTTCCAGGCTGCAACATGTTATGTTGCAGACTTTTCAGAAGAAGAGTAAGGTGCGCTAGGTTGTTTGTCATGCACTCAGCTATGCCGTTGGAGTTGATGGACTCACTTATCTTCCAAGCCTTTCGCTGTTATCGTGTTAGATGGCCTTATGCCATATACTTTTGTAATAAGTTCTCTTTTGAGACATTCGATGTAATAAGTGTGTGATTGCCACACTGTTATAAATCCTGCAAGTACTGTGTGTGTCAGCATTACCGATCCAGGGATGACACAGAACACAGAGACTTCGGTCCATTCAGATCATGGTCGCTACAGCTTTATGTGTTGTACATGCCCTAGATGTGGGAATACGAGGTCTTACTCTGACTCGAAAACCGTTCACACCCACCTGCTTCATAAGAGTTTCATGCCACACTATAATGTTTGGACCAAGCACGGAGAAATAGGGGTTTTGATGGAAGACAACGAAGAAGAAGAGGACGATGACAACTATGTGCCCCGGAATACGGTGATGATGCAACGGGGGAAGCTGCTGAAGATCAAGAGGAACCAGACGATATTGTGCCCGATGATGATCTCCGACGGGTCATTGTTGATGCAAGGAGACAGTGCAAAAGTGAAAAGGAGAAGCTGAAGTCCAATCGCATGTTAGATGATCACAAAAAGGGTTGTACCCCAATTGCGAAGATGGCAACCCAAAGCTCAGTACCGTACTGGAATTGCTGATGTGGAAGGCGGAGAACGGTGTGCCTGATAAAGGATTTGAGAAGCTACTGAAAATATTGAAGAAGAAGCTTCCGAAGGATAACGAATTGCCCGACAGTACGTACGCAGCAAAGAAGGTTGTATGCCCTCTAGGATTGGAGGGGCATAAGATACATGCATGCCCTAATGACTGCATCCTCTACCGCGGTGCGTATGAGGATTTGAACGCATGCCCGGTATGCGGTGCATTGCGCTATAAGATCAGACGAGATGACCCTGGTGATGTTGACGGCGAGCGCCCAAGGAAGAGGGTTCCTGCCAAGGTGATGTGGTATGCTCCTATAATACCACGATTGAAACGTCTGTTCGGAAACAAAGAGCATGCCAAGTTGATGCGAAGGCACGCAGAGCACCGTAAGAAAGACTGGAAGTTGAGAGCACCCGCTAACGGCTCGCAGTGGAGAAAAATCGAGAGGACGTACTGGGAGGAGTTTGCAGGTGACTGATACGTCCAAAATGCATCACTATTTTATATCGTAATTCATCCTTATTCATTGATATATTTCACATTACGATGATGTTCTTATGTTGTTTTGGCCTATTTTACACAGTTTCCAACTTTCCGGTGCCGAAGCAGCAGACGCAGGATTCAGCGGTAAAAAGTGGACGCTAAGTTGCTGAAGAAGAATACCTCCAAATTACTTGAAAATCGATGGAGGGTATTTTCCAAAAGGATCACGAAGATACGCAAAAGAGCAACCAGAGGGGGGCCACAGGGTGCCCAGGCGGCCACCTGGCGCGGCCCCCACCCTGGCCGCGCCGGGAGGGCGCCTGGAGCCCCTGGCCCACTCCAGGTTTCCCCCTTTGGCCTATATACTCCTCGTCATCCAGAAACCCTAAAAAGAGGGGAGTTTACGGAGTTCCGCCGCCGCTCCGTGGCGGAAACCTACAGAGAAGAAAAGCCATCTCCGGCGGGCAGATTCCGCCGGGGAGATCACCTCCCGGAAGGGGAGATCATCGCCATCGTCATCACCATCGTCACGGGCATCATCGAGATCATCATCAACATCATCCCCAACATCAGCACCATCTCCATCTTCATCCAATCTCATCTCACAATTTCAACTTGTGTTGTAATCCGTACTATCTATCCTCTCTACCCTATCGGTGTTGATTACTACTTTGTGGTGAATGCTATTGAGTTTTGTTGGAGAAATATCATTGTATCCAGATTGTTTATCATCCATCTTTCTCCACTGATCATGATCTCTTTTATGTCTTGTGAGTATTTACTTTAGTTCTTGAGGACATGGGAGAAGTCTTGTTGTTAGTAGTCATATGATGTTGAAGTAATATGTGTTGTTTGATACTTAGGTTGTGTTGTTATTTTCCTAGTGGTGTTGTGTGAGTCGAACACTCAACACTTCGCCTTATTAAGGACCTAGGGGAATACATTGTGTACAAAGAATGCTTACGGTGGGTTGCCGGAGTGACAGAAACCTGAACCTCAGTTCGCACACTTTTGCACAAGGGAACAATGGATCATCGATCGTATTGCTATGGTTAGGCTTTTGCCTTAAATACTATCTTGTATTTGCGGATGCTTGCAAGGTGTTTAATCATAAGAGTGCACTCATCTTAGTCTAGAGGGTGTACTAGCATAGATCCACCCACTCAACACTTATCAACACATTACATAGTACCGATACGGAATATGGCGAAAGCACATGACTACCTCTCCCGTGTGTCCTCAAGAACACTTTAGCCTTTATAAGTTCAGTTGCTAGGCCTGTCCTTTGCTCAGAAAGGACTGGGCCACTTGTTACTCTCCAGTGCCTTTTACTTTGCTCTCTTTTACTTTCCTGTTGCTTATATCAAGAAAACCCCTAAAAAGTTATCTTTCAGTGCTTGCAGTTATTCCTTGCTCAGAATCACTTATCAATACCTTCTGCTCCTCGTTGGATTCGACACTCTTACTTATCGAAAACGCTGCAATAGATCCCTTACGGTTGTGGGTCATCAAGTACCGTTTTCTGGCGCCGTTGCCGGGGAGTGTAGCGCTATTGGTAAGTGAAGCTGGTAAGGAAGTTTTTATATTTCTGTTTTTATTTTGCTGTTGCTGCTCTTTGTCCTTATGGACAACCTTGCTATTGGATCGTTGCTTGTGGGAAGACGCCCCACATCTGTGGTGGTTGCTCCTCCCCCTACTGAAATTGTGCCCTATAAAATACCAACTGGTATTATCGATTATGTTTTGGCTAATCGTTATGCAGGAGACAGACATCCCGGTGAACACTTGCTATATCTATCACAACTATGTTCATTATTTAAGCTTGCAGGTGTATCAATGGAGTTTGTCATGAGGAAATTGTTCTCCGTATCGCTTATAGATAAAGCTTCAGATTGGTATAAGCTTCTCGATAACTCACACTTGCTTGATTGGCAAGAGCTTATGTCTCTCTTTTATACCAAGTTTTATCCTCTTCATGAAATTCATCGAGACAGGAACTATATCTATAACTTTAGGCCTCGTGATGGAGAAAGCATTGTTCAAGCTTGGGGGAGATTGAAGTCCCTAATGCTCAAATGTCCTATTCATGAGCTCCCCAAGAAAATTATACTTACAAATTTTTATGCCAGGCTTTCTCGCCAGGATAAGGAGATGCTGGATGCCTCCTCTAGTGGGGTATTTCAGACGAAGAGCGTTGAAGAAAGGTGGGATCTCATTGAAAGGATCCAAAGGAATACCGAAGATTGGGAAATCGATAAAGGTATTGAACCCGCCATAAATTATGAGCATGATTATATTGAGAGCTATGTGAAAACTGATTACTTCAATACCTTTTGCTCTAAGATTGGTCTTGATTCCCATCTAATGATTGATTTCCGTAAGGATTTTGCCTCTCACGTTGATTCTTTTAAAAAGAAGAGAGATCAGCATCATGAACCTTTCAAAGAGTTACCTGTTGATATTCATGTTGCTGACCCTATTTTGCCTGCAGTTATATATGAAAAGCCTCCTTTTCCCGAAAGGATAAGGGAGCACTCTCTTGTGACAGGCATAATAAATAAAAGTGAGAGAAGAATTGATGAGCCTGAGGACCAGATCAAGGTCGATCCTCGAGTTGCATTGGTTAAAGACCTTGTTACTAATGATGTTTTGGATTCCAATGTAAATTTTTGTGCGGTTTCCACTAACCTTGTCACAGCCAAGAATAAAGGCCCAATTTCAGGTACTCCAGTAGTATCTGTTAAAATAGGAGATCACAATTATTATGGGCTATGCGATTTGGGATCGAGTGCTAGTGCTATCCCCTATTCACTTTATCAAGAGATCCTCGGTGAGATTTCACCTTGTGAACTTGAAGAAGTTGATGTTACCATTCATCTTGCAAACAGAGCAACTATCTCTCCTATCGGAATTGTGAGAGACGTTGAAGTCCTATGTGGAAAGGTAAAATACCCTACCGACTTTCTAGTACTTGGTTCAGTGAGGGACAATTTTTGTCCTATTATTTTTGGTAGACCTTTTCTCAGAACTTGTGGAGCTATAATAGATTGCAAGAAAGGTAAAGTTTCTGTTGAATTCAATGGTGAGCCATATGAATTTAACTTTTCTAAGTTCTCTAAGCAGCCTCGTGGTACCGATTTACCTAGTGATGATAAAATTATTGAAAGTATTTCTTCTATTGCTATTCCCCCTAATGATCCTTTGCAGCAATATATGGAGGACCACGAGAATGATTTGCATATGCAGGAAAGAAATGAACTAGATGAAATATTCTTGAGACAACCTGCTATCCTGAAGCACAACCTTCCGGTTGAACCTTTGGGAATTTTATCAAAACCAAAAGAAGACCCGGTGTTCGATCTTAAACCTCTTCCTGATACGCTCAAGTATGCTTATTTAGATGAAAAGAAAGTATATCCTGTTATTATCAACTCTAACCTTTCAGGATATGAAGAAGAGCGACTATTGGAAGTACTTCGTAAACACCGAGGTGCAATTGGCTATACCCTTGATGACCTTAAGGGGATTAGTCCATCTATCTGTCAACATACTATCAACCTTGAGCCCGATGCTAAACCAGTTGTTGATCATCAACGACGGTTGATCCCGAAGATGATGGATGTTGTAAGAACTGAGATTCTCAAGCTTCTAGCCGCAGGTATTATCTACCCTATAGCTGATAGTAAGTGGGTAAGCCCGGTACATTGTGTTCCTAAGAAAGGAGGTACAAATGTGGTTCCTAATGATAAGAATGAACTAATACCTCAGAGAATTATTATTGGATATAGAATGTGTATTGATTACAGGAAGCTGAACAAGGCAACCAGGAAGGATCACTACCCGTTGCCGTTCATCGACCAAATGCTTGAAAGGTTATCCAAAAATACCCACTTTTGTTACCTCGATGGTTAATCTGGCTTCTCTCAAATTCATGTTAACACTGCTGATCAAGAGAAGACCACTTTTACTTGTCCCTATGGTACTTATACTTACAGGCCTATGCCTTTTGGTTTATGTAATGCCCCTGCTACTTTTCAAAGGTGTATGTCTGCTATCTTTCATGGTTTCTGTGAGGAGATTGTGGAAGTCTTCATGGACGATTTCTCCGTCTATGGAACTTCCTTTGACCATTGTCTCCACAACCTTAATAAAGTTTTGCAGAGATGTGAGGAGACAAATCTGGTACTCAACTGGGAGAAGTGCCACTTCATGGTTAACGAAGGAATTGTTCTTGGTCACAAGATTTCCGAAAGGGGAATTGAGGTGGACAAGGCCAAGATCGAAGCAATTGAGAGGATGCCCTATCCAAGGGACATCAAAGGTATTCGCAGTTTCCTCGGTCATGCTGGTTTCTATAGAAGATTTATTAAAGACTTTTCTAAGACTTCGAGACCCCTCACTAATCTTCTCCAGAAGGACGTTCCTTTTGTATTTAATGAAGATTGTAAGGAGGCTTTTGAAGTTCTTAAGAAAGCTTTAATAACCGCTCCTACAGTACAACCACCTGACTGGAATTTACCTTTTGAGATTATGTGTGATGCTAGTGATTTTGCTGTTGGAGCTATTTTAGGGCAAAGGGTTGATAAGAAATTGAATGTTATACATTATGCTAGTAAAACCCTTGATAGTGCTCAAAAGAATTATGCTACTACTGAGAAGGAATTCTTAGCTGTAGTGTTTGCTTGTGATAAGTTTAGGCAGTATATTGTTGATTCCAAAGTTATTATTCATACTGACCATGCTGCCATTAAGTACCTTATGACAAAGAAGGATGCCAAGCCAAGACTTATCAGATGTGTACTACTTCTTCAAGAATTTGATTTGCAGATTGTTGATAGGAAAGGGGAAGACAATCCGGTGGCGGACAATCTTTCAAGGATGGAAGATATACCGCATGATCCCATCCCAGTCAACGACAGTTTTCCAGACGAGCAACTTGCCGTTGTAAAAGTACAGTCTATTTCCGATCCTTGGTTTGCAGATTATGCTAATTTTATCGTTGCGAAGTATTTGCCTCCAGGTTTAACATTTCAGCAAAGGAAGAAGTTCTTTCATGATTTGAGGCACTACTTTTGGGATGACCCACATCTTTTCAAAGAAGGTCCAGACGGGATCGTGAGAAGATGCATACCGGAACATGAGCAGAAGGACATTCTCAGACAATGTCATGATAGTCCCTATGGAGGACATCATGCCGGTGAGAGGACCGCACATAAGGTTCTTCAATCAGGTTTTTATTGGCCTACTCTCTTTAAGGATGCTAGAAATTATGTTTTAGCCTGTGATAAATGTCAGAGAGTTGGTAACATTAGTAGAAGGAATGAGATGCCTATGAATTACTCACTAGTGATTGAACCTTTTGATTGCTGGGGTTTTGATTTTATGGGTCCTTTTCCTTCTTCGCACAAGTACACTCACATTTTAGTAGCTGTTGATTATGTGACCAAGTGGGTTGAAGCAATCCCCACTGAAAGTGCTGATCACAAGACATCTTTGAAAATGCTCAAAGATGTGATTTTCCCTAGGTTTGGTGTACCTAGGTATCTCATGACTGATGGAGGATCACACTTCACGCATGGAGCTTTTAGAAAAGCTTTAGCCAAGTATGATGTCAATCATAGAATTGCTTCACCGTACCATCCTCAAACTAGTGGGCAAGTTGAGCTCACCAACAGAGAGATCAAGTTGATCTTACAGAAGACAGTAAATAGAAATAGAAAGGACTAGTCAAATAAGTTAGGAGATGCTTTGTGGGCGTATAGAACTGCTTACAAAAACCCCATGGGCATGTCCCCCTGTAAGACGGTTTATGGCAAGGCTTGCCATTTTCCATTAGAATTAGAGCACAAAGCTTTCTGGGCTGTTAGAGAGCTTAATGCTGACCCAAAGTTAGCTGGTGAGAAGCGTCTCATGAACTTGACTTCTCTAGATGAGTGGAGAAGTGAAGCTTACGAGAGCGCTAAAATGTTCAAGGAAAAGGTAAAGAAGTGGCATGATAGGAGGATTCTGAAACGTGAATTTAATGTTGGTGATAAAGTTTTGTTGTTTAAATCCCGTTTCAGGTTTTCTCCAGGCAAACTACTTTCCAGGTGGGAAGGGCCATTTCATATTGAAGAAGTCTATCGGTCTGGTGCAATAAAGATTAACAATTTTGAAGGCACCAAACCTCAAGTTGTGAATGGGCAAAGACTTAAGCATTACATAGCAGGAGACCCTATCAATGTTGATGTGAATATGATATACACAACAACTCACGAAGAACATGTTGCAGCCCTGTTTCAGACACCAGCAGAAGCAGAATAAGAAAAGGTATGTATTACGGTAAGGAAACATCGCGAACCGCCATAAAAGTTCCATATTTTGAGGTTTTGCAAAATTAGGAAAATTCCAAGCCTAAGTGGAGCCGGAGACAAGCTCCAGGGGGCCCAGGCGCCCCCCTGGCGCGGCCTACCTCCTGGCCGCGCCGGGAGGCCGCCTGGGCACCCAGGAGTCCGTCTCCGACCCCACTTTAGCTTGTTACCTTCCTTTCTGTGCAGAAATTTTTGCTATATATTTGCCCGGATTGTTCCGGCAACGTATCTCGCGATTTCGTGTGTTTTCTTTTTGATCTGTTTCTGCCAGGAAATCTTTTAGCTGGACCTAGGTGCCATGGCTTCCCCAAGTTCCCCCAAGGACAAGTTCGTCGTCAACGTCATCAACCCTTACCTCGCTGAGGTGAAGAAGCACCCTCAGGTTGTTCGGATGGAGGACGGTGTCCTCCATCAAGAAGATCTGAAGGGACCTATCAAGGAGGGGAGCATCCAGGCCAGGCTAGAAGAAGTGGAGCAAGAAGTCGTCAAGTACAAGAAGATGATCGAGCGTGGTGTTGAAGCTAACTTTGACATCATCAACGAGCTGAAGACCTACTTCCTGAAGGAGATGAAGGAGATGTGGAAAAGCATCACCGCATCTGAAGAAAGAATTGAAGAGCTCTGTCAGGGATATGACTAGCAGGTATGAACCGGCTAGTGTAAACCGGCTTAGTTATATTATACTTGGCTGTAGTATTTAGTAAAGGCTACGGCCCATGAGATCTTAAGGCCCATGTATAGAAGTGTGGTTTGTAAACCGCCAAGCAATGTAACTTGAGAGATAAGGAAGAACAGACAGAGACCGAGGCGGACACAAGTATGAGCCGGCCTCGGGACTCTGTAAACCAGACCAGGCGTCACCTCTATATAAAGGGACGACCCGGCGACGGTTCAGGGGGAAGCAAGAATCAACCCGTCGAGACTACTGGCAAGCGAATCCGCTCCCTGTAAACCGACGCCCAAGCAATACCAAACCAACTAGACGTAGGCTTTTACCTTCATCGAAGGGGCCGAACTAGTATAAACTCTCTGTGTCCTTTGTGTGCTATGAACCCCTTCAAGCTAACCCGTGCGATGGTTCCATCATCAAGTCCGCTAAACCGGACATCTGCCGTGCTAATTCCACGACAGTTGGCGCCCACCGTGGGGCCTCCGCACGATGGTTTCGAGTTCTTGAAGGGTAGCTTTGAAGGGCTCAAGGGTTACGCGGTCGGCCGGATGACCAAGAGTCGCCGCGGCCGGATCTACATCGACGACGCAGGTTGGGGACCGGAGGCCGATTCAATCGAATACGGGTACCGGGTTCCCTTCGGCGACATCCAAGTCTTCATTGGCAAAATCGGCGAACCGGGACCTAAGCCGGACATCTTCCCCAACATCATCGATCCGGCTCAGCGTGCGAGATCGGCCCGGATTCAGCCCGCCATGAAGCACGTGTTCGTTGGAGCGATCCACGGAGTTCGAACCGAGGACGGATCGGAATCCGATGGTGCAACAGTTGTCTACTCAGACGACGAAGCTTCATCCGGAGAAACTGAGTCTCTGTATCAGTTGCAGGACGGCCGGTCTGAGGATGAGTCCGATGGAAACAGTATTCCGAACCCCTTCGGCCCGCCAAACCGGGTGGCAGTCTTTATGGCCGGTTCACAGCCCCCGGTGAATGGGGCGACAGCGATAGCTGGTGTAGGGGGGAGCGGCACGACCCTCTCACCTACTGACGTTCTATCCACCTTGATGGATGAGTTCACAGCTAAAGCGGTGGAAACAGTAGCTCCAGCAGACAAGGCGCATCATGATGCAGAGCTCCTCCAGTTAAAAGGCCGGATTGATCAGTTAAAGGAGATTCTGAAGGCAGAAAGAGAGATGATAGCGGTAAGACAAGCGGAGCTGGATGATCGGGCTTTTCACCTAAGGATGGAGCAAGCTTCTATGGAAGGAGTAAGGGGACGAAAGTACCAGTCTCGTCTACCGCCGGTTTATGAAGCAACGAATCTGTTCAGGACACCTGGGGCTGGGACTAGTAATAATCCGGCTTCAAACCGGAGGGCACCCCCAGCCAGGGAGGAGCCGGTTCAGCAACCCACCGCAGAGCGGGATCGCCGGATCACATCGGCACCTTACATTCCCACCCCTTCAGGTCATTATTCAAACCCTTTGGATAACATCGCTGCAGCTACTGCACGTTTGGCCGCTTTACCTGTGGAGGAGACGTCTCTGGTGGCATTGGAGGCGCGCAGGGTCAAGGAGCTGCTTAATACGGCGTTGATACAGCAGCAAGCATATTCTCATAGCAGGGAAAGGCTACATTCAACACCACATCCCAGCCGGAGTTATACTAGGCATTGGGAGGAGCCAGAAGTGTCTAGCAGCGAACGCAGGAGGCATCAGCGCAGACAGGATAATCCGGCGGGTGCAGCGGCACCAGCTCCGGATATAAACCGGGTTAGATCAGGAGCCCGGGAGGAGGTTCGTCAAACAACGCCGGTTCATACAGCCACAGCAGAAACATGAATTACGACGAGTTCTTTTGGGGTGCAATGCCTTGTCCCTGCTTTGCGGGGTGTCAAGCTGCCTAAGGATTTTAAAGGGCCCCGCAAGGTACCTAATTACACAGTAGATTTAGCTCCAGAAGCTTGGATTGAAAGTTATGAGATGGCCATGGAGATGCTGGACGTGGATGAATCGGCTTGTGCTAAGTATTTTACAATGATGCTTGAAGGTACGGCCCGGACCTGGCTGAAGGGTTTGCCCCTGAACTCTATCGGATCATGGGGGGAACTACGCAGCCAGTTTATCAAAAACTTCAAAGATACATGCAAACAGTCGATGTCAGTGGTGGATCTAGCAGCTTGTGTGCAAGGAGAGCAGGAGTCTACAGCTGCTTGGGTACGGAGAGTTGCGGAGATCTTGCACTCTTCGAATAGTATCAATCCTAGTACGGCTATAGTGACTTTGGAAAATAATTGCCGGTTTGAATCTTTAAAGTTAAAGCTCGGACGGCTTAAAAGGGATTGTAATGATATGGGAACTCTCATGAGTGCCTTGGTAAAATATGGGGACTCTGATAACACCAAGTATCCAGAAGCGGAAGGAGACAAGATGGGGAAGGTTAGCAAGTCTGGTAAACCGGCACAAGTTAATCCGGCTACTACGAGTTTTTTGGGCAAACGGAAGGCAGAGGGTGGTTCTGACTTCGTGGCCAACACTCAAGTTCAAGGGGGCTTTCAGCATGGCTTGGGAAACCCACCTCCACAAATCGGCGGAGGGACTCTTAGCTGGGACCAAGAGTTAGATCAGCCTTGTCCGAAGCATAGCATGAAAAATCGACCGGCAAAGCACACCATAAGAGAGTGCATGCCCCTTATGAAAGCAATGGCGGGCCGTTTTAATCCTCATGACAGGCCTCCAAATGGCGGTTCAGGTCCTGGATTTTATAGTCCGGGTCATCAGGGGAGCAGCTCCGGATCAGGATATAGGGGCAATAACAATGGTTATCAAAACTGGACCGGTAGTCAAAATAATCAAGGAAGTTATAATAACCAGGGCAATCAGTCGCATCATCAAGGTGGTTACAATAACCCAAGCAATCAGCAACATGGCCAAGGTGGTTATAATAACCACAGCAATCAACAGCAGGGCCAAGGGAATTACAATAATCAGGGGAATCAACAACGTCAGCAACAGCAGCCGCAATCCGGGTATCAAAGTAATCCAAAGGAGTTGAGCAGTGGGCAATATCATGTCTTCACTACAAGTCTGTGTAAACGAGATCAGAAGGTTTTGAAATGGGCTGTTAACGCAGTTGAACCGGCAACACCGCGATTTCTGCGTTGGTCAGAACAACCCATTGTGTGGAGTAGAGAAGACCACCCAATGCGGGTGGATAATCCGGGCCATTTAGCCTTGGTGGTGGCACCTCAGGTGGGAGGTTACAAATTCACTAAAGTTCTCATGGACGGCGGTAGCAGCATAAATATTTTGTACTATGAGACTTTCCGTCGTATGGGTCTGACGGATAAGAAGTTAAGGCAATCAAACACAGTGTTTCATGGAGTGGTGCCAGGTAAGTCGGCTTATCCGGTTGGAAAGATTGATTTGGAAGTTACTTTTGGAGATGAACATGATTCTAGGTCGGAGATGATAACTTTCGAGGTCATCAAAATCAAAAGCCCTTATCACGCTCTGTTTGGAAGGACGGTTTATGCTAAGTTTATGGCTAGGCCATGTTACGTTTATCTGCAGCTTAAAATGCCGGGTCATAAGGGCACGATCACGGTTCATGGAAGTCGCAAGATAGCAGTGGAATGTGAAGAAGGAGATGCAGCCTATGCAGAAGCAGTATGTGCCACGGAAGAGTTGAAATATTATAAAGATAATGTTGATCCGGCAGATATGACTCCGCTGAAGAAGCCAACTACAGAGCATGATCCGGCGTTGAAGTTTAAATCAGCAGAGGAGACCAAGCAAGTTGATTTTGTGCCTGGAGATTCGTCTAAGCAGTTCACTATCAGCGCTAACCTTGATCCCAAATAGGAAAACACGCTCATCGAGTTCATCCGTGAGAACCGGGATATCTTTGCATGGAAACCTTCTGACATGCCAGGTATACCGAGGGAACTCGCTGAGCACAGTCTTAATATTGATCCGAAGTTTAAACCGGTCAAGCAGTATCTGTGCCGCTTCAATGAGGAGAGGCGCAAGGCTATAGAAGAAGAAGTGGCCAGGCTTTTGGCCGCAGGATTCATAGTGGAAGTTTTTCATCCGGAGTGGTTGGCTAATCCGGTGCTGGTGTTAAAGAAGAACGGGAAGTGGAGAATGTGTGTGGACTATACATACCTCAACAAGGCTTGTCCAACTGATCTTTTTGCTCTCCCTCGCATTGATCAAATTATCGATGCCACAGCGGGATGTGAGCGGCTAAGCTTTTTGTATGCGTATTCAGGGTATCACCAGATCAAGATGGCAGTTAAAGACCAGGAGAAGACAGCTTTCATAACCCCTTTTGGTGTTTTTTGCTATGTATCTATGCCTTTTGGGCTTAAAAGCGCACAAGCGACTTATCAGCGTTGCGTTCAAAATTGTCTGAAAGGGCAGATAGGGAGGAATGTTCATGCTTATGTGGATGACATTGTGGTCAAGTCAAGGAAGGAAGAAACAATGATAGAGGATCTTAAGGAAACTTTTGATAATCTTCGAGCTTATAAGATGATGCTTAAACCGGAGAAGTGTGCTTTTGGTGTTCCGGCAGGTAAACTACTGGGATTCTTGGTCTCAAACAGAGGAATAGAAGCTAATCCAGAGAAGATCAAGGCCATCACATCTTTGACTAAACCGGTTTGCATCAATGATGTTCAGCGTATAGCTGGCCGGATCACATCATTAAGCCGGTTCATCAGCCGTTTGGGAGAGAAGGCGATCCCGCTTTACCAGATGCTGAGGAAAACAGACCGGTTTATATGGAGTGATGAAGCAAACACATCATTCGAGGAATTAAAGCGGCAATTGGCAAAGCCGCCGGTTTTAGCTGCTCCTATTGATAAGGAGCCGTTGCTGTTATACGTCGCTGCCAATGCACGGGCAGTCAGCGTCGCAATCGTGGTTGAGCGCAAGGAAGCAGGGAAGGAATACCCGGTTCAGCGTCCGGTTTACTACGTGAGCGAAGTACTCATTGAATCCAAGCAGAGATACCCTCACTGGCAGAAGTTGGTGTATGGTGTGTTTATGGCAAACCGGAAGTTGAAGCATTATTTCCAAGGTCATCCAATAACTGTGGTTAGTTCAGCACCGTTGGGGGACATAATCCAGAACAGGGAAGCTATAGGTAGGGTGGCAAAGTGGGCCATAGAGCTCAGCCCACATGAGTTGAAGTATGTGCCACGTACCGCTATAAAATCTCAGGCATTGGTAGATTTCATCAATGATTGGACAGAGTTGCAAACTCCTGAGGAGAAGCTGGATCTTACTTACTGGACGATTCACTTTGACGGTTCAAGACAATTGGAGGGCTCGGGGGCTGGAGTTGTGTTAACTTCCCCGAGAGGTGATAAATTTTGTTATGTCCTCCGCCTATTGTTTCCTTGTACTAATAATGCAGCAGAATATGAAGCACTACTTCATGGTTTGCGGCTGGCAAAGGAGATGAACTTGAGCCAGGTTAAGTGCTTTGGCGACTCAGATTTGGTGGCACAGCAAGTTTCCGGCAAGTGGGATTCAAGAGATCCCCTCATGGCGGCTTACAGACGAGAGGTTGAAGCAGTTGCAGGATACTTCAAAGGATATCAGGTGGATCACATAGACCGGCGAAGGAACGAAGCGGCCGACGCTCTAAGCCGGCTGGGTTCTCAACGTAAATCGGTGCCACCAAACACTTTTTTGGATGAATTGCACAGTCCTTCGGTTCAGATACCGTCGGAGGAAGACCTAGCTGTTCCTGATCCGGAGGCACAGTTAGTTGCAGCGCTTCATGTTATTCCAGATTGGACGCTGCCTTATTTGGCATATTTGAGCCGAGGGGAGTTACCGGACGATGAAGAAGAAGCACGACAAATAATCCGGCGTTCTAAGTCCATGACAATTGCAAACGGAGAGCTTCATCATCGCAGTACTTCTGGAGTATTTCAGCGGTGTGTGTCAGCTGAGGAAGGTTGTGAGATCCTTCGCGAGATCCATGAAGGGGATTGTGGTCATCACGCCGGTTCAAAATCATTGGTGGCTAAAGCATTCCGGCATGGTTTCTATTGGTTAACTGCTCATGCAGATGCGGCAGATCTGGTCCGAAAGTGTGATGCTTGTCAGAAATTTTCAAGGCGTGCTCTGGTTCCGGCGCAGGAGCTCCGGATGATACCAATAATTTGGCCATTTGTGACTTGGGGGCTTGATATGGTTGGACCCTTCAAGCGATCCCAAGATCAGAAAACTCATCTACTAGTAGAAGTAGACAAGTTTACAAAGTGGGTTGAAGCGGAGCCTATAAGCAAGTGTGATGCGGCAACGGCAGTCAAATTCATCAAAAAAGTAATTTTCCGTTTTGGTTTCCACACAGCATCATCACAGACAATGGCACCAATTTATCTCAGGGTGAGATGGAAGAATTCTGTCAACGAGAACATATTCGCTTGGACGTATCTTCTGTGGCCCACCCCCAATCCAATGGTCAGGCTGAGAGGGCAAATCAGGAGATTTTGCGAGGTATCAAACCCCGGCTTATGACGCCTTTGCAGAGAACCCTAGGATGTTGGGTTGAGGAGTTGCCATCTGTTCTTTGGAGTATCAACACTACACCAAACCGGTCTACAGGTTACACACCTTTCTTCATGGTCTATGGTGCTGAAGCAGTCCTTCCGAGCGATATACGTCATGATTCACCAAGGGTGACGGCTTATGTTGAAGCAGCCAACGAGAGAGCAAGGCAAGACAGTTTAGACCGGCTGGATGAAGAGCGTGATATAGCTGCGGCACGATCTGTAATTTATCAACAAGACTTACGCAGATATCATAGCCGCCGGATCAGAACAAGGACGTTCCAGGAGGGCGACTTGGTACTCCGGCTCATCCAAGATCAAACAGATATGCACAAGCTATCCCCACCTTGGGAAGGGCCCTTTGTGGTCAGTAAGAATTTACACAACGGTTCATATTACTTGGTGGACGTTCGAGAACACAAGGACTCACGGACATCAGAAGAGGAGACGAAGAGGCCATGGAACATCGCCCATTTACGGCCATACTATACTTGAGCTACGAGCTCCACTGTATCCTATGTATATATTATGATTAATAAATAAACCGGCACCCTCGGTAAACTGGGGGCTCAGCCCTTTTTCCACATACAAATATCTTGTGAAAACACCAATGCAAGTTTTTTATCAGATATTATATTTCAACATATTGGCCGGTTTAAGTTTGATTTTTTGCAAAGCAAAACTTTCTAAAGAACATGAGATGACATCCGGTTCAAAGAAAGGACGCTTCACGATTTACCCACCGGTTCAGGAGGAACCCTGGAGACCCTCCGAAAAGTTGGATAATCCACATTCAGTGATTGGTTTAGATTTACCCACCGGTTCAGGAGGAACCTTGGAGACCCTCTGAAAAGTTGGATAATCCACATTCAGTGATTGGTTTAGATTTACCCACCGGTTCAGGAGGAACCCTGGAGACCCTCTGAAAAGTTGGATAATCCACATTCAGTGATTGGTTTAGAATTACCCACCGGTTCAGGAGGAACCCTGGAGACCCTCTGAAAAGTTGGATAATCCACATTCAGTGATTGGTTTATAATTACCCACCGGTTCAGGAGGAACCATGGAGGCCCTCTGGAAAGATGGATAATCCACATCCAGTGATTGGCTCAAATTTGTTACGGTTCTATCGGCCCTCTGAAAAGATGGATAATCCACATTCAGTGATTGGCTAGGCCCTCTGGGAAAGATGGATAATCCACATCCCATTGATTGGCTCAGTTTTTTATTTGCAGTTCTATCGGCCCTCTGAAAAGATGGATAATCCACATTCAGTGATTGGCTAGGCCCCCTGGGAAAGATGGATAATCCACATCCCATTGATTGGCTGAACCTTGCTTTGAGCCTGGCAGCTCTTAAAAAGCCTCGACTACATGGTCTTATTTGCAAACATTTGCATCTTTTTGTGTTTTGTGTTTTAACAATTTAAACCGGAGTGGAACAGCTACAGAAGCTGACCACATATCTATAAAGTGAAAAGTCTGGGTCATGAATACCAGCATGAGTAAACCGGTGTTCATTATAACACGGATCATCTATCAGGCAACAAGCCACAAATTTCTGAACAAAGTTTTTCAGAACAAGATGAACCGGAGTCTCTCATCAAAACCCGGGTTTCTAATTGGATCCATGAAGATCTTCATCCAAGTATTGAGCATATATAATCTCAGGTATAACTTTATTGCTGGTATGAGTATGTACTTATTTGACGTTTGGAGAGAACAATTTAATCCGTCCAGTGGTAAACCGCTAGGACATATTTTCAGTATTATATTCTGCAGGAGCAGAGGATATGCAAGATAAGCAACATCAAATAACATTTAAATTGGCAAATATTTCACATAAGAAAGACAGAATATCCGGATTAAAGCAGATCAAGTTTCAGCTATCCTATTACAAGGTATAGCAAGCCTGACGGATTAAAAAGATTGTTTGGCAAAACAGAGACTGCAAATACAACAATAAGTTTTGAATTATGCTCCTCCTTGCCGAGACGGCTGGCCATCACCTTGATCCGGAATATCTTCATCTTCTTGAAGCGGTTGGAAATCCGGCACACGCCAATCAATCTTCGTCAAAGCCCAGAAATACATCTCGTCGTTGATAAGTTCAGAAGGTTCAATATCTGGAGCGAAGGTATGAGGACGAACCGGCGGGATTAAATTGACGGTGTCATAAACCGGCCGCTCCACCCGCTCGTTTTGCAAGTCGTACCCCGGATGATACCTGGATAAGTCGGATTCAGCTGCAAGCTTGCTGGCAAGGGGACGCATCTCCTTCGTCAAGGCGTAGAGATCCTTTGCGGTAAAAGTGGAGCCGTCATCTTTTGTGTCAGGAAATCCAGTTAAAGCCTCTTCCGGATCAAGATCCGGGACCCAAGCCTTAGCCCTGGTAAGGGCCAGAAGAGTACCACTTCGGGCGGCAGATTTTTTGACTTCTTCAAGACGAACCGGCAAAACAGATAACTTTTTCAACGTGTCTTGGATAGTCGTAGGGGCCGGTTTACCGAAAGATGTTGCACTAATGATCCTCTGAGCGCCGGAATACAGCTGCTCGACCAAGGTGTAACATGCTTTAAGCTTCTTCCGTAGGTCATCCCCAAGATGGGAGACACGGAGCCCTGCATATAGATATTACGTTTAAACCGGCACAGATGGAAGATTACAAGGATAAAGCAGGAGTTCAGATTATACTTACCAAAGACTGTAGAGGTCATCAACTCAATCTGCTGCTTTAAACCGGTTAACTCTTCTGTAACCGGATTAAGCGCCCTTTCAGCGTCCTGAATCCTTTTCTCAAGATCTTTCTTTTGAACCTCAAAAGTGGTCCGTTCTTCTTCAAAGTATTTCTTCAGATCTTCAGCAGTCTTTAAGCTTACCTGAAGATCTTTTTTAGCTTTCGAAGCGGCAGATTCTGTCTCAGCAAGACGCCTCCGAAGTTCATTAATCTCATCAGCGTTCCGGTTTAAATCAGCCTGCAAGCACAGTCAAGGGACAAGAAGCAAAATCAGACAAGTCTCAAGCACACAAACAAGTTGTCTACTTGACACTTGGGGGCTAATGGATGATTGAAATATCATCAGAAATTTTTACAAGTATCAAATACATAAACAAGTTATCTACTTGATACTTGGGGGCTAATGTAAAGATCAATTGTTCAAACTATAAAGTTCCGGTTCACCTTCAGCACGTAGCTAAACCGGAACTTGGGGGCTGTTATGGGATAGAAGCATATCAAAAGTGCAAAGACAGAAGAAAAGGATTAACTCATATTTCTCCTTCATTAAGTTAACCAAACTCGCTTCATAGTCTCGGCTGCTTTGGAGCCGGTTTAGATACCCAGAATAAATTTCTTGGGCGCTCATGTCCGCAAGATTGGATACTTCGGTACTCCATTTACCCTTCTCCTTATATAACTTCTCCGTTTTAGCCGTATGCTTGGCTAAAACGGTGGGCTCAGCCGGAGCAACGAATGCAGCCCCAGTCACTACAACTTCTGGAGAAGAGGGGGCAATTGGAGTCCCAGTGTGAGCCGGATTGGGAGATGCCGGATTAATTTGAGGAGAGTTGACCCGGGCAGGACTTGGCGAGTTGTGCGCATCTTCAGCAGTAGGGTTTTCGGGCACTGAGAGGTGATCCATAGGCGTAGGATCTTCAAGAGGTGCTATGGGCTCGCTTTCTGGAGGAACGGTCGTTGCCGGATCATTGGCCGGATTATCTGCAGAGGTCTCAGTAGGAGGTTTGTTTGCCTTGGGTTTCTTGCTAGGCTTTGGCTTGCTGGAAAAAGTTTGCAAAATGAGTTAACATTATAAATCAAAAATGGAATCATAAATCAGAAATGTTAAAAAGATTTACCCTGGTACAGTTTTCAATGGGGGAAGCTGTGTAGCAGTCGATTCACCAGAAGAAGACAGTGGAGTTTCCTGATAATCAGGGTCAGATGGTTTAAGAGGTTTCCGGATAAGCCCGGCCTTGGGATGAAGGAGAGTCGGAGAAAGTATCACCTCAGCACGGCGCTTCCGAGCCGGAGTTAAAGAAATCCCGGATGATTCCACTGCCAGGCCACTATGGCGGGTGGTCCGGCGAAGAGCTTCATGTTGTTGCTTCTTCGAAATAAAATTAGGATCCAACTGAGCATAAGGGTGAGAAAATTGGTATTTCCGGACGGTCCGACGACTTTTTTGTGGAAGAGGTTCTGAATCAGAAGAAAGGATAGTTACCTCAACCTCGGCCGGATTATCACCTTCAGCCAACTCCTATGGAAAGTTATCAACAACCTCGGCCGGATTATCACCTTTAGCCAACTCCTATGGAAAGTTATCATTAGATACAGATATGAATACAAGAAAGCAAAATTCAAACCGGTTTAATTCATACCTCGGAATCCGGATCATCATCCTCGGCGTGAGAGCTGGAGTCAAGAGTCGCCTTTCTTTTCTTGTTAGCAAAGGTCCTACGGCGTGCTTGCTTGCCGGTTTTCTCCTGAGGTTTTCTCTTCCAGAAAGGATCATCAGCCTATTTAAAAGAAGGAATGACAGTTAAAGGGACGGTTTAAATAAATGGATTACAAATACAGGATAAAGCAAAACTTACCGCATGCAGTTTATTCTTCTTATAATATGGTGCTAATCCGACTTTGCTGCAGTCTGCTAAGGAGACGTTGAGCATCTTTTTAGCCGATTCAATAACCTCCGACTCAGATAATTTTTCCTTGGTAAACCGTTGAGGATCGTCCTGTTTACCAGAATACTGGCACATCAGCTGTGATCGCCGGCTCAAGGGAAGGATGCTCCAAGACAACCAGCAGTGCATAAAGTCAGTTCCAGTCAAGCCATTGGCCATGAAAGCTTTTAACCTAGAGAGCTGTGATGCAAACCGGGTCCGCTCAACAGAGCTGAGTCGTTGTGGTAGAGGATGATCCTCCGGAATACGGTGCTCACGATAACCCGGCAAGGGGTTCTCCCCTTCAGGAGAAGTGTCAATGCAATAAAACCATGACTTGTTCCACTCTTTTGGATGCGTGTGTAAAGCGGCGTGAGGAAAGACAGCGTCCCTCCTTTTCTGGATACTAACACCGCCGAGCTCCTGATGCGGTCCACAAGTGAACTCTGTGCGCCGGTTCAGGTGAAAGAAGTCCCGGAACAGATCGACAGACGGTTCTTCTTGCAGATACACCTCCGAAAACACTTGGAAGTCACAGATATTTGAAATAGAGTTGGGTCCAATATCCTGAGGGTGGAGTTGGAAGGCAGCAAGAACGTCACGGAAAAACTTTGAACCGGGGGGGAGAGAAGCCTCGAGATATGTGATCAAAGAACACAATAACCTCCCCAGGTCTGGGAGTAGGAGGGCATTCATTCCCCGGAGCTCGCCACTTCAAAACAGACTGAGGGCCTAAGGTACCAATTTCAGAAATTTTGACCAAGTCTTCTTCCGTGATAATGGAAGGAACCCAATCACAAGAGACAAACTGCTTGGCCATAGCAATGGAAGGACAAGTACTGAAAAAGATAAAGTGGAAAAAACGGATTATGCGGGTACAGCAGTATAAACCGGAAAATATCTATGAAAGTCACGCAACGGTTTGAACCGAAGACTAATGGTATGGTTAAACCGGCAATAACAGGGAGCTATGTCATTACCGGTTCACGACAATAAAAGAGGAACAGCTAAACTGTCGCGTTCAAATTCAAAAGTTTTACAGGAACAGGGCATAACAGTTTAGACCGGAGTATACCTAATGGATCTACAAAGGAGAAGAAACAGTTTCTTTGTAAACGGCTAAAGTGAAACAGATCTGGGCGTGCAAAGAAAAGAAAAGAAAATTAAGTGCAAGAAAGTATATGAAGAAATGCAAGGGTCTTATGCGGAGCAGATGAATCTACAGGATAAGTATAAGTGGCGAGATCTAAAGCTAATACTAGTGGAAGATCTATTAACTGGGCATAAAGGTCAAAAACTATCTACGAAGTGAGCATTTACGAGGAACAAGATGAAGCTTTCAAACCCTAATGGTGGAAGAAAAAGGGAAGAACCCTAGAAGATGCAGATCTATAGCGAGGAAGAAAGGACGTACCTGAACAATGGAGGACAGCGGCGGAGTTCTCTGGTCGAATCAGGTTGATGCAGCGGCCAGGGAGGTCTTGACTCGGCGGGGCAACGGCGGCGCTTCAAGCTCGGGCGTCAATGGAGTTTTGAAGCTCGGGTGGCAGACGGAGGAAGAAGAGGCAAGAAGAAGAAAGAACGAAGGGGGACGGCGGTATTTATAAGTGAAGGACAGATGTGAAGTGACAGGTGCGGGTTTCGAGGGGGCAAAGATCGGATAAAGATCCCTTTTGACGCCTCGATTTTCGGGTAACCATTAAACAAAGCTATAGTACAGCTCGCAGCGTTAAATGCGGAGATGATGTCACGGTCAGATTTAGTGATTCTCGAAGATGACGTCAGAGCCGGTTTACAAAAAAGTGAAGACAAAGAAGAAAATTATACAAGACAAGGAAGACCGATATGAACATGTTCAAATCATTCTGGGGCCTAATGTCAGGGATATGACTAGCAGGTATGAACCGGCTAGTGTAAACCGGCTTAGTTATATTATACTTGGTTGTAATATTTAGTAAAGGCTACGGCCCATGAGATCTTAAGGCCCATGTATAGAAGTGTGGTTTGTAAACCGCCAAGCAATGTAACTTGAGAGATAAGGAAGAACATACAGAGACCGAGGCGGACACAAGTATGAGCCGGCCTCGGGACTCTGTAAACCGGACCAGGCGTCACCTCTATATAAAGGGACGACCCGGCGACGGTTCAGGGGGAAGCAAGAATCAACCCGTCGAGACTACATGCAAGCGAATCCGCTCCCTGTAAACCGACGCCCAAGCAATACTAAACCAACTAGACGTAGGCTTTTACCTTCATCGAAGGGGCCGAACTAGTATAAACTCTCTGTGTCCTTTGTGTGCTATGAACCCCTTCAAGCTAACTCGTGCGATGGTTCCATCATCAAGTCCGCTAAACCGGACATTTGCCGTGCTAATTCCACGACAAGCTCCATGGGCAAATTTATGATCTAAATCACCAGAACGGTGAGTATGAACTAAGGTTTATGCGCATGGGTATGGGTGCTGCATGCAGGATTCAGGAGACAAACATCTCATATGAGACTGGAGAACCCCTTCCATGGAAGCACTTCGCCGAGGACTACGTGGTCAACGTCAACAAGAATGAGGAGTGAAATCTCCTTGGGTAATGGCATCCCCTTGGCTTGTTCCAAGCTTGGGGTAGTGCCTGGTATCTTTATCTTTATCTTTTGTCTTTTAGAGTCAAGTAGAGTCGTATCATGTCTAGGGAGGTTATTATATGAAATAGGTATATGCATTGAGGTCTATCACTCCTTGTGTGGAGAGATTGTATCCGTGAGTGTGGAGTCGTCTATGATAGAATATTAATGAGAAGTCTATTGGTTCCTTTGCTGCACCCGGAATTCTCTTCACGCAATCGACCTTATATGATGATTCTTATGGGGAGTATTGACCTTATATCAGGTATTGCTTTGAAAACTTTATTTAATCTTGGCAAACATATCTTTGGTCATAACAACAAGCATGATTTTCTTAAAGTAGCGACATAGCCAAAACCTTTATGTTATTATGCTTGAAGTGTTATGCTGACAAGGAAGACAACTTGATGTGTTATGCTTATTTTAATGTTTATGCTTTATATTGCTTTGCATCTTAGTCATTATTAGTTGTCTGTTCTCTCAAAGCCTTTGCTAGCCTAAACTCTGTACTAAGCGGAATTCTGCTTGTGCATCCATACCCTTAAACCAATACCTTCCATATGAGTCCACCGTACCTTCCTATTCGTGGTATTCCACTACCACCTCCTAAAGTATAGAATTTATGTGTTATCCCTAAATGTTCAAAATCTTCTATTTTGTGCCCCTGTTTTAGCTCATGAGGAAGTAGTAGTTAATTCATTATCTTTTTTAAGTTGGACAAGTTTTACCCCGGGATTGCATGTCTAATCTGCAAACCCCTAATACGAGGAGGAACTGGCATGAGTGCGCCCGGCTCATAAAAGATAATATAACAAACAAACCCTCCTTCACGCTTTGTTCATGAGAAATCAGAAAACTTTGGCAGTAATAAACAAAGGAGATTAAGGGGATGTGATCGTCCCCGTGCGGGAGCCGTTCCTCGAAACTTGTCCAGCTCGAGAAGTAATTGAGTTATCTATTAGCATTCGTTGACAAATCATGCACCTCTCAAAACTTGTTTTCATTCTGTTTGATTTAAGGATAGCACATGAGTTTTCCCTACTTCCCTAGAGCAGGGCCTATCTCTTAGTTTTAGGTTGAGTCAATTATTCCTACTTCCTTCTATTCTTAAAGAGAGCAGACATTTGATGTTGACGAGGATTCATTCATATAAAGTTGCATTAAGATTTGTCATATCATATCCTTGTTGACATTATCATTTGATAAGTAAGTTGTTTGCCAAGCCCAGCTAAAGCAAACATCTTCCTCTGTGTTAACACTTTCACTTCTTGCCTAATAACATGTTCTTTCAAAAGCTTCAATTAATCTCATCAAAACATAAAGAGAAAGAGCAAAAGTAAAAGTTATTAGTTGTTCTTTGACCAAAGGACATGTTTGCCATGATTTGATGAGTATCCTTAGCCCTACTTTCGATTATAAGTGTTACCACTCTTTTATAAGGGCCTTATGAGTTGAAAATTGCTGTCGAGGATATTTGAGTTTGGTGAAGAAACTGTGATGCTTCTTGTCCGTATTCTATTTATCGACACTTCACTCTCTAAACTCGTGGACAGGTTTGCCGAGCTCAGTATTCGCTTGGGGACAAGCGAGGTCTAAGATTGGGGGTGTTGATACGTCCAAAATGCATCACTATTTTATATCGTAATTCATCCTTATTCATTGATATATTTCACATTACAATGATGTTCTTATGTAGTTTTGGCCTATTTTACACAGTTTGCAACTTTCCGGTGCCGAAGCAGCAGACGCAGGATTCAGCGGTAAAAAGTGGACGCTGAGTTGCTAAAGAAAAATACCTCCAAATTACCTGAAAATCGGCGGAGGGTATTTTCCAGAAGGATCACGAAGATACGCAAAAGAGCAACCAGAGGGGGGCCACAGGGTGCCCAGGCGGCCACCTGGCGCGGCCCCCACCCTGGCCGCGACGGGAGGGCGCATGGAGCCCCTGGCCCACTCCAGGTTTCCCCCTTTGGCCTATATACTCCTCGTCATCCAGAAACCCTAAAAAGAGGGGACTTTACGGAGTTCCGCCGCCGCTCCGTGGCGGAAACGTACAGAGAAGAAAAGCCATCTCCGGCGGGCAGATTCCGCCGGGGAGATGACCTCCCGGAAGGGGAGATCATCGCCATCGTCATCACCATCGTCACGGGCATCATCGAGATCATCATCAACATCATCCCCAACATCAGCACCATCTCCATCTTCATCCAATCTCATCTCACAATTGCAACTTGTGTTGTAATCCGTACTATCTATCCTCTCTACCCTATCGGTGTTGATTACTACTTTGTGGTGAATGCTATTGAGTTTTGTTGGAGAAATATCATTGTGTCCATATTGTTTATCATCCATCTATCTCCACTGATCATGATCTCTTTTATGTCTTGTGAGTAGTTACTTTAGTTCTTGAGGACATGGGAGAAGTCTTGTTGTTAGTAGTCATATGATGTTGAAGTAATATGTGTTGTTTGATACTTAGGTTGTGTTGTTATTTTCCTAGTGGTGTTGTGTGAGTCGAACACTCAACACTTCGCCTTATTAAGGACCTAGGGGAATACATTGTGTACAAAGAATGCTTACGGTGGGTTGCCAGAGTGACAGAAACCTGAACCCCAGTTCGCACGCTTTTGCACAAGGGAACAATGGATCATCGATCGTATTGCTATGGTTAGGCTTTTGCCTTAAATACTATCTTGTATTTGCGGATGCTTGCAAGGTGTTTAATCGTAAGAGTGCACTCATCTTAGTCTAGAGGGTGTACTAGCATAGATCCACCCACTCAACACTTATCAACACATTACATAGTACCGATACGGAATATGGCGAAAGCACATGACTACCTCTCACGTGTGTCCTCAAGAACACTTTAGCCTTTATAAGTTCAGTTGCTAGGCTTCTCCTTTGCTCAGAAAGGATTGGGCCACTTGTTACTCTCCAGTGCCTTTTACTTTGCTCGCTTTTACTTTCCTATTGCTTATATCAAGAAAACCCCTAAAAAGTTATCTTTCAGTGCTTGCAGTTATTCCTTGCTCAGAATCACTTATCAATACCTTCTGCTCCTCGTTGGGTTCGACACTCTTACTTATCGAAAACGCTGCAATAGATCCCTTACGGTTGTGGGTCATCAGTGACGCAAGGAACGTATGTTTTGGTTTAAACGTGGATGGCATTAATCCTTTTGGGGAGCAGAGCAGCAATCACAGCATCTGGCCCGTGACTCTATGTATCTATAACCTTCCTCCTTGGCTGTGCATGAAGCGGAAGTTCATTATGGTGCCAATAGTCATCCAAGGCCCTAAGCAACCCGACAACGACATTGATGTGTACCTAAGGCCATTAGTTGAAGAACTTTTACAGTTGTGGAATGGACAAGGTGTACATGTGTGGGATGAGGACAACCAGGAGGAATTTGACCTACATGCGTTGCTGTTTGTAACCATCAATGATTGACCTGCTCTCAATAATCTTTTAGGACAAACAAACAAGGGATACCACGCATGCACGCACTATTTAGATGACACCGAAAGTATATACCTGGACAAATGCAGGAAGAATGTGTACCTGGGGCATCGTCGATTTCTTCCGACAAACATCAATGCCGAAAGAAAGGCAAGCATTTCAAAGGTGATGCAGATCACTAGAATAAGCCCGCCATGCGTACCGGTGATCACGTAATTGCTATGGTCAATGATTTACAGGTGATCTTTGGAAAGGGTCCCAGCGGATGATAACCCACAAGTGTAGGGGATCACAACAATTTTCGAGGGTAAAGTATTAAACCCAAATTTGTTGATTCGACACAAGGGGAGCCAAACAATACTCTTAAGTATTAGCAGCTGAGTTGTAAATTCAACCACACCTGGAAACTTAGTATCTGCAGCAAGATAGTTTAGTAGCAAAGTAATATGATAGTGGCGGTAGCAGCAATAAAAGTAAAGATAATGTTTTTGTAGTTTTTGTGATAATAGCAACGGAAAAGTAAATAGAAGCTAGCGATATAGGTAAAGCTCGTAGGCATTGGATCGGTGATGGGAAATTACGTCGGATGCAATTCATCATGTAGAAGTTATAACCTAGGGTGACACAGAACTAGCTCCAGTTCATCAATGCAATGTAGGCATGTATTCCGAATATAGTCATACGTGCTTATGGAAAAGAACTTGCATGACATGTTTTGTCCTACCCTCGCGTGGTAGTGGGGTCCTATTGGAAACTAAGGGATATTAAGGCCTCCTTTTCATAGAGTACCGAACCAAAGCATTAACACATAGTGAATACATGAACTCCTCAAACTATGGTCATCACCGGGAGTGGTCCCGATTATTGTCACTTCGAGGTTGCCGGATCATAACACATAGTAGGTGACTATAGACTTGCAAGATAGGATCAAGAACACACATATATTCATGAAAACATAATAGGTTCAGATCTAAAATCATGGCACTCGGGCCCTAGTGACAAGCATTAAGCATAGCAAAGTCATAGCAACATCAATCTCAGAACATAGTGGATACTAGGGATCAAACCCTAACAAAACTAACTCGATTACATGATAGATCACATCCAACTCATCACCGTCCAGCAAGCCTACGATGGAATTACTCACACACTGCGGTGAGCATCATGGAATTGGTGATGGAGGAAGGTTGATGATGACGATGGCGACGTTCTCCAGTCTCCGGAGCCCCGAACGGACTCCAGATCAGCTCTCGCGAGAGAGATTAGGGCTTGGCGGCGGCTCCGTCTCGTAAAACGCAATAATTCTTTCTCCTTGATTTTTTCTCCACGAAACGGAATATATAGGACCTGGGGATACGTCGGGGGGGGGGGCATCGGAGGGCCCTCGAGGCAGGGGGCGCGCCCTGGGAAGGGGGGCGCTCTCCCCACCCTCGAGGATAGGGTGTCGGCCCCCCGGTGCATATCTTCTTGCAGATATTTTTTATTTTTTCTGAAATAATTCTCCGTTGATTTTCAGGCAATTCCGAGAACTTTTTATTCTGCACAAAAACAACACCATGGCAGTTCTGCTGAAAACAGCGTCAGTCTGGGTTAGTTCCATTCAAATCATGCAAGTTAGAGTCCAAAACAAGGGCAAAAGTGTTTGGAAAAGTAGATATGTCGGAGACGTATCAACTCCCCCAAGCTTAAACCTTTGCTTGTCCTTAAGCAATTCAGTTGATAAACTGAAAGTGATAAAGAAAAACTTTGACAAACTCGGTTTGCTCTTGTTGTTGTAAATATGTAAGCTAGCATTCAGGTTTTCAACAAGATCATGAACTAACCACATTCACAATAACTTTCAGGTCTCAAGACTACTCACATCAATAGCATAATGAACTAGCGAGCAATAATAATAAACCTCGGATGACAACACTTCTCAAAACAATCAAGATATGATATAATAGGATGGTATCTCGCTAGCCCTTTCTGAGACAACAAAACATAAATGCAGAGCACCTTTAAAGATCAAGGACGGCTAGACATTGTAATTCATGGTAAAAGAGATCCAGTCATGATCATACTCAATGCAAATTAATAGTAATACATGCAACGACAAAGGTGCTCTCCTACTGGTGCTTTTTAATAAGAGGGTGATGACTCTGCATAAAAGTAAATAGATAGGCCCTTCGCAGAGGGAAGCAGGGATTTGTAGAGGTGCCAGAGCTCGTTTTTTAAATAGATATTGAATAACATTTTGAGCGGTATACTTTCATTGTCAACATAACAACCAAGAATCTCGATATCTCCCATGCTACGCACATTATAGGCGGTTCCCAAACAGAATGGTAAAGTTTATACTCCCCAAACCACCAACAAGCACACTTCACGGCCAGCCGAATCCACGGGTTACCGTCCAAACAAGCAACAGCCCCGGGGGAGTTTTGTTTAATTATTATGATTTTAAGCATGGGACTGGTGTCGGGGAAACTGATCGCCCACAAACACCTATGGGACCGGAGCCCCTTTTCGGTACGGCAAGGGAGCGGAGGGTGCACGAAGAGCGGATCGAGGCGAACACGCGAGCAGTTTACCCAAGTTCGGGCCGCACGGATGCGTAAAACCCTACTCCTGCCTTGGTTTGTATTGCGTTCTTGGCTCGGGAGCGAGAAGAGCTACGGTACTTATCGCTAGCAACACCGAGCGTGAGAGTGATCGAAGATCGGAACCCCCTCTACGTTGCGCATGGGCCTCCTTTTATAGATCAAAGGGGTCACCGACAGGTGGCAACGTAGGTGAGGGTAAAAACGTAAAAACGGTGGTAGTTGGAACAGTGTATGCATAGTGCTTTATACCTAACCCTGACGACAGGGGACAAGGGCATTAAATGCCCGTCGCCGTCGCCCCAAATAGTGCAAAAAACGTTCGTCAGGGCGTCCCCGTCCGCCACGAAGGTGGCCTCATCATCGCAGCTTGCCACCGTGTACCCCAGGCTTCACAGCCTTCCGCCACGCGTGCCTGGAAGGGCCCCAGGGCGACGGGTGGGCGGATGAGCTGGAGCGCGGGTACTTAGTGGAAGCTTACCGCGGCCGCCATCTTGTCTTGCCTAGGAGATTGTCGCTCCTCGGGCCTTGCCGGGACGCGTGGCGCGTCGCGGCAAGTCTCTTGAAATGCCGTGTTTGGCCTTCCCGGCAAGCTCCTCTTGCCAGGGTCTTGTACCAAAGAGGCGGTCTTGAGCCTTGAATGACCTTCCCGGCAAGCTCCTCTTGCCGGGGCCTTGTTTCTTTAACTTGAATACTTTGTTCTTGAATGGCTCCAAAGGAACCACAGCGGGCCTTGGCGGACGCGCGGCAAGCCCTGCCACGGGACGCTGCTACTGCCCGTGCACAAGTTCGGGATACTAAGGTACCCCTACTTTAGTACACCGACAGGAGCCCCCGGGCCTGGGCCACACACGGTGCCGAGCGCTGTTGGGCCAGGCCCAAAACAGTGCACGGGCACACGCGGCCCACGGTCGCGCCATATCCCACTACGTATCCACCGCGCCCCTCCCTAACGGCACGCGTCGATTGCGGCGTCGTGGGAGAGATCGTGGCCTGTTTCTTTAATAGGGAAATGCGGAACGTCCCCCTCTCCCCCCTTAAAAGCAGGGGAAAACAGGGGCAGTTCCTCCCATTCGTCCGCTGCTTCTTCATCCTCCAGAAACCCCCGCTGCTCCCCTCCTCCCCGAAGGTTGAAAGAGAGCCGCGCTCCGCCCTTCCTTCGCCGCCGCCAGTATCCCCAGCGCCGTCGACTTCCCTCGCCGTCCCCGCCATGGCCCCGAAGGGCGACAAGGCGAAGGCCGCGAAGACCGCCAAGGCGCTGAAGCTAGCAGCAATGCGGAAGAAGATGGCGGTCTTCCCGCCGAGGCTCAGCGCGGAGGAGCTGAAGGACTCCTTCTACCTCTTCTGGTCGAGGGAGACAAAGGCGCATCCGCGCACCAAGGTACTCCCCGCCGTGGCCTGCGATATGTTTCCGGGAGGCTACGCCTTTTTTGCTCTGTTCTTCTACTGCGGGCTCTGCCCGCCCTACTCGGAGTTCTTCTGCGATATCATGAATACCTACGGGTTTCATCTCCTTGATTTCACCCCAAACGCTGTCTTGACCATGGCCGTTTTCGCACATCTGTGCGAAAACTTTGTTGGAGTCTACCCCAATGTAGCTCTCTTTCGCCACTACTTCACGCCCCGAGTCGAGTCTGGGTCTCCTCTGTCCGGCGGAATTTCTTGGATCTTCAGGCTCCATAAGAAACAGGCTTACTTGACTGGGGAGCTCCGCGGCAAGTGGGAAGATTGGAGGGCCAACTGGTGCTGGATCATGGAGGACAACCCCCAGCAGTTCACTTCCCGGCGCCAAGTTGCAATAGTGCGCGGCAATGACTGGAGTGACCTGGCCCCTGAGGACGACAAGCTGAAGATAGCCACCACTAGGATTCTTCGCCTCCGGCAAGCCGAGCTCACTGTAGGTGCCGTCGGGGCGGACTTTCTTCGCCGCCGCATCGCTCCCTTGCAGGAGAGAAAAAGGCCTGCTTGGGAGTTTGATAACGTGGCAGACATCATGAGGCTGCGCCTGGGCCTCAACTATAATTTCACGGTCTTGGAGCTCAACGCAATGCTCCAAGCGCTATTCAAGTACGACCCCAAGCATCCGGAGTGGTTTGCATTGCCGCGGGGCGTAGTTCCGTTGTGCAACAACGCGTCGCTCAGCGCCATTCGCGCGGTGATGCCGTGGTGTGACTCCCACGGAATCGACCCCACTTGGCGGGAACCTTCCGACGAGGCTGTGCAAACATTCTTCGACAACCTGGTGGAGCTGCCAGTCAAGCCCGACGAGAAGAGGGGCCTCACCCGTGACACCACCGATGAGGAGATGGCGTATATTGCCACCAGGTTGGAGGAGGCAGCTGCAGCCAGGGCTGCGGGTTAGTTTGGATATACTGTGGAGGAGGCGGACGCAGCGGAGGCGGTAAGTTTGGCCGAGGAGGAAGAGTTCCTCAAAGTGGGAAAGCTTGCCGTCGACCTGCCGGGACAAGCGAGGCCGCCGAGCAAGGTACAGAGTCGAGCGGGCTCGCCGAGCAGGGCGTCGGATCAAGCGATCCTGCCGAAGACTCAGGCGGGTCGCTGAATCTCGAATCTTCTTCTTCGTCCTCGGGGAGCTCACCACCACCACAAAGTCCTCCAGTTGCGCCGAAAAGGCGCATCCGCAAGGCCGCAGGCGTGACCGGGCGGAAGACGAGCCAGCAGCCGCAGCACTGCCCGACACGCGCCACCATGACGAGCAAGGCCGCCAAGGGATTGCCCCGTGCCTCAGCCGCAACAGGAGGGGGATCTTCCCGGACTGGCGCCCCCGTGCCCACCGCCCCTCGAGCTTCGGCGGCAACCGGAGCGGGGTCTTCTCAGACCACCGTCCCGGCCCCCGCCAATCGGCCAAGGGAGCAGACTCCTCCAGCTCCTCGCGCCGGGACGCGCGAGCCGGATTTCTACTTTTCGGCGCTCAGCTCCGACGAGGAGGAGGAGGAAGAGTAAGTCTTTGTGATTCTTGTTTCTCGTTAGTCTTTGATTGATCCTTTGTCTTGTAGCTTCTTTGCCTGATTCTGATCTTGTTTTTCTTCCAGGACCTTGGCCCAGAGGGCGGCGAAGAGGGCCAAGATCCCAATAATCGTCGGTGAGGACGAGCCCGCCGCCGCAGTAGGGGGTGCGCCTGCGCCGAGCTTGCCGGATCAGGCAGCTGCTCCCCAGAGCAGCCCCCAGCGCAGCCCTCAACGTAAGTCTTCTGTTCACTCTCCGCCCGTCAGGCGCGCGCGCGGGCTTCTTATCCTTGTTAACGTTTGTTTGTTTGTTGACTTGTGCAGAAGCAGAGCAGCAGCCTCAGGAGCGCCAAGAGATTGCTCCCGACGAGCCGCATGTCTCGACCTCTCCGCCAAGGAGGAGCTCCCCGGTGAGGGAGAATACTCCGCCAAGGGCGAGTACCCCGCCGAGGGCGAGTACCCCGTCAAGGGAAGGCACTCCGCCAAGGGAAGGCGCCAGCGGCCCTCCGCCGGCGGGAGCTACCACCACGCCGCCGAGGGAGAACTCCCCGGCAAGGAACCCCATCGAAGAGGAGGCCCGCGCAGGTAAACTCCTGAACTTTTTGTTTTTCTGAATTTCTCTTTTTGGATATTTGCTTGACCATTATTTTCTTCTTTCCTCTTCTTTTCTTGGCTTCAGATCCGTCCATAGCCGAGCCCATGGAGACGGAAGTCGCCGTCGAGGAGGACACACGCGGTGACACCGGTGACGCTGCAGCCATTGAAGGGGCGGTCGGTGCTGACGAGCCCGCCGTCGAAGAGGCAGCCAAGGCCGCCGGTGCGGCAGCCGAGGAGGATACCGGCAGTCGCACTGACAGCCCTGAGGCCGCAGGAGCGTCAGACGCTGCGCCGACTGCCGACCCCGCCGCTGTCGCGGCCGAAATAGGCGCCTACCTGGAGGCCGGCAACGGAGTCTTCATCCAGCTCCCATGGGCGTCCATGTCAAGGGCGCCCGCGGAGGGAGAGGTCCTCGACGGGGAGGTCCTCGCCTCCGCCGGGTTGAAGTTCGTCGACGCGCCCGGCAGCAATAGCGAGCCCGAGGAGGAGCGGCTTCTGCGGAGGCTTCTGGCCCTGTACCGCGCCAGGCAGGCCAAGTTGGAGTCCCGAGAGGCTCTGGCCGCCAAGGCGGGTGCTGACTTGGAGAAGTGCGCTGAAGAGCTCCGGGCCGCCAACCAAGCAGCCCTCCGATCCTTGGCGGAGGAGCGGGATGAGCTCGCCGAAGTGCATCAGGCGTTCATTCTTGAGAAGGCCGAAGCAGAGGAGCAGCAACGTCTCGCCGCCGAGGAGTTGTCCCGGCGGGAAGGTGAACTAACGCAGCGGAAGATCGACCTCGACAGCCACGAGGACGACCTTGCCGCGCGCGAACAGTCTCTTGGCGGAGCTCTGCAGGAAGCGCAGGACGCCGCTGCAGCTGCTGAGACCGCCAAGAGGGACTTGAAGGCGAGGGTGGCGCAACTGGAGGACCAGTTGAAGACGAGCGAAGAGAAGGTTGCCGTACTTGTGTCGGAGAGGGAGAAGGATGCCCACAGTCACTTCGAGCTGCAGGTCCGCCTCTCCGACAAGGGCAAGGAGCTTGCCGTCGCCAAGGACTCCATCGCCGATCTGGAGTTGAAGCTTTCCACCCTCACCGCATCACTTGATGGCGCCAGAGAGCGGGAGACGAAGCTGAAGGAGGATCTCAGGGGTGAGAGGGCACTGTTGGAGAGTGCCGCCATCTCCCAAAACAACTTCAGGCAAACCGTCGAGCTCTGGACGGAGGGTCTTGTCCTTGTAGCCACCAACATCGACAAGGAGTTGGAACTGCTGGGGGTGGAGTATCTCGGGTACTCCACCGACGAGAATCTCCACCCCAGCGCCAAGCTTACCTTGTTCCTCCAGGGCGTGGCACTACAGGAAATATGTCAACTTATGACCTTTTGTTAGTGACCCTGGAAGAATTGGTCATAGATCTATGACCATTTCAGACCAATTGGTCAAAAGCTGTTCGGGGGGCTCCAAACCCTAAACTATAACGACCACTTTGGTCAGAAAGGTCATAATTTCTTTACACGAAATGGTCACAAAGCAGATAGCACTGGTTCGCTGCCTTATTTCTAGCTGTTCATGACCAATATAGATGGTCATAACCTTGAAAATTGTGGTGGGTTGCTACGACTAGGCGCCACCTCATCAGTTTTGCCTATGTGTCATGTCCATGTGGCAGTTTTTGCCCTAGGTTGTGAAGCAACCTATATTTCTGTCATTCCCAAAATTCCCCAAAAAATCTCATAAATTCTTTGGGTCATATCTTCGTCAAATATGTAAAAAAAACCTTCCTTGCCTAGTTCAAAAATAATTCAAAAATATTCATTTTCCTATTCTGTTCAAAAAACACTTTGTGAAGGAAGTACCACTTTGGCATGTCCAAATGGTATCCATTTTCTACAGTGCTTTCCTATGCCCAAATAACTATCCTCCACCAAATGCCAGCTCAATCCATTCATTATTTTGAGCCCATCTTCAACATTCGTATTTATGTCCAGTGTGGTACTTTGCAAAGCAAGTACCACCTAGACTCCTCCTTTTGAGCTGAAAATTTGTGAAGACGGTCTTCTTAGTAACTGATCATCCTCAACCAAAACTCACGCCCATTAGCCATGTGCATTTTCCGTACCGCTAATCAAACACTTGGCTGCTAATTCATGTTTGAGCATCGATCGGTCTCCTCGTGAGAATCCTATGTTGTAATTTTCTTCCTAGCACCTACCTGGGGAGTGGCCAACCCACTAGACATGCCTAGGCCGCCCAGAACACATGGCAACGCCACAGTCACGCGGTGACCACGCGGCGGGCATGCGAGTTTACGCGCTCTAGAGTTGGGGCCCTCGACCACCACCCAAACCTCGACGTATCGCCACCAAACCATGTATTTATGATTAAATAGGTACTTATGTAACTAGAAATGATTTTTTGAAAAAATAAATAGCAAACTATGAGGCAGCCGCAGTTCAAATTTGACCCGCTTCCAGCTGAATCGGCGGGAATTTGTCTTTTTCATGAGAGGTGGATCAAAACTTTTTACACCCAACCATTTTGTCAATTGTGCATTAAATATGTCCTAGTATTTTAGAAAATTGATTTGGTCAAATTTTGCAACAATTATTTGGGAGGTCCTTCACAAAAAAACCTCCTTTTGGGCACTCGAAAAATGGAAAATGATTTTTTCGTCCAAAGAAAATGAAAACTTCCTTAGACAATATTGTTTGCCATTCCAAGATGCACCCTTGTGCAGAATATGAGATCATTTGAACAAACTATGCCATGAATGTGGCCATAGGATTGATCATTTGGCTTGAAAGCCATGAATCTTCACGCATGATAGCTCATTTCTGAGAACACTTTTTTAATAGAATTGCCGTATTACAAGTTTATTATTTTTCCTGGTAACCTGGTCATATATAATGACACGATGCGAAGGTGTTCCAATTTTTTGATTTTTTTTGAATTTTTTATGCCCGTTTCAAAATGCGGTCAAAACGGCGGGAATGACCGTTCCTAGCTAGTGGTTGAATCTTGGAATTTTTTTGGTGTTTCTTTGATTAAATAGATACTTATGTACCTACAAATGATTTTTGGAAAAAATAAAAAGCAAACTACGAGGTAGCTACAGTTCAAATTTGACCCGCTTCCAGCTGAATCGGCGAAAATTTGTCTTTTTCACGAGAGGTGGATCAAAACTTTTTACACCCAACCATTTGGTCAATTGTGCATTAAATATGGCCTAGTATTTTATAAAATTGATTTGGTCAAATTTTGCAACAATTATTTGGGAGGTCCTTCACAAAAAAACCTCCTTTTGGGCACTCGAAAAATGGAAAATGATTTTTTTGTCCAAAGAAAATGAAAACTTCCTTAGACAATATTGTTTGCCAGTCCAAGATGCACCCTTGTGCACAATATGATATCATTTGAACAAACTTTGCCATGAATGTGGCCATAGGATTGATCATTTGGCTTGAAAGCCATGAATCTTCACGCATGATACCTCGTTTCTGAGAACACTTTTTTTAAAGAATTGCCGTATTACTAGTTTATAATTTTTCTTGGGAACTTGGTCATATATAATGACACAATGCGAAGGTTTTTCTATTTTTTGATTTTGTTTTTGAATTTTTTATGCCCGTTTCAAAATGCAGTCAAAACGGCGGGAATGACCGTTCCTAGCTAGTGGTTGAATCTTGGAAATTTTTTGGTGTTTCTCTGATTAAATAGATACTTATGTACCTAGAAATAATTTTTGGAAAAAATAAAGAGCAAACTATGAGGCAGCCGCAGTTCAAATTTGACCCGCTTCCAACTGAATCGGCGGAAATTTGTCTTTTTCACGAGAGGTGGATCAAAACTTTTTACACCCAACCATTTGGTCAATTGTGCATTAAATATGTCCTAGTATTTTATAAAAATGATTTGGTCCAATTTTGCAACAATTATTTTGGAGGTCCTTCACAAAAAAACCATTTGGAAAAACACAATTATATGTGCTCTATTTTCATTGGTTGGTTTAGTTGTCACATGGATCGATGACATGGCGCTCATCCATCCGTCCAACTCTCCACCTCTCCATCCCACACCAGATAAGAAGATAAGAAGAAAAAAAAAGAAAAAAAAGTCAAACCCGCAGCCCAAACCCTAACCGCACCCGCACTCCTCCTCCCTCAGCTCCTCGCCGCTGCCACCTCCTCCCAGATCTCCCTCTCCCCGACCACTCGTTGCCTCCCCGATGTAGATCGACACGTCGCTCTCTCACCTCGCCGGCATCGCCCCTCCTCCCCCAGCCCCGGCCATCCTCCCTTCTGCCACCCCCGCCTGCTCCGCCTACCCCACAGCCACCTCCTCCTAGATCTCCCTCTCCCCGACCACTCGATGCCTCCCCTTCCTTCCCGAGAACACCCACCGCCGCCTCCTTCTCCCCGACAGTAGCAGCAACCCGCTGCTCACCGACTTCAACTTCCCGGTGCTGATATGTGAGTCCGGTGGAGGAGGGGAGGAGCAAGGCGGTGCTGCTGGCGCCGGGGCCCCGGTGGAGCTCGTCGTCGTCCATGCCGGTCATGGACTCGATCATCGAGTATGCTCGGAAGCGGGAGGAGAACCGGCGAAGACGCGAGGCACACGATGCGGTCATGGACTCCATCATCGAGTATGATCCCAAGATGGAGCGCGACGTCTACACCCGCTTCTTTCTCAGAGATTTCTCCGTCTTCAACATCGACGAGGAGTGTAAGTGGCCTCTCCATTTCTCAAGCCAGTGTTCTGTTTGTAAATTTTCTGATTGACAGTATGTATGGGAACTGAATTAGTACTTTAGGATGTTTCACCTGTATAATCCTCTGAGATGCCATGTCAATTATTGATGCGTAGCAGTGAACATCATATATCTGCATTCATTTATTTGGATTAGATTTTAATTTGGTTCATATATGTATATCACTTAACAACAGGAGTCACTTATTTTGTTAAAATTTATAGCAACTTTTTACAAATAGTGAGATGTTAGCTTTCTATTGAAGTTAACTCAGCAAGTGAAATAAGAATATTAGGTGGGTTAACTCAGGGGGTAGAGATGGGGAAAACAAAAACTGGGGCTGTTTATTGTGATGAAATAATTTGATTGATTTATATGTTACTTATTCATTGCAGCGTCTGTCCCTCCAATGCGATACACCGATAATATCTATGAAGATGAATTCCGCCTAGAAGACTCTGCAAACATCCTCTCCGTCAGCATTGTCTCATCAGATGTAGGCTTCCCAGTCAATGTCTACGGCCGTGTCATTGCTAGAGACAGCATTGACTACAAGTGCATTTACCTCTTTCACCACAATAAAGATGATTGCCAGCGTGTCGACAAGGTACATCCTTACCTAAGTTCGTTCTAATCGGATTTCATTTCATTTGAAGATGCTTTTAATATCAACTGTTAATGTACCTCTAAATGGAGTCATCTTAATGCTGGTGGTTGTTGATCCAGATAGTCATCCACATAGAAATGGAGTAGGTTTTATGGCATGCTTTCAGTCTTCATTTTGAGCAGTGTTTGCATGACATACTCTAATCTCTCGCGCGATTCTTTTCTGGGAAACCTGCTGGACCGTGCCGGGACGTGGTGAGGTACGGTGGAGGTGGACCTGCGCAGGAGGGCCGAGGACATCTTCGACATGGCTCGCTTCCTCTGCGTCGCCAACTCGGTAATATCCACTACCAATTTGAGAAACGAGTAACAAGATCACGCTGATTGCTGCATGCTCTACTTAACAGTCACATACGGAATGCATTGCAGGTGCAGGGTGCGGGCAGTTGTGGTAGGAAAGCTCTGTCTAGTAGTGACCGAATGCTGAAATTGTTTGCAGGTGCAGGGTGCGGGCAGTTGTGTGCTCAGGGTAATCTTTTTCTCCATCAATCCCTCTCTTGTATGTCTAGTGTTCCTGTACGTGAGTGTGGGGCTTGTGTTGTTGGTGAATTCCTGCCAAGTACTCTTGTACTTGAGTTACAGCAGCAATTGGAGCAGAGTACTGTTCTACTTCACTTTTGTTATACCAATTTTTTGAGTCATTGTATGTGTTTAACTGCATGGAGCGGTATTCTTGTACCAATTCAAACGAGCAAAGTGTAACTGCATGGAGCATAACTGAATTGAGCAGTACTGAATTCCGACAGAGAGTCAACACTAATTCTGTCATACTAAGTGCGAACATAAATGGATTTTTGGAACAATTGGAGCAGTACTGTTGTACCAATTTCTGCAAAGTACTCTGGTACATCAGTTGTAAAGTAGGAGTAAGATTGTAGGGTATGTTGTTAAGAGTTTGTGATTTCTACCTAAGCGAATAAGATTCCTCACTTGTACCTATTCACTTATGAATCTTCACGCATGATAGCTCAGACTAAATTATTTATCACTGCAGGGCATGTTTGTTCCTGCCATAAAAGGTCAAGGGACTGAAGAGCAACAGAAGAAGTGGTTGCCAATGGCATACAAGTTCCAAATAATTGGCTGCTATGCTCAGACTGAACTTGGTCATGGTTCAAATGTTCAGGGTCTTGAGACAACTGCCACATTTGATCCAAGTACCGATGAGTTTGTTATGCACAGCCCGACTCTGACCTCTAGCAAGGTAGACATTTTCTAAACCTGCTTATATGATTTACTTATTTGTTTTAGGACTTCGCTTCCTTATATGATTTACTTAAGTGGGCTTTTTCGGAGAGGCACTGGAAGAGCACTCCCCACGCTTGTCTAGAGGAGAACACCACGTGGGACTTGGTGGCTGACATTGAGAAGGTCAGGCAGCACCTCAACATTCCAGAGTGGCAGGCAACTGCAAATACATCTTATTTTGTCAAATGCAACATATATCCAGCTGTAAAGAAACCACTTGAAGAAAATATTTAAGAGAGCTGGGCACTTTGTGTAGATTTTCTTGCATTTGTGCATAACTATTGATCATGAATGTTGCAATGCAAGTTATTAAAAGAATGATGATACCTCTTAATGCCTTATCTTTTCAGAAACTAGCTATCTAGTCAAGCATTTCTTTTTAAGTTCGATACTAGTGTTATTGTTGGAGATATATAGTGGACAACAAGATCTAGAGTGGTATAGATTGTTTCAGTCCATGATATGTTTATTATTGAATTAGCTGGTCCTAAAGAATGTTCCGCCTAAGCTTTGCTTAGTGGCTGGTTCCAACTACTTGAGTAAGACCTCTGAGATAACTCACTTGTGGTTAATTAGTCGCTCTATCGTTTGTGTTTCTACATTCTTTTTTCCTAGGCATCATTCATGGTTGTCTAGCAGTTGAGATACTTCTGGTTCCATTTAGTATATGCAGGTAGCAACAGCTTAAGTTTAATGGAGTTGTTGTTACTCAATGCCTTTCAATAAACTAGCAAAAGTAGCATCATGCCTTTTCTCACTGTCAAACTGTTTACTATGTATGTATGTATTCTGGACATGCAGTTAGTCCGAATCTGTTTTGGCGGCTAACATGCCTCATCATTCTGACTACCTGCTTGTTCACTTCATGGCACTTGAGAACATTCATGTTATGTTTTATCCATTCTTACATTCTGGCATCTAGTACTTCAACGATCTCACAGTGCTCTGTGGCGGTTTAGGACATGCTTATCCTTGCAAAAAAAAATTGAGCTCAAGCAATACTAATGTTTATATCTATCATTCAGTACTACTATTTATATCTAAACAAGACCTTATGATTTACACAGGTCGGGTTGTCGCAGGTTCCATGGATCCCCCCTCCCCTTGTCAAGCTCGGCGCCAAGAGCGAGGAGCTGCTCTTCGCCTCGCCTCGCCTGGCACAAGCGACATCGTCAGGTTGCAAGCAAATATTCCTGTCTGCTCTTTCACTAGTGTCAACCCTTGCTTTCGTTGTTAATAATACACGCATGCTCCGCAACTAATACACAAGATGCATTTCCATCCCATCTAGTAGGTGCTGAATCGATGCAAACAAATAAAATAAAATTAGTAGGTGTTGACTGCTCACAGCCCATATATGCTGAACGATGCTAGCTGCTGTACAGCCCATATATGTAGGACGTTATATCTGTGGTTAGCATCGAAACTAGGTCACTACAAGGACGTTATATCTGTGCCCCATAAGGTCTTGCTCACAGCCCATATATGTTGAACGATGCTAGCTGTTGTACATATGGTTAGTAGGTATTTTTTTCCAGTTTTTAATTTTTTCGCATGTTCAAGCCTGTACATAAGGTCTTGCTCATGTTCAAGCCTGATATGATCTACTGGAACAATTTTTTTGCTGTTCAAATGTTTAAATTATGGTTCTTTGTTTCAAACATCGAAATGTTGTTTACTTTCTCCTTCTATGCTTAAATGATAAAAATGTTGCATTTATAGGATTGTAAACCTGATGTGATTGGAGTAGTATTTACTTGCTGCTGATAGTTACTACTTGTATCCACTGATTTCTATGCCTCATTTTGCTTGTTTTACTTTATTTATGCATGCAGACTACCTAAAAGTTAATGTGCTTTTAGATTTGCCTTTATTTAGCTCCTAACAATATTGTTTGATAACTGGCAGATGATGTACTTCATTCGTGTTTCGTCGTGGGCTCCAAGAAGTGAAGAAGCAGTGAGTTCTAGCTCATTAGAGCTAGTTATACATTGATAGATAGTTATATTTTGATATTTAGTTGTGTTCTCGATGGATGTAAACCTGATGCGAAGTATGTTCGATTATAAACGTGGTGTGAACTATGTTTGATTGTAATGTGCCAAATTAGGTTTTTTGATCTGTTGAAGTATTACTTGTGTTTTCAGTCAATTCTGATTTAAATATTTGTTTTTATTTAATGGAATATCAAAATTTGAAGAACATGACTCTGACCATTGGGACCCATCTGTAAACTGGAGCTGGGAAAAAAGCTAGAAATAAAAAAATAAATTGATTGCAAAATGTTGTGCGCTAGAAAATAAAAAGGCAAAATTGTAGGCCAGGCCCATGTAGCTAACCAAAATTAACATAAAATACATATATTAAAAGGGCTTGCCTAAAAAATAATACATGGGCCAAATTACTGGGTCAGACCCATGTAGCTAATAAAAGCACAGGGAAAAAACATTAAAAAGGCCGAATTGTTGGGCTAGGCCCAAGTAGAAAACCGAATTGGACCGGGCTGAATCTTGTGCCACATCAGCTTGCCACGCTGGATGCCTACGTGGCCTGGGGAGGCTGCTAGTGACCAAAACACGACAGTAGGCACATTTTGGTCATAAACGTCTACGACCTTCTCATAGAGAAGGTCGCTATAGTCAGTTTATGACGGCCAGCTTTTGACCTTATGTTTTTGGTCACAAAAAGGTCACAAATGGAAATTTGTGACCATTCAGTGACCAATAGTGGTGGTCACAAGTTGACATATTTCTTGTAGTGTGGGGATGGCCCTCCAGCAGCTCCGGGAAAAGATTCTCACGTAGCTCGCGAACGAGGCGCGCAGGCTTTGCACGGTCGTCTTGGAGAAGGTGCTGATGAAGATAGTCTTCCGCAACCCAGGACTCAATCTCAATAACGTCCTGAGGACCTTGCCGCCCGACGCTGACCAGGAGATGCTCAAGGCCCTTGTCGCACCTATCGTGGCCAAGGTGGGCAAGATCAAGAGAGTCGAGGGCGACCGCGCGGATTAGGCCGTTTTCCTTTCTGCTTCCTTTGTTGCTGGCAACCATGTTACGAACAATAGTCTATTAGAGCAGCGACAAGTCAGTTTGTAACATACTTTATTTTGGGTAGTTAATGCAATGTTATTTCCTTTACTTGACTTCTTCGCTTTGTATGCTTTTACCCTACGCTTTTAGGGAACTTGCCGGTGAAGGGACGCCTGCCGCGAGCGCTGAGTGCGGAACTTCAGCAGCCTGCTGGCAGTGCCGTTGCCGACAAGAAACCTCGTCGCAGCTAGTCGCAGCACACTTAGGTTGTTGAGCGAACTCGAAAACGAAGTAAGGGCGCGACACTTTTCGTAGCACGCTTAAGCCGTTGAGCGTGCTCGAAACAAAGTAAGGGCGCGGCTAGCCACGAGCTGGTTCCTCCGCGCACAAGTTTTCCATACAAAGTGCGGTCGTTCAAGGAAGATAACTTTAAAATTAAAAATTTGATTGCTCAAACTTTGGCGACTTAGCTTTTGCGTCGTCTGCTTCCCGGCAAAGGCAAGGCTTTGTTGAACGGCACTTGGTCCATACCACTGTTTCCTTCCCCCCCGGCAAACTTGTGCGCGAGGAAAACTTCTTCTGCTTGAGAGAAAAGAAAAAGGCAGGAAACATAGACATGGAGCTTTGCGGCTCGTTATTGCTTACCGGGGATGCGTGCTGCACAAAGTGTCAGATTGTGACGCCCGAGACCGACGTCCCAGAAGATTCCATAAGATTCCAGATGTTCCGGGTTGCCCGTGTGTTCTTTTGTGCTTGTGTTATTTTTTTTATTTTTTTTTTGCATTGCATCATGTCATCATGCCATCATGTTATTTATTTTTGCATCTCAACCTAAATAAATCGTGTGGACCTTCGGTCCTTTTAAATCGAGGGAAGAATGTCTTCTCTTTATAACATATAAAAGCCTCTCAATATTTAGGGAGCTATATTAATAAATATTCCATTTGTTTGGAATTACCCGCAACACACTTGCAAATTCCCCATGTTTATTCCACTTCGAGTTTCTACTTCTAAACCTTGTCTTAATTCTTTCCGTTGTTTCGAGGTTCCTCCAAAACCACCCCAACTATTTTATTTTAATTCCTGACATTTTTGCGGGTCTAGGGAATTTTACCTCTTGCCCTAACTCCTTTCCTAGCACCTCCCTTCTTTTCTTCTTGTTGTTGTTTTCTGTTTTTTTAGTAAAACAGCAGCAAGGTTAAAGGAAGAGCCAGCCGGCCCATCTCTGCTTCCGAGGCCCAGCCTCCAGCCTCTAGGCCTCCCTGGCCCAAACCTCCCTCCTCTAGGGCGCCTCGGCCCAACTCCCTTGGCCTAGCCGCCAGGCACCGAACCCTAGCCTTCGCTCCTCTCCTCCCCTCGCTCTCTTTCTTTCCCCGAGCCGCCGCCAGGAGTTTTCCCTCGCTCTCTGTCCCGAACCCTCGACCCGATCTTCCTCCGCGCCTCGTTCCCCCTCGCAGTTTTCCCTCGCTCCCCTCCGTTCCCAGCCGGGCGCCAAGGCCGCTGGAGCAGCGCCGCCCCAGGCCGCGGCCTCTTCTCCCGCGCGCGTCCTCCCTCCTCCGCCTTCCTCGCAGCACCCAGCCGAGCGCCTCCCCTCCTGCGGCCAAGTGTCGGCCCCCACCTCCCTCCAGGCCTCCATGCGACGGGCGTCGGGCGCCCTTCTTCTCCGCTTCGCCCAGGGCCGAAGCCAGGCGCCTCCCCGAGCTCTCCTCGCTCCCGCCTTCCCTGCGCCCGATGCTCTCTTTTCCTCCCTCCGTTCCCTGCTGTCGCGCCGCGCAGGAGCGCCCCTCGGTGGCCTCGGTCGCCCTGCATCACCCGTGCGCCTCCTCTCGCTACCGCCGCATCCCCAAGCCGGCCCGGGACCGCGCCAGGATCCCGCCTCCGCGCCAGGAGCTCCGCCCGCGAGCCGGCCGCCCCTTCCGTCCTCAAGGCGCGAGTGCTCCAGCGCCAAGAGGCGCCCCGACCTCCTCCTCTGCGTCCAGGCCGCTACCCTTCCTCTCCGCCTCCGTCCAGTGGAGCCCCTGCATCGGCCTCTTCTTCGTCTGGCCCGAGCCAGCACGCCGTGCCTCGTCTCCGTGCAGCCTTGTTTTGCTCCTGTAGTTTTGTTGTTTTTTTTTGTGTGTGTGCCTGTGCTGTAATTTTTGGACAGATGACCCGTGTACGAGACCGAGACGACCAAGTACCCCTAAGGCAAGTACCACTACCGTCGACAAGTTCGGAGACCACAAGTACCACTACGAACGCCGACGTGACAAGTACCTCTTCGGAAACGGAAACGCCTACGTGAACATCTACAAAACG
Organism: Secale cereale; assembly: GCA_902687465.1. Lineage (NCBI taxonomy): Eukaryota > Viridiplantae > Streptophyta > Magnoliopsida > Poales > Poaceae > Secale > Secale cereale. Next base: position 770,386,973 of record LR738711.1, on the reverse strand, counting down.
CCCCGTGTATGACTACCGACGCCCGGAAAACGACAAAGTTCCACTACGTCCACGACGACCCGAACGACTACCGATGACCGTGAACAACTACCGCCGTCGTGGAACCGGCAAGAACGAGCGGAACGAGTACATCTACCGTCGCCTGAGAACGTCTACTTCCTCTCCGAACGGAACACCTACTTCCTCTACGACCCGCGAGAACGCCTACTTCCACTACGTCCCTCTACGATCTCGAACCGTCCCGAAACGCATGTTTCGAAGGTATAACCTCGAGTCGATGACCCATGAGATGCATGCTTGTTGTGTTGTATGAAATGTCTCCCGTGTGTGCTCCGTGCCCGTTGTGCCGTTTCGTCCGTTTGTCATGTTCCTCGGTTGCCTCGTCGCCGACTCGTGGGAACCCGGTAACGGGATCACCCCACCTTTCATCTCGTTTGACTCGCTTCGTCATCTTTTGCACCGGACTCTCAACGAGTTACCGGAACCGAGATGTTGCCGTTGCATCATTTTCGGATCGTTACCGTGGCACCTTTTTCTTCCACCACGGTGACAATACTTCATATCTCTTTTAAGTCAACCTTTTAATAATTGCATAAACTTGATCATGTCATCCACATCATTTAACAACATTATATATGTTTAATTGTTGTTGCTTTAATAATTATTAAACATGCTCATGGGGATTTCCGGATATCTTGTTGTTATTTCCGGCCTCATTTAAAATGTCTTAATAGGTAGTTTACTTTTGCTTCACCTCTTGCCATGTTAAAAACATTTAATCTTGTCTTATAAATAAATGAGAGTCAACTAAATAATTAAATGTGGTGTTTCGCCAATATGCAACTCGTTGCATATTGAGCTCCACTTAACTTGTAGTTTTGTTTGTGCACTTTGCCATGCCATGCATATTTAAACCGGACATGCATCATACTTGTTTGTGCATCGTATGCCATGTTTATGATGTGTGTGTTTACCGTGTTGTTTCTTTCTTTCCGGTTGCTTCTCTTGTTAGCTTATGTTTCGTTCCGGAGTTGTGAGGCTTCTTCTCTCGACTGTGTTGCTCCGTCTACTTCGAGGATCCGTTCTTCTCCTTTGTGGAATCCCAGGCAAGATGACCGAACCCGGATACCATTACTATCTTTGCCTCTTCCTAGAGTATCGCTCTTTAGTATTTTGCCTTGATGCCCATGATCTTCTTGTCAGCCTCCTACTTGTAACCATTGCCCTGTTTAACCACCCTACCTACGCAAACCGTTGCTTGGCTAAGTACGCTTCGCTCAGCCCCTCTTATAGCATTGTTAGTTGCAGGTGAAGATTGAAGATGCTTGCTTCATGTTGAAGTTTGGTTGGGTTATATCACACTATATATATGCTTAAAAAAATGAAATCATCTATATACTGGCAGGGTGGAAGGCTAAGCCTTTTGCTTGGTGTTTTGTTCCACTCATGCCGTTAGGAACCGTATAAACCGGTGTTATGTTCCTTGATTTTGCGTTCCTAACACGGTTGGGGTGTATGGGACCCCCTTGATAAACCGCTAAGTGCTAAGTCTTTTCCAGCAAGTCCCAACCTTTGGTACTATTTGCCTAATAACAAACTAATAAAAAAACTTGCATGTGGACTAGCTATCCCTTTTATTTTAATTCAACAACCCCGGGCCAGTGCTCCACATGAGTGTTGGTCCGAAACGGGGGTTCTGCGGGGCCACCTCGAGGAAACTCAAGGTTTGGTAAAAACCTGTAGAATCGCCCATCCGGTCGTGTCCTGAGACTAGATACGCGCGGCTACCTATCAGGGTGTCGACACGCCGGGAGGATTTGCTGGATTAGCCTTACCTTAGTTCGGTTTAACTTGAGCACGGGATTCCGAGAATACTCGGGTCTTCCCACCTATGGAGTTGCGACTCCGCGGATCGTGGGCTTGTAATGGGTCAAGTTGGAACACCCCTGCAGGGTTTGAACTTTCGAAGGCCGTGCCCGCGGTTATGTGGCAGATGGGAACTTGTTAATATCCGGTTGTAGATAACTTGACACAATGATTCAATACACTACCAGCGTGTGTACCGTGACTGTCAATTTCCGAATAGGGATTCGGGAGTTGAACATGGTGGGGTTATGTTTGACCGGCTTTAGCTAGGATCACTTCGTGATCATCTTTCGACCGATGCACTTCTCTTCTCGCTCTCTTTTACGTAAGTTAGTGCTAGTTGCTGCTGCAGACTCTTGTTTGTTCCTTCACCTCTTTTCTTTCTTCAGCCTTGTCCTCACCCAAGGCTTAAATAGTCGTGTTACCCGGGAACGGGATTGCTGAGTCCTCTGTGGCTCACAGTTACTTCACCACACCAGATGCAGGTTCAGCCGAGCTCGATGCAGGAGCTGGTTCAGTACTTCACCAGGAGCTCGATGAAGAGTTTGGCCGTTTGCTTGTGACGTTTCGATGATCAGTAGTGGTTTCTACTAGGATTCGTTCCTGACCTGTGGCTTTATGTTGTTTTGGTATCTTGTTTTTGGATCTTCACCCGTAGTCGGGTTGTGATGTTCTGAATGATGATTGTTTATGTAATGTATTGTGTGAAGTGGCGAGTGTAAGCCAACTATCTCCTTTTGCAATTTAATCCCTCTTTTACATGAGTTGTGCAAAGATACCAAACTTGAGATCATTCTAGGATGGGCTTATACCTTTAAGTCGTGCCTCGACACGTAGGAGGTATAGTCCCATCCTGGGCATTACAAGTTGGTATTCAGAGCCTTCTCCGACCTAGAAGCCCCCACTGATTGATCGAATCGTTGACGGTTGAGTCTAGGCACACACTGAAAATATTTTTGAGTCCTATATATATCGGAGAGTAGGATTTCTGTTTGCTCCTCTTCTCTTTTCATTCTGGTGAGGACTCCTGACGTCTACTCTTACCTCTTCTACTTTCAAAAATTGCACCAAATTTTTTTTAGGATCTCGCGAGTATTCTGGGATTGTTTCGATGTTCTTGTGACAAGGATATTGTTCTCGATGCCTCCTGTTCCCGAGGAGTTGAGCTTCGGGGTATCATTGTAACAAGCATATCGCGGCAGTACTAAATACTTAAGACGGCCGACATCGAAAATCTCTCCTATACGGCCAGTGGCAAGATAACTCCGACATCACCCAGTACTGGGGAGGTAGTTCGAGAGTATTGCCATAGCTTGTTATAGCGGATGCTTTTCGAAGGTCCGAGGTACACAGTTTCCGAGAAAGACTGGTTATGTGTTGAAGGATGGATACACCTGGATGTAGGTTTAGAGTTGATTGCGCGGTGCTTCCCGTGTATCCCCAACACCTGATTGCATAACTGGAAACTTTCGGAAATCTATAGGTGGGTTCATCCAGTAGTTCTAGGCATTCTTCCAACGGATGCACGATATGAAGTTTGGGGTTCTACATTGAGTGAAGTGGTTTTATGGACTTGTTCTGATCGGGAGTTGCATCTTAAAGGGTCCTTGGCTATGCTGATCCGGGGATGACAAAACCCTTTTGTAACACGTTCCATGAGCTTTCAGCACGAAGATGTCGAACGAAACTTCTATCCTGTATTTGTTCTATCTGATCCTTGTTCCTTTTATTTACTTTTTGTTCTCTCAAGTGGCTTCTCGACTAGTTGATGTACCTACGGAATTCATTCGTTCAAGTCTTTGTTCGGATGATATTGTAAAGATTAGGCTGCTACACATCTATCCTTTGTTCTTGTTGATTCTGGTATTCGAGTTGCTTCGATGTCAAGTGTTGATTCCATACCTTTCTTAATCGATGTTCTCATATTTCTATGGGAGTGCTAGTCCTTCTTGATCATCAAGATCTTCTTGTTAATCCTTTTCAACCGGTGTGCTTTCTCTTCAAGTTATTCAATACAGACGTCGTTGAGAAATCTGACGATTTGTCTGTTTCATTCATCCCAAGTTGTCTTTGTTTTCCCCACCCTCCCACCCTTCTTCTTCTCGGAGTCGGAAATTCTCAAATGAAGTATCCATTTTATTCATGTGATATTTCTTCATTCTTTTCCTTCAATGTTCTTATCCGGTGAATTATCGTGAAGATGCTCAAGAGCTTCAAGTTCATCATTCTTTTGTTCTCTAATTCTGCCGGTGGATGTAATTCAAGCTTCCGTATTGATCATATCCGTGCCTCTGGTTTCACATGTTTTCACAATGCTTTCTTATTCCGGTGCACCAATTAATCATTCTCCTCTTGCTATTCATATCCGGAGTGCTCAAGATTCATAATTCCATTCTTAATCCGTTCAAGCAATTTTTTAGATTGTCATCTTATTCAAGCCATTTAATTCAACCGGTGCAATATCTCTTAAGCAATCTTTTCCAACGGTGATTTCTTTTGAGTGGGCCCTAACCCACAGGTCTTTTCCAGGGTCTTACCTGACTCTTCTTTTTCCGGAGTTATTTTTAAATTCTTTCATGTGTGACGTAAGAATGATTTCCATCAGTCACATGCCTTCTCCAAGATCGCTTTCAATTCTTTTCATCTTTGGTTCAACCTTTTTAATTCTTCATTCCGGAGTGCTCAACAATTCTTATGGCATTTCTCGTCTTCATTCTCAACATTTGGAGACCGGAGAAGTGTTTCTCTTAAATCTTGGCCGTTCTCTCAAGATTCTTCATGAATTCTTTTCTTTGTGATCCTCCGAAGGCCATCATTTCAGAATATTTCTTCGTTCTCAGTTTTCAACTTCGTCCTCCAAATATTCTTCATTGATGTCTCTTCATTCGTCTCCATATTTTTTACGGTGGCTCATTCAAGTTTACCCTTCCGTTGTTATCGTTTTTAATTCACTTGTTCTTTCCATAATCCTACCGGTGCTTTGTTGAAGATTTATCCAACTTGTTCTAGACCTCTCTTTAATTCGTTGCAACGAGAATAAGTAGTTTGCCAAATCCTTTGGTTCTCATCAATTTAAATTGGTGAAGGAGATGCATAACATAATTCTTATTCTTGTTCCTTCAAGGTGATTTAATTCTTTTGTCTGGAGCTTGTTCATCATATCATATCTTTGGTTCTAAATTCTTCATCTTGTTTTCCGGAGCTCCAAGCTATTTCAATGATATCATTTCAACTTCACCTAATTCATCGCAAGCCTTGAATCTTATTCTTTTCATCTTTCACTTATCATGCTTTCATTACCGGAGTTCTCATGGAGGTTCATCATCATGTTTTAATTCATCCTTGAAGTCTTCATCAAGATTCTTGTTGGAGCTCAAGCATTCTTCATCATGCTTTCCAATTGTAATCCGTTCTACCTTGTCTTTTCAGATGGTGTTATGTCATTCTTGACAATTCCTTCATGTTTCATGATTCACGAGTTTTCAAGAATGAGATATTTAAACCCATCTTTTCCTTGTTCAAGAGATCTTTTCAACCCTTCAATTATTCGTTCGAGTTATCTTGGGTTGTATTTCACCAAAAAGCTTTCCTTGAGATTTGTTGCTATTATGGTGCTTAGAAATGACCCAAGTTCTTCATTTATCCTCTCCGTGAAATAACTCTTTCGTCTCCTTGTTGATCTCAATCAAATCAATTGTTTAAGTTAGTGGCTGGTTGTCACCTCATAATTTTGAGATGTTTTCCATAAGCCCACAACAAGAGCTTATTCTTTTCGTTGTTGAATTTCCAACAACTCTGTTCAACCCTTCTCCGTAAGGAGGATTTCCTAATTCATTTCTGAGAGAAGTTGTCATTTTCTTCTCCGTTCATTTCTTTCGTGGATCTATATTCTATTCTTTCATTCCGGAGGTTTCGTGATATTGCTCTCTTTGACCATCATCTCGTTTTTATCAAAATCATATTCTCCCTTGCTTGTCTATTTAACCGGAGTGTTGTATTCTTCATTCTAGTTCTCTCATCTTATCTAGCTTTTCCTCTCTTTTAACCGGAGTGCTGTCTGAATCTTTCTTACCCCTTATGACATTCTTTTAATTGTTTCGGAGGCAATATGTTGTTGTTTTCATCAAGTATCACTCCATCTCCTCAAGTTCTTGTTCAATTCCTTCCATTTTCAGACGGAGTGCTGCCGAAATTCTGTCATTCTTATTCCTTGGCCATACCATTGCGGTTTCTTATTCTTTTGGTCTGTGAGCTCTTGTTTCATGTCTTTCACCTACAAGGTTCTCTTAATGTTCCTTGTTCCTCCTGCTTACCGGAGTGCTTTTAACTTCGTTCATCTCCATTGCATTCTTCTTTCACTTGTTTAACCTCTCAAGGTTCTTTGGTTTCACTCGTCTGTCAAAGAAGCAACTTTGTTTTACCTCTTCCTCTTCCGTTTTTACCCGGTGATATCTCTAGGATCTCGGGTCGAGATCCTCTGTTAGTGTGGGAGAGTTGTGACGCCCGAGACCGACGTCCCAGAAGATTCCAGAAGATTCCAGATGTTCCGGGTTGCCCGTGTGTTCTTTTGTGCTTGTGTTATTTTTATTTTTTATTTTTTATTTTTGCATTGCATCATGTCATCATGCCATCATGTTATTTATTTTTGCATCTCAACCTAAATAAATCGTGTGGACCTTCGGTCCTTTTAAATCGAGGGAAGAATGTCTTCTCTTTATAACATATAAAAGCCTCTCAATATTTAGGGAGCTATATTAATAAATATTCCATTTGTTTGGAATTACCCGCAACACACTTGCAAATTCCCCATGTTTATTCCACTTCGAGTTTCTACTTCTAAACCTTGTCTTAATTCTTTCCGTTGTTTCGAGGTTCCTCCAAAACCACCCCAACTATTTTATTTTAATTCCTGACATTTTTGCGGGTCCAGGGAATTTTACCTCTTGCCCTAACTCCTTTCCTAGCACCTCCCTTCTTTTCTTCTTGTTGTTGTTTTCTGTTTTTTTTTTAGTAAAACAGCAGCAAGGTTAAAGGAAGAGCCAGCCGGCCCATCTCTGCTTCCGAGGCCCAGCCTCCAGCCTCTAGGCCTCCCTGGCCCAAACCTCCCTCCTCTAGGGCGCCTCGGCCCAACTCCCTTGGCCCAGCCGCCAGGCACCGAACCCTAGCCTTCGCTCCTCTCCTCCCCTCGCTCTCTTTCTTTCCCCGAGCCGCCGCCAGGAGTTTTCCCTCGCTCTCTGTCCCGAACCCTCGACCCGATCTTCCTCCGCGCCTCGTTCCCCCTCGCAGTTTTCCCTCGCTCCCCTCCGTTCCCAGCCGGGCGCCGAGGCCGCTGGAACAGCGCCGCCCCAGGCCACGGCCTCTTCTCCCGCACGCGTCCTCCCTCCTCCGCCTTCCTCGCAGCACCCGAGCCGAGCGCCTCCCCTCCTACGGCCAAGCGTCGGCCCCCACCTCCCTCCGGGCCTCCATGCGACGGGCTCGGGCGTCCTTCTTCTCCGCTTCGCCCAGGGCCGAAGCCAGGCGCCTCCCCGAGCTCCCCTCGCTCCCGCCTTCCCTGCGCCCGGTGCTCTCTTTTCCTCCCTCTGTTCCCTGCTGTCGCGCCGCGCAGGAGCGCCCCTCGATGGCCTCGGTCGCCCTGCATCACCCGTGCGCCTCCTCTCGCTACCGCCGCATCCCCAAGCCGGCCCGGGACTGCGCCAGGATCCCGCCTCCGCGCCAGGAGCTCCGCCCGCGAGCCGGCCGCCCCTTCCGTCCTCAAGGCGCGAGTGCTCCAGCGCCAAGAGGCGCCCCGACCTCCTCCTCTGCGTCCAGGCCGCTGCCCTTCCTCTCCGCCTCCGTCCAGTGGAGCCCCTGCCTCGGCCTCTTCTTCGTCTGGCCCGAGCCAGCACGCCGTGCCTCGTCTCCGTGCAGCCTTGTTTTGCTCCTGTAGTTTTGTTGTTTTTTTTGTGTGCCTGTGCTGTAATTTTTGGACAGATGACCCGTGTACGAGACCGAGACGACCAAGTACCCCTACGGCAAGTACCACTACCGTCGACAAGTTCGGAGACCACAAGTACCACTACGAACGCCGACGCGACAAGTACCTCTTCGGAAACGGAAACGCCTACGTGAACATCTACAAAACGCCCCGTGTACGACTATCGACGCCCGGAAAACGACCAAGTTCCACTACGTCCACGACGACCCGAACGACTACCGATGACCGTGAACAACTACCGCCGTCGTGGAACCGGCAAGAACGAACGGAACGAGTACATCTACCGTTGCCTGAGAACGTCTACTTCCTCTCCGAACGGAACACCTACTTCCTCTACGACCCGTGAGAACGCCTACTTCCACTACGTCCCTCTACGATCTCGAACCGTCCCGAAACGCATGTTTCGAAGGTATAACCTCGAGTCGATGACCCATGAGATGCATGCTTGTTGTGTTGTATGAAATGTCTCCCGTGTGTGCTCCGTGCCCGTTGTGCCGTTTCGTCCGTTTGTCATGTTCCTCGGTTGCCTCGTCGCCGACTCGTGGGAACCCGGTAACGGGATCGCCCCACCTTTCATCTCGTTTGACTCGCTTCTTCATCTTTTGCACCGGACTCTCAACGAGTTACCGGAACCGAGATGTTGCCGTTGCATCATTTTCGGATCGTTACCGTGGCACCTTTTTCTTCCACCACGGTGACAATACTTCATATCTCTTTTAAGTCAACCTTTTAATAATTGCATAAACTTGATCATGTCATCCGCATCATTTAACAACATTATATATGTTTAATTGTTGTTGCTTTAATAATTATTAAACATGCTCATGGGGATTTCCGGATATGTTGTTGTTATTTCCGGCCTCATTTAAAATGTCTTAATAGGTAGTTTACTTTTGCTTCACCTCTTGCCATGTTAAAAACATTTAATCTTGTCTTATAAATAAATGAGAGTCAACTAAATAATTAAATGTGGTGTTTCGCCAATATGCAACTCGTTGCATATTGAGCTCCACTTAACTTGTAGTTTTGTTTGTGCACTTTGCCATGCCATGCATATTTAAACCGGACATGCATCATACTTGTTTGTGCATCGTATGCCATGTTTATGATGTGTGTGTTTACCATGTTGTTTCTTTCTTTCCGGTTGCTTCTCTTGTTAGCTTCTGTTTCGTTCCGGAGTTGTGAGGCTTCTTCTCTCGACTGTGTTGCTCCGTCTACTTCGAGGATCCGTTCTTCTCCTTTGTGGAATCCCAGGCAAGATGACCGAACCCGGATACCATTACTATCTTTGCCTCTTGCTAGAGTATCGCTCTTTAGTATTTTGCCTCGATGCCCATGATCTTCTTGTCAGCCTCCTACTTGTAACCATTGCCCTGTTTAACCACCCTACCTACGCAAACCGTTGCTTGGCTAAGTACGCTTCGCTCAGCCCCTCTTATAGCATTGTTAGTTGCAGGTGAAGATTGAAGATGCTTGCTTCATGTTGAAGTTTGGTTGGGTTATATCACACTATATATATGCTTAAAAAAATGAAATCATCTATATACTGGCAGGGTGGAAGGCTAAGCCTTTTGCTTGGTGTTTTGTTCCACTCATGCCGTTAGGAACCGTATAAACCGGTGTTATGTTCCTTGATTTTGCGTTCCTAACACGGTTGGGGTGTATGGGACCCCCTTGATAAACCGCTAAGTGCTAAGTCTTTTCCAGCAAGTCCCAACCTTTGGTACTATTTGCCTAATAACAAACTAATAAAAAAACTTGCATGTGGACTAGCTATCCCTTTTATTTTAATTCAACAACCCCGGGCCAGTGCTCCACATGAGTGTTGGTCCGAAACGGGGGTTCTGCGGGGCCACCTCGAGGAAACTCAAGGTTTGGTAAAAACCTGTAGAATCGCCCATCCGGTCGTGTCCTGAGACTAGATACGCGCGGCTACCTATCAGGGTGTCGACACGCCGGGAGGATTTGCTGGATTAGCCTTACCTTAGTTCGGTTTAACTTGAGCACGGGATTCCGAGAATACTCGGGTCTTCCCACCTATGGAGTTGCGACTCCGCGGATCGTGGGCTTGTAATGGGTCAAGTTGGAACACCCCTGCAGGGTTTGAACTTTCGAAAGCCGTGCCCGCGGTTATGTGGCAGATGGGAACTTGTTAATATCCGGTTGTAGATAACTTGACACAATGATTCAATACACTACCAGCGTGTGTACCGTGACTGTCAATTTCCGAATAGGGATTCGGGAGTTGAACACGGTGGGGTTATGTTTGACCGGCTTTAGCTAGGATCACTTCGTGATCATCTTTCGACCGATGCACTTCTCTTCTCGCTCTCTTTTACGTAAGTTAGTGCTAGTTGCTGCTGCAGACTCTTGTTTGTTCCTTCACCTCTTTTCTTTCTTCAGCCTTGTCCTCACCCAAGGCTTAAATAGTCGTGTTACCCAGGAACGGGATTGCTGAGTCCTCTGTGGCTCACAGTTACTTCACCACACCAGATGCAGGTTCAGCCGAGCTCGATGCAGGAGCTGGTTCAGTACTTCACCAGGAGCTCGATGAAGAGTTTGACCGTTTGCTTGTGACGTTTCGATGATCAGTAGTGGTTTCTACTAGGATTCGATCCTGACCTGTGGCTTTATGTTGTTTTGGTATCTTGTTTTTGGATCTTCACCCGTAGTCGGGTTGTGATGTTCTGAATGATGATTGTTTATGTAATGTATTGTGTGAAGTGGCGAGTGTAAGCCAACTATCTCCTTTTCCAATTTAATCCCTCTTTTACATGAGTTGTGCAAAGATACCAAACTTGAGATCATTCTAGGATGGGCTTATACCTTTAAGTCGTGCCTCGACACGTAGGAGGTATAGTCCCATCCTGGGCATTACACAGATAGTACATGCAAGAAAGATGAAAAGGCATGAAACGACAAGTTGTGCGAGGCATAGAAGTTTTACTGATGCACGGGGTCTGCGCCCGGCTTTGTACAAAGGTTTACATGCAACAGCGGCAAGACTTGTACAAAAGGTGGTTGCCGGAGCGGATCACGGCAACCGCGCCTCATGGGTAAAACTTGCGAAGGTGCTCAATGTTCCAGGAGTTGCTCACCGGTAAGCCCTCTTCGGTCTCAAGGCGGACAGCGCCGGGCCTTGTGACTTGTCTCACCCGATAAGGGCCTTCCCACTTCGGCGTCAACTTGTTGGAATTCTTGGCGGACTGAACGCGCCAAAGAACAAGGTCGCCTTCCTCGAGACTTCTGGATTTAACTTTGCGGCTATGGTAGCGGCGCAAAGCTTGCTGGTATCGAGTAGCTCATACAGCAGCCTGAAGACGGTCCTCCTCAAGGAGCAGTGCGTCATCTTGCTGCAGCTGCTCTTGCTCGAGCTCATCGTAAGCGAGCACTCGAGGCGACCCGTATACGAGTTCCGTGGGAAGAACTGCCTCTGCTCCATAGACAAGAGCAAAGGGTGTTTGTCCAGTGGCTCGATTTGGTGTCATCCTGATTGACCAAAGAGCCGCCGGCAATTCTGCAATCCAGTTTCTTCCGCATTTGTGCAGCCTGTCAAAAGTTCTTGTCTTGAGTCCGCGCAGCACTTCAGCGTTCACTCTCTCCGCTTGACCGTTGCTCCTCGGGTGAGCAACAGAAGCGAAGCAGACCTTGGCGCCAAGGTCTTGGACGTACTGCATGAAGTTGCGACTTGTGAATTGCGTGCCATTGTCGGTGATGATCCTGTTAGGGATCCCGAAACGACAAACAATTGATCTGAAGAACTTGATTGCTGACTGTGCGGTCACCTTTCTCACTGGTTCCACTTCCGGCCACTTTGTGAACTTGTCGATGGCAACGTACAAGAACTCAAAGCCCCCGGCTGCGCGGGGGAAGGGGCCGAGGATGTCGAGCCCCCAGACCGAAAATGGCCAGGACAAAGGGATTGTCTGGAGAGCTTGAGCTGGTTGATGTATCTGCTTGGAATGGAACTGGCATGCTTCACACTTGGTTACTTGCGCAGTTGCATCTTGGAGGGCTTCTGGCCAAAAGAAACCTTCTCGGAACGCCTTGCCGGCAAGTGCTCTGGCGCCAATGTGGTGGCCACATATGCCTCCATGTATCTCTGCCAACAGCTTCTGCCCATCTTCCCAGGGAATGCACTTCAATTTGACATCGTTGAGTCTTCTTCTCTACAGTTCATCGCCGACAAACTGATACATACTTGACTGCCGGGTTATTTATTTCTGCTTCTTCCGGCTCTTCGGGAAGTTCTCCTGTTTGAAGGAAACGGACAATCTGTTGTGCCCATGCTGGAGCCCGAGGCTCAACAACAAGGACTAAAGGCATCAGTGCTGCTGCAGGAACGTCAGCTTCTACAGCAAGAACCTGTGGCTCGGCCGGAGCTTGACGTTCCCCGGCAAGCTTGCCGGGGCAAAACTTGTCGGGAACGCCTGCTTCAACTGTACAAACCCTAGGGTCTGCAGGAGCAGACTGTTCCTCAGCAACTTCATCGTTGATCTTGGGGACCTTGTTGGCGGCGGTTTCAGGAAGTTCTGCCGGCAAGTAGTCACCGGAAATCAACTTTCTCTTCTTACTTTGTCCAGCCGATGGTGTAACGGATGGTTGAGTTAGCTTGAGCACAAAGATCCCCGGTTCCACGGGTAGCTTTAGTGCAGCACACTTTGACAGGCCATCTGCGATGTAGTTTTGAGCTCTTGGAACGTGCTCCATCTGCAAGCCTTCAAAGTGTTCTTCAAGCTTTCTCACTTCGTCGACGTATGCCTCCATCAGCGGGCTCTGGTAGCTCTTGTTCACTTGTCGGACGACCAACTGCGAGTCACCCCGTACAATGAGCTTCTTGATCCCAAGTTCCACTGCGATTCTGAGGCCGGCAAGCAAACCTTCATACTCTGCAGTATTGTTCGTTGCTTGCTCTTTGGGAAAGTGCATTTGGACGACGTACTTGAGGTGTTCTCCGGTGGGCGCGACAAACAGCACGCCGGCACCGGCGCCTTGCAGCGAGAAGGCACCATCAAAGTACATTATCCATTCCTTGCTTGCTTCTTTGACGGGGATGCTTGTCTCTGGAATCTCTTCATCTGGTGTTGGCGTCCATTCTGCTATGAATTCTGCCAATGCTCTGCTCTGGATAGTTGAAGTACTTTCAAACTTGAGGCCAAAGCTTGACAGCTCCAGTGCCCACTTGACAATCCTGCCTGTTGCTTCTGGATTTTGCAGTATCCTTTTCAGTGGAAAGCGAGTGACCACTTTATCTCATGTGCTTGGAAGTAATGGCGCAGCTTTCTCGAGGCCATGAGGAGGCCGAAAAGCAGCTTCTGCACCCCAGAGTATTTTGATCTAGCCCCCTGCAAGAGGGAACTGACAAAATAAACTGGGCGCTGCACCATCTTCTTCCGCACCTCTTCCTGCATCTGCGCAGACCCATCCTTGTCGGGACCAGAGCTTGACGGGGAAGCCCCCTGCTTGTCGATGGACGTGCTTGCCGGGGCTGTGGGCTCCTCATCTGCCTCCCTCTCTGCCACCAGCGCAGCACTAACCACTTGATTGGTTGCTGCTAAGTACAGCAGCAACTTCTCTTGTGGCCTAGGTGCGACAAGTATTGGAGTGGAGGATAGGTACCTTTTCAAGTCTTGTAGCGCCGCCTTCATTTCCGGAGTCCATTTCATTGGACCTGCCTTTTTCAAGATTTTGAAAAACGGCAGGGCGCGTTCTTCAGACTTAGAAATGAACCTGCTGAGAGCAGCCACACAGCCGGCAAGCCTTCGCAAATCCTTGACGCGTTTCGGAGCTTCGATCTGCTTGATGGCTTTGATCTTGTCGGGATTGGCTTCAATCCCCCTTTGGGACACGAAGAACCCGAGAAGCTTGCCGGAGGGGACTCCGAACACGCACTTCTCGGGGTTAAGCTTGAGTTGTATCTTGCGCAGATTCGCAAAGGTTTCATCCAGATCTTGAACCAGGGTAGCCCTGTCCTTGCTCTTGACCACTATATCATCCATGTAAGCTTCTACATTCCTGTGTATCTATGGCTCAAAAGCAGTGTGGACTACCCTCGCAAACGTTGAACCAGCATTCTTCAATCCAAACGGCATGCGTATGAAGCAATACGTGCCACATGGAGTAATGAATGCGGTCTTCTCTTCATCTTCTTCAGCCATAAATATCTGGTGGTATCCTGAATAGGCATCAAGAAATGAAAGCAACTCACATCCAGCCGTGGAGTCAACAATCTGGTCAATGCGCGGCAAGGGAAATGGATCTTTGGGACAAGCTTTATTCACATCGGTGAAGTCTATACAAAGCCTCCACTTCCCATTTGCTTTGCGCACGACAACAGGGTTGGCCAGCCACGTGGGATGAAGTACACCTCTGACAAGGCCTCCCGCTTCCAGCTTCTTGATTTCTTCAGCAATAAACTCTTGGCGCTCCACCGCTTGCTTTCTAACCTTCTGCTTGACGGGCCGCGCGTGAGGACAAACGCAAGCTTGTGCTCAATCACTTTCCTGGGAACACCGGGGATGTCAGATGGTTGCCATGCAAACACGTCGACATTCGCCCACAGGAAAGCAACGAGCGCGCTTTCCTATTTAGGATCGAGCGTGGCACTGATGGTGAAAGTACCACCAGTGCCGTCCTCCTTGGCGGAAACCTTCTTGGTTGTGGGTGGAGCTGCCATCGCCTTCTTGCCCTTGCCGGTGGAGCTCGATGGTGCGTCCTTGATGGCAGTGCAGCACTCCGAGGAGGTGCGTTTGCCGGAGTGTGCCCTAGAGCTCTTGCCGGACTTGTTCTTGTTCTTTCCCCCGGGAGCTTCAGCGGCAAGTGTCTTGCTATTTGTTGCGGCTGCTGCGTCCCGGTAGATCTTATCGGCACAGATAAGCGCGTCCTTCTTGTCGCCGGGGATAGAGATGACGCTTATCGGGCCTGGCATCTTGAGCATGTTGTAGGCATAATGAGAGGCTGCCATGAACTTGGCGAGCGCCGGACGGCCAAGTATCCCATTGTAAGGCAACGGGATATCGGCAACGTCAAAGGTGATCCTCTCAGTCCTGAAGTTCAGCTCTCCGCCAAAAGTCACTCGCAGTGTGATTTTCCCCTTCGGCTTGCTCCTTCCCGGGTTGATCCCTTGGAATGTGCCGGTTTCCTCGAGCTCGCTGTCGGGGATATGGAGTTTCCGGACCACAGCAGAGGAGATCAGGTTCAAGCCGGCCCCGCCGTCGACCAACATCTTGGTGACCTTAAGGTTGCGCAAAGTTGGTGAAACCAACATCGGCAAGCACCCGACCACAGTTGTGCGATCAGTGTGGTCCTCAATGTCAAAGACGATGGGCGTGCTGGACCACTTCAGAAGTTTGAGCGACTCGACGGGTGGCTCTGCAGCATTGACTTCCCGCACCCATTGTTTGAGTTGGCGGTGGGAAGTATGCAGAGAAGCTCCACCGTCTACGCACAAAACCTCCGTTGCCTTCTGGAACTCCTGCTCGTTGTTATCTCCGTCTTCCATGTCTTCGTCGTCGTCGTCTTCATCCTTGTCGCGGCCACGGGGAGGACTATCTCCTTGCCGATGCTTGGCCTTGCCGCGGCGTCCTCCCCGGCCATTGAATGGCCACTTCTTGCCGGACTCTCCTCCACCTCCCTGGGCCTTCTCCTTGTCGCGTCGCTCGTACTCAGCTTTTTGCTGCTCGACGAGGTACTCGACCCTTTTGTAGTTCTGGAGGTCGTGGCCCTTGGTGCGGTGGATCTTGCAGTACTGCTTGTCGGAGCCGTCCTGCTTGTCGGCGGCCGCCACAGCCTCCTTGCCGGACCTGCCAGCCTGGGCTTTCTTGGCGCCAGCCTCCTTGCCTGACTGCTCAACGACCGGTACTTCTTTGCTCTTATTTTTCCTGTTGTTCCGCCGCCGGTTCTTCTTTGCCGGGGCGGCATCCTCACTATCTGTTCCCCCTGCTCCAGTATCCTCTCCGGGGAGTCTCCTCCCCTCCTTAGTGCGTGCGCACTTGTCGGCCAGGGCATAGAGCTCACTGACGTCTCGGATCTTGCACATCGCCATTTCCTCCCTCATCCTGCGGTTACGCACGTTCTGGTGGAACGCGCTAATAACCGCGGCAGGGTGGACATCTGGGATGTTGTGCTGGACGCGGCTGAATCTTTGGATGTACTTTTGCAGGGACTCTCCTTCCTTCTGGGCGAGTATATGAAGATCGCTCTCCTGGCCATGGGGCTTGTGGCCGCCCGTGAAGGCGCCGACAAAGTGATGGCACAGGTCGGCCCAAGAAGAAATGGAATTCTCCGGCAAGTGCATGAGCCAAGATCTGACGTTCGGCTTGAGCACAAGCGGGAAGTAGTTTGCGAGTATCTTCTCATCTCGTCCCCCTGCAGCCTGCACCGTGATGGTGTAGATGCTGAGAAACTCTGACGGATGAGTCTTGCCGTCGTACTTCTCGGGTACGTCGGGCTTGAAGTTCTTCATGCTGGGCCACTGGACTTGCCGCAGCTCACGGGTGAACGCAGGACAACCCGCCGCGTACGGCAAGTCGCCTGGTTCTCCGGGCGCGTGCATGTCGACAGCGGGTCCAGCGCGCTGGTCGGATTGTCGCCGCGCTTCTCTTCGACGCTCGATGCGAGTTCGAGCGTCTTCTTGTCGTCTGTCGTCAAGGACTTGGCGTTGATCGCGGCGAGCTCGTTGATCTGACGACGCCGTGGAGTCGTCGTCGATGTTGATCCGGCGAGTCGGCGATTTCGGCCTTCGTGGCGGGGAGTGCACGATAGTTGCACCCCCGGAGGTCTTGTCGCCATCAGCCCGCGCCTGGCTAACTTGCCGCGGCCGCGACGTCGTCGGCTGCTGCGGAGTGTCGTTATTGGCGAAGGCGATGAGGCTTTGGATGGTGGCCCTCCAGTCTTCGGCCTTGTCCACCGCTGGAGGGAAGTCGAGGAGTAGCTGAGCTCGAGCTAGAGCTTCTGCTGGAGTGGCGGGGAGCGGTGGCGAGCGGCGCGAGGAGCGAGATATGCTCGGACTTCTAACAGCATTAGAAGGAGCATCGTCTCGTCCCGGCGACCACGCCCTGCTCGTGCCAGCACGTTGTCCATGAGCGTCCCGCGTACCGCCAGCTTGACCTTGGCCCAGCAAGCGTATGGTACCTTGTGTACCACGTCGCTGCCGGTCCGGCGCCTCTTGAGACGGGCGCGGAGCATGCACGGACGCCGAGGTCTTGGAGTGCGCTCGGTGGTCCATCTTATCCTTGGACTTGGCGGCGCCGTGAGTTTCCTCGCCGGCGTCCGCCCTTCCGCCGGCGTCTACCCCACCAGCCGTTGGCTCAGGCGGTGGTGGGATTGACGCGGACGGGCCTGCTGCCTACGAAGCCTTCTTCTTCGGCGGCATGTTGACGAAGTCGATGAAGTTGATGAGGTTGGTGGAGATTTCGCCCGCGTGAACACCGGATCGGGTTCACACAACCTCGACGCCCCCTACCTGGCGCGCCAAAGATGTCGGGGAAACTGATCGCCCACGAACACCTATGGGACCGGAGCCCCTTTTCGGTACGGCAAGGGAGCGGAGGGTGCACGAAGAGCGGATCGAGGCGAACACGCGAGCAGTTTACCCAGGTTCTGGCCGCACGGATGCGTAAAACCCTACTCCTGCCTTGGTTTGTATTGTGTTCTTGGCTCGGGAGCGAGAAGAGCTACAGTACTTATCGCTAGCAACACCGAGCGTGAGAGTGATCGAAGATCGGAACCCCCTCTACGTTGCGCATGGGCCTCCTTTTATAGATCAAAGGGGTCACCGACAGGTGGCAACGTAGGTGAGGGTAAAACGTAAAAACGGTGGTAGTTGGAACAGTGTATGCATAGTGCTTTATACCTAACCCTGGCGGCAGGGGACAAGGGCATTAAATGCCCGTCCCCGTCGCCCCAAACAGTGCAAAAAGCGTCCGTCAGGGTGTCTCCGTCCGCCACGAAGGTGGCCTCGTCATCGCAGCTTGCCACCGTGTACCCCAGGCTTCACAGCCTTCCGCCACGCGTGCCTGGAAGGGCCCCAGGGCGACGCGTGGGTGGATGAGCTGGAGCGCAGGTACTTAGTGGAAGCTTGCCGCGGCGAGCGCCTTGCCGCGGCGGCCATCTTGTCGCGCCTGGGAGATTGTCGCTCCTCGGGCCTTGCCGGGACGCGTGGCGCGTCGCGGCAAGTCTCTTGAAATGCCGTGTTTGGCCTTCCCGGCAAGCTCCTCTTGCCAGGGTCTTGTACCAAAGAGGCGGTCTTGAGCCTTGAATGGCCTTCCCGGCAAGCTCCTCTTGTCGGGGCCTTGTTTCTGTAACTTGAATACTTTGTTCTTGAATGGCTCCAAAGGAACCATAGCGGGCCTTGGCGGACGCGCGGCAAGCCCTGCCACGGGACGCTGCTACTGCCCGTGCACAAGTTCGGGATACTAAAGTACCCCTACTTTAGTACACCGACAAGTGGGCATCCCGGTTACCAGCCATTTTCTCGTGAATGATGAGCGGAGTCCACTCATCGTGAGAGTAACCCACCTAGCATGGAAGATATAGACAGTCCTAGTTGATACATGAGCTGTTCGAGCATACAAAACATAATTTCATTTGAAGGTTTAGAGTTTGGCACATACAAATTTACTTGGAACGGCAGGTAAATACCGCATATAGGAAGCTATGGTGGACTCATATGGAACAACTTTTGGGTTTATGGAAGTGGATGCACAAGCAGTATTCCCGCTTAGTGCAGGTGACGGCTTGAAAGAGACTGGGAAGCGACCAACTAGAGAGCAACAACGGTCATTTACATGCATTAAAATTAATCAACAATGAATGCAAGCATGAGTAGGATATAAATCACCATGAACATAAATATCGTGAAGGCTATGTTGATTTGTTTCAACTACATGCGTGAACATGTGCCAAGTCAAGTCACTTAAATCGTTCAGAGGAGGATACCACCCATCATACCACATCACAACCATTTTCATATCATGTTGGCACGCATGATAGACCATTATAAACTCTCAGCTAATTAAGCATGGCATAAGCAGCTATGACCTCTAATTGTCATTGCAAAAATGTTTCATTCATAACAACCTGAATCAAGAACGACGAGCTATCATATTTACAAAAACAAGAGAGGTCGAGTTCATACCAGCTTTTCTCATCTCAATTAGTTCATCATATATCATCCTTATTGCCTTTCACTCGCACGACTGAACGGTGTGGAAAATAATAATAGTGCACGTGCATTGGACTAAGCTGGAATCTGCAGGCATTTGATACAAGAGAGAAGACAAGATAATATGGCTCAAGGTTAAATCAACAACAAAACATATGAGAGCCACTAAGCATTTTCATCATGGTCTTCTACTCTTAACCCCGAAAGACAAGAAAAGAAACTATTTACACGGGAAAGCTCCCAACAAGCAAAAGAAGAATGGGAAATCTTTTTGGGTTTTATTTTTTTGTTACTACTACAAGCAAAGAAAGTAAACTAGATGGAAGCTACAACTAATATATTTTTTTGTTTTTCTGGGTTTTTCTAGCACACAAGAAAAAGACTAAGAAAAAGAAATTTAAACTAAGCATGGATGGTACAGTGAAAGAGTGTGAGCACCGACAACTAGCATAAGTGTGTGAACATGAATGTAAGTCGGTGAGAAACACGTACTCCCCCAAGCTTAGGCTTTTAGCCTAAGTTGGTCTATGGCCAGTACTGGCCAGACGGATATCCAAAGTTGTAGTTGGGGTCGTACTGAGATGCAGCAGATGTTGCCTGCTGAGCTGCAGCTCAAAGGCGGTTTGCCTCCGTCATGTTATAATAGGCATTTTCCTCCTCCATAGTTATAGTGTGTCTTCCTTTTTCCTGAAAGTTAAACAAAGTAGGGGCAGGAAGAACAATAGGAATGGCATGCTGCCGGTTAAAGATTAGTCGATATTTGAGAGTTTGATTATCCCACTCTATAAACCGGTGACTAGCCATAGCATTACAGTCTAAATAAGCAACAGGTAAAGGTTCATCATAAGGGTGCACGGACACACCAAGATAGCGGGCTATGCGAGTAGCATAGATCCCACCAAATAAATCTCCAACCAAACCATTATGGTGTAGTCTACGTGCAACAATTGCTCCTAAATTATATTGCCTATTACCTAGTACAGCACTCCTGAGAATGCTAAGATCAGGGACACACATGTGACAGGCTTCATCTTTACCATTTATGCATCTACCAATAAAGAGAGCAAAGTAATGAATGGCAGGAAAATGTATGCTCCCCGTGGTGGCTTGTGTGATGTCCCTGGATTCTCCCACTGTAATACTAGCAAGGAAATCTCTAAATTCAGATTTACGAGGATCACTCATACTGCCCCACTGTGGGAGCCTGCAGGCTACATTAAAATCCTCTAATTCCATGGTATAAGATTTATCATAAAGATCAAACAGGACTGTGTGAGAATTACGTGAAGATGAAAATTTAAACCTTCTCACAAAGCTATCAGTTAAGCCACGGTATTGGAGGCACTTATCTTGCATGAAGTCCTCGAGGTCGGCGTTACGCACATATGCGTAAAATTTATCTTTGATGCCCGCTTGACTCATAAATTCATCTGACGGACATTCACAAGGCCGAACATCAGCATCCCTCGGTGGTTCATCGTCCGGCTCACGGAACACGAGCCTTAGTTCTTCCTTCCTTGAAGGACCACCTTGGAAGTTTTTCCTAGACATTTTTCTGAAATTTTCTGAATTTTTTAGTAACTCACAATAAAAGTTAACCAAACTCAACAAGATTGATAGCAACAACTCATATAAGTGCCTAGAGGCTATATCATGCATTAGAACTACTTGGGACCAAGAAAATTTGGCATGCAAGCTCAAGAACAAGGTCACCACAGCAGCACAAATTTGCAAAAAATAAAGCACTAGAACAAAAACTAATTGGACCAATGAAGGAGTCACATACCAAGGAACAATCTCCCCAAACACTTTGGTGAATGGTGCTTTGAGCAAGGAGATCGAAAATGGCAGCAAAACGAGCTAGAACTCGGGTTTGAGCTGGTTGGGGATTTTTTTTGGGAGGAAGAAGAAGAGCATGGGTGGAAGGATAAGTGGAGGGGGGGCACGTGGGGCCCTCGAGGTAGGGCGCGCGCCCTGTGAAGGGGGGCGCGCCCTGTGCCCTCGAGGCCACGAGCTGGCTCCCCTCGCTGTGTGTTCAGTGCCATATTTTCTTAAATATTCTAGAAAAAAATCATATTTCATTTTCATGGCATTTGGAGAACTTTTATTTTTGGGATATTTTTTATTGCACGGGTAAGTCTGGAAACAGACAGATAATGCTATTTTCGTTTTATTTTACCTAATTAACAGAAAGTAAAAGAGGGTACAGAGGATTTGTGCTATCTAGATTCACCTATCCCATGTTCATCAAAAGGAATCCATTAACAAGGTTGATCAGGTCTTGTTAATAAACTCTTTTCGAGTAACATGAAACCGGAGATTTTCGAATAACACTATGTTACCTCAATGGGGATATGTATGTCCCCACCAATACGTATGTCATATGCCTTCTTGATAGTAGGAATAGGAAACTCAAAACCTCCAATAGTAATAGTTGAAGTTTTTCCAATATAATTGATACTATGGACCTGAGGTTGTTTCCTCGGAAAGTGTACCGTATGCTCATTACCATTGACATGAAAAGTGACATTGCCTTTGTTGCAATCAATAATAGCCCCTGCAGTATTGAAAAAAGGTCTTCCAAGAATAATAGACATACTATCATCCTCGGGAATATCAAGTATGACAAAGTCCGTCAGAATAGTAACATTTGCAACTACAACAGGCACATCCTCACAAATACCGACAGGTATAGCAGTTGATTTATCAGCCATTTGCAAAGATATTTCAGTAGGTGTCAACTTACTCAAGTCAAGTCTACGATATAAAGAGAGGGGCATAACACTAACACCGGCTCCAAGATCACACAAGGCAGTTTTAACATAATTTCTCTTAATGGAGCAAGGTATAGTAGGTACTCCTGGATCCCCTAATTTCTTAGGCATTCCACCCTCAAAAGTGTAATTGGCAAGCATGGTGGAGATTTCTACTTCACGTATCTTTCTTTTGTTGGTAATAATGTCTTTCATATACTTGGCATAAGGATATGTTTTAAGCACATCAGTCAAACGCATACGCAAAAAGATAGGTCTAATCATTTCAGCGAAGCGCTCAAAATCCTCATCATCCTTTTTCTTTGATGGTTTCGGAGGAAAAGGCATGGGTTTCTGAACCCATGGTTCTCTTTCCCTACCGTGCTTCCTAGCAACAAAGTATCTCTTATCATAACGTTGATTCTTTGATCGTGGGTTATCAAGATCAATAGCAGGTTCAATCTCTACATCATTATCATTGCTAGGTTGAGCATCAACATGAACATCATCATTAACATTATCACTAGGTTCATGTTCATTACCAGATTGTGTCTCAGCATCAGAAACAGATATATCATTGGGATTCTCGGGTGGGTGAGCTACAGGCTCACTAGAAGCATGCAAGGTTCTATCATTTTTATTTTTCTTCTTCTTAGAAGAACTAGGTGCATCTATATTAGCTCTATAAGAATCTTGCTCAATTCTCTTTGGGTGGCCTTCAGGATACAGAGGTTCCTGAGTCATTTTACCACCTCTAGTTGCAACTCTAAGAACATAGTCATTATTTTTACTATTTAATTCATTGAGCAATTCATTCTGAGCCTTAAGTACTTGTTCTACTTGAGTGGTGACCATGGAAGCATGTATACTAATGAGTTTCAGTTCATCTTTAGCACTAGACAGATAATCACTCAAGCGTTCAATCATGTAGGCATGGTGTTGTAATTGTCTACCAACATAAGCATTGAAGTTTTCTTGTTTCACAATGAAATTGTCAAACTCATCTAAGCATTGGCTAGCAGACTTATAACGAGGAATATCACCTTCATCAAATCTATAAAGAGAATTTACCTTTACTACCTGTCTCGGGTTATCAAGACCATGTATTTCTTCAATAGGAGGTAAATTCTTAACATCTTAAACTTTAATACCTTCTTCTTTCATAGATTTCTTTGCCTCTTGCATATCTTCAGGACTGAGAAATAGAACACCTCTTTTCTTCGGAGTTGGCTTAGGGGCTGGTTCAGGAAGTGTCCAATTATTTTCATTGGCTAGCATATTATTCAATAATAATTCAAATTGTTCCACTGTTCTTTCCCTGAAAACACAACCAGCACAAGTATCCAGGTGGTCTATGGAAGCATCGGTTAGTCCATTATAAAAGACATCAAGTATATCATGCATCTCAAGAGGATGATCAGGCAAAGCATTAAGTAATTGGAGAAGCCTACCCCAAGCTTGCACTAGTAGATAAAGGGGGATCAGCCCCGGTTCCAGAACCGGGACAAGAGGGTCGGTACTAATGCTCTGACCCTTTAGTCCCGGTTGAATCCAGAACCGGGGCAGAAGGGTGTCCACGTGGCCTGTGCACCGAGTCCAGGCAGGAGGGGCTTTAGTCCCGGTTGGTGGTACCAACCGGGACCAAAAGGCTTCCACGCGTCAGCATTTCTGTGGCTGTGGTTTTTGTTTTTTTTCTTGAAAGGGGAGGGGGGGTTTTAGGTTTTGGGGGG
>LR738711.1:770343637-770355120 GCA_902687465.1 Secale cereale | reverse complement strand
ATATTCTTCTATATGTCATGTTGTTTGTCAAAGTATTGAAGAAATCCATGGCTTCATCATTAACTGGAAGTAACAGGCGCATAATGGTGAGAAGCTCTTCAAAGTTGTTTTGGAACGAAGTTCCTGATAGAATAATCTGCCTTTTGGTATGAATTTCAGCAAAGGCCTTCCAAATAACGATATTCGGAAGGCTCTTGCTGAACTTTGTACCAAAAAGCGAATTATTCTTTCATGAACTCCGTTCCAAAAGAACTTTGAAGAGCTTCTCGTACCATTATGCGCCTGTCATTTCCGGCTAATGATGAATTCATGGTTTTCTTGAAATCTTTGACACTAGACAACATGACATATAGAAGGGTAGATGAGATCAGGAAAAATATGGACCACTTTCTGCACATCCAGAATGGCGCCATTTTGTTAAATCCCTTGTCGAACCGGACGTCGGACAATCATGAGAGAGGCATTGCCGAGGCCACCCCAAACCCTAGAGAAGCATCGAGGCCAGTAATGTGATTCCTTGTTGTGATTAGCTAGCTAGGTCTACGGTTGTGACTAATATATCTATTTGTCATGTTTGTATAATAATTGCCATCTCGTAATATTTGCAGAAACTATGGAGCACGGACGAGACGAGGAAGCAGAACAGGTGTTGGGGGACATAATCACAGCCGGAGCTGATGTCGAGTTGTATCTCAACGACTACGATGGTCTGGAAGGACAGGGTGAACAAGTAGGCTACGGTGATACAATGGAGGAGGAAGGACATGATTATGATGGCTCCGGTGACAGAATACCGGTGGAAGAAGGACACCGTGATGACGGCTCCGGTGACCAAACGGAGTCCGACCAGGTATATATATATATATATATATATATATATATATATATATATATATATATATATATATATATATATATATATATATATATATATATATAAATTAAGCATGTGCTGACTATAGCTAATTGATGCATTAATTGTTTTGGTATTTGCACATATTAACTCTCTTCTTTCTTCTTTTCTAGCCCTCCGGATCGAGACAAACTTCGGTAAGGAGACGAGGCCCAAAGAAAAGGTTGCGCCAGGATGAAAAGTTCATCATCGAAGAAATCACGCACGATGGCCTACCGATTGAACCCATCCGGACCAAGGACGCATTTTCTGCTCAGTGCGGGGTTCTTGTTAGGGACATGATCCCGGTCAGCATCCACCAATGGTACAAGCCTCAAAACGAAGACCCTCAGGTGTCTTATGTCAACGATATGCAGAAAGATGATATTTGGACCGAGCTGAAGGCAAATTTCACCCTACCGCCAGAGGAGGATCCGGAGAAGCCACCAGTTATAGAGCCATTGGTCAAGGAGGCTGCTCTTAAGAAGATGGGGGAACTATTCAGGAGGTGGAAAATGAGCTGAAAGCAAAGTTTGTCGACAAAGATAAGACTCCAGAATTCACCGGCCGGTTTGAGAAGATCAGAGATCACTGGGATGCATTTGTGGCCCACAAGAAATCGGAAAATAGTAAGAAGATGTCAGTGACAAACAAGAAAAATGCTGCGAAGAAGAAGCATCGCCATCGCTCGGGGTCAGGTGGCTACCTCAAAGGCCGACCATTGTGGGACAAGGCTAAGAATGACCTACTTGCTAAAGGGGTCGTTCCACAGACATTACACTGGCCAGACCGTTCAAGGACTTGGTTCTTCGGGGTTGGGGGAACCTTGGACTCTAAAAAAGGGAAGTGAGTTTGGACGGACGAGCAACTGCGAATACCCATCACGAAGCTTTAGGAGTATATCAACGCAGCGCGGGAGGGACGTTCGTTCCTGACAGAGAGAACGACGAGCTCACAATGGCCCTCGGGAATCCTGAGCACCCTGGACGGACATGAGGCACGCCAGGCTCCGTTTCGTGGAAGGCTGGGTTTCCCAACGCAGGCGGTTACAAACGCCGGGAGAGGAAGAAGAATGTGGAGCAGACCCAACTACAGGCGTTGCACGCAAGGGTACAAGCGCTAGAGGGCGAATAAGAAGCAGTTCGCAGCAAGTGACCTGCCGAAGCTACCCCGCCATCTCAGCGGAGAAGCAGCGTGGCTTCCACCGAGCTGCTTCTGGAGCCAGTCTTCACGGCTCCTACTAGCTACCCGTGGATTTTCACGGAGTCTCAACATTGCCAACTTATGACGTAATGGCAGCAATTCAAAGTCAACTCGGCTGTCGGCTCCGTTTTACCTCGTGAACCCGGCGCAACTTTTCACTACCGTCCGATTCCAGAAGGATATGCTAGGGTGATGGTGGATCAAATAACGGAGGGATTTGAGGAGCTCGAGCTTGACCACCCTACCGGCAAAGGGGAGACTTGGCTGGGTTCTTCTCTGAAGACTCCATGCCTATGGCGGAAGGAGCTCGTCAACCTTCCGAACTGGACGCCTCCGCCTCCTCCTCCTCCTTCGGCGAGTCAGTGCACTCCGCCTCCTCCTTCGCCTCCTGCTCCGACGAGTGATCAGGGCACTCCGCCTCCTTCTCTGGTTGCTCAGGCGTGTGCCGACACTCCGCCTCCTTCTCTGCCTGCGTTGGCGCATATGAGCAGCCCACCTCCTCCTCCGCCTCGTCAGCAAGGTGAGAAGAGAGCCGCCGCCGCTCCGGCTGCTCTGGCACGTCGTAGCACTCCGCCTCGTTCTCCGCCTCATAAGCAACGAAAGAAGGCAGCCACAGCCGCTCCGGCTGCTCCGACGTCTAGCATTGCAACCAGAGGCAGGAGGCAATACAGATACGGTCCATCTCTCAAGCCTTTAGAGAAGTTAGCATAGAAGAGGACCGATGAGGAAAACGTGGAGATCTCTGCTACCTCTTGAGCTTGCATTGTATTCCCTCGAAGAGGAAAGGGAGATGCAACACAGTAGCGTAAGTATTTCCCTCAGTTTCTGAGAACCAAGGTATCAATCCAGTAGGAGACCACGCGCCAGTCCCTCGCACCTTCACAAACAAATAAGAACTTCGCAGCCAACGTGATAAGGGGTTGTCAATCCCTTTACGGTCACTTACGATAGTGAGATCTGATAGAGATGATAGTTTATTTTTTTGGTATTTTTGGTTTAATAAAACAACAAATAAAGAATGGCAAAAGAAATTAACGGGAAAGTAATATGATAGAGATAGACCCGGGGGCCATAGTTTTCTCTAGTGGCTTCTCTCATGATAGCGATATTCTACGGCGGGTAAACAAATTACTGTCGAGCAATTGATAGAAAAGCGAATAATTATGGGACTATCTAGGCATGATCATTGTATATAGGCATCACGTCCGAGACAAGTAGACCGACTCCTGCCTGCATCTACTACTATTACTCCACACATCGACCGCTATCCAGCATGCATCTAGTGTATTGAGTTCATACGAACAGAGTAACGCCTTAAGCAAGATGACATGATGTAGAGGGATAAACTCAAGCAATATGATGACAACCCCATCTTTTTATCCTCGATGGCAACAATACAATACGTGCCTTGCTACCCCCACTGTCACTGGGAAAGGACACCGCAAGATTGAACCCAAAGCCAAGCACTTCTCCCATTGCAAGAACTATAGATCTAGTAGGCCAAACCAAACCAATAATTTGAAGAGACTTGCAAGGATATTATGAGCATACATAAAAAGTTCAGAGAAGAACAAAATATCTTTCATAGATAACCTTGATCATAAACTCACAATTCATCGGATCTCGACAAACACACCGCAAAAAGAGATTACATCGAATAGATCTCCTCGAAGACCGAGGAGAACTTTGTATTGAGATCCGGAGAGAGAGAAGAAGCCATCTAGATACTAGCTATGGACCCGAAGGTCTGTGGTAAACTACTCACAACTCATGGTGAGGGCGATGATGATGATGATGAAGGCCTCCGTGATGGATCCCCCTCCCGGAACAGGCTCCAAGATGGGATCTCCACGGGAATAGCAGCTATGGCGGTGGAATTAGGGTTTTCTTTCTGCGTCTGGAGTTTCTGGGGTACGTAGGCATATATAGGAGGAAGAGGGGCACCAGGGGCCACCGGGCCTGCCCTCGAGACAGGGGCGCGCCCTGGGAAGGGGGGCACGCCCCCCTCCCTCGAGGGTGGGCCCCCTGTCCTTTGGCTTGGCCCCGAAATTTATCTCGCGTGATTTTCTCCGAAAATATCTCCTGCGAAGGTTTCATTCCGTTTGGACTCCGTTTGATATTCCTTTTCTGCAAAACCCTGAAATAGGCAAAAAAAAACAGCAATCTGGACTAGGCCTTTGGGTTAGTAGGTTAGTCCCAAAAATGATATAAAAGTAAATGATAAATCCCATTAAACATCTAAGACTTCATAAATAATAGCATAGAACAATCAAAAATTATAGATACGTTGGAGACGTATCAATCTCTCAAGCCGAAGTGAAGGACTTTTTTGCAAAGAAACCTCCACCTCCGGAGGAGAAGATAGATCCGGTGAAAACGAAGTGCACTATCGATGCCCTGAAGAAACCACCACCGTCTCCGCCGTAAACCAACTATGAGTGCATTATTGAAAGGTCATATGTCGATGCGGAGCGGTCAGGAAGTACTTGCAGCGATCGAAGGTTAGCACAACGAAGAAGTGGGAAAAATTCCCCAACTCGGCGAACAAGCGAAACAATCGTGCCCCCTGCTCAAGGGACCTAGGGACATCGTCGCTAATCATCCAGGGATGGCGCCCGATACCAATCTTGGAGATTACCTGGGCGATGATGTAGTGTTTGATATGTTAGAGGTGGAGGAACACAAATACCGGTACGGGAAGCCTCTCGTCAAAGATGTCACTACTCTAACAACGATGATGCGAAGATTCCATGAGTGGTACATGGATACCTGCAGAGAGCCTGGTGGGAAGGATACTTTGATGCTGAAAGTTAAAGAGGAGCAGGACCTCTTTGGAATTGAGGTGTTGTCTGTTCCATTTGTGGAGTTCTTCCAGTTTTTCAATCAAAAGGCCCTTAATAAATTAACGGTCACTTGCTACTGTATGTAAGTACTACTTATGTCATTAAGTCTCTATATATAGCTCAGCTCTTTCATTGCATGTATATATAATTATCCTCACTATATTATGCAGATTGAAGATCGTCGAATGCAGAAAAGCTGAAATCTATGATATTGGGTTCGTTAACACAAATTTCATAGATGAATATACGGTTACATTTCATGCCAAAGAAGCCAAGGCCAACTTTCTATGATCGTTGGTAATAAATCAAAATAAAGATAAAATACTCTTTCCTTACAACTTCAAGTGAGTGTTACTGTCTTGTGCATATTCGGTTTCCCTTAATTATTACTCGAGGTTATAGTAATTAATGTAATTGATGAGTTATATGCATGCGTGCGCAGGTTCCACTATATTCTCCTAGATATTAAGCTTGAGCATGGACTAGTAACCGTCTTAGACTCGAGACGAAAAGATCTCGAGGACTATGCGGACATGTCTAAAATGCTCGACAAGTAAGTTCAATCGATCATTATTGCACCATATCGGCAACTTTGTTCATTTCCTGATATAAAGTAATTGTTTTCTTTGTCTCGTAGGGTTTGGAAAGTATTCACCGCACAAGTTCCGGGACTGCCGCGGGATCTGCTATGGAATTACCCGAAAGTAAGTACTACTAGCTAGCTAGTTCCGCGCATCTCCCGTTGATTCTAGCTACTTTCATCAATGCCATTTATAATGCTTCATTATCAGTTTGATTGACCTCTATTTCTCGTAAAGTGCTTGTGGCAGGAAGTCAGGAATAAATACTGTGGATACTACATCTGCGAGTTCATCTACAACGCGATGGCAAAGAATAGGCGGGGCTACTCTAACAGACAATATGAAGTGCGTAAGCAAAAATATTCACAATTTTATTTCATTACCATCATTACTGTTGAGTTTCATTCATATATATGTATTGACCCCCTTCTTCAAATTAGATGGGGCAGATGCGGGATGAATTCCTACCACAAGATCGCATGCGAGCAATTCAAGAGGAATTGGCGGGATTCTTTCTTGACCACATCATCAATAAAGCCGGAGAATACCATGTGGAACTCGAGTTCAGATGTTATGGTATTGTAAGAGATCTTACACATTGTATATATATATATGTAGCCAGTAGCGTTGGATCTGTATATGTTCATGACGATCTTCTGTACTTAATAGTTTCCTTCATTTGCTTACTAGATAGCATGTCGAGTCCTCTCTATACGTATAGTACGTAGCGTCGACCAAGCACAGAGATAAGAGAGGACACTTCTCTTTATTAGCTAGCTAACATAATATATGAAACCCCTAAATTAACCCTACAAAACCCCCCAAACCCCCTCCCCCCTTTCAGAAAAAAAAACAAAAACCCTAGCACCTGAACTGCTGACGCGTGGACACTTATTTGTCCCGGTTGGTGCTACCAACCGGGACAAAAGGCCCCCTTGCCTAGGCAAGCCGCAGTGGCCACGTGCAGCCCCATCTGTTCCGGTTGGTATAAGAACCGGGACTAAAGGTCTTCGGCGTTTGTATCAACCGTTTAGTCCCGGTTCCCGAACCGGGACAAATGGGCCTTATAAACCGGGACAAATGGGCCTTATTCTACTAGTGTGTTGTGATTTCTTATTTATCGGTAGATAACTGCACCACAAATTATCTAACATCTTTCATCAATTATACTTAATTATGTTATTTGATTGCTAGCATTAGACCTTTCATGAAGTATATGTATGTTGTTTGATTGCCAACACCCGACCTTTCATAAAATATACGTATTTTGCTTTTCTAGGGTATCATATTTTTCTCACATCACGCGTTATGTTTTGATATTTGTGGGCCGGTTGCTAAATGTTACTCCTTCTGTTCAGTACAATCGAAGTCACTAACATACATTAGTGTACACCCACCGGCCCACCCCTATAAACACATGCACACACATCTTATCCTTACGAGCACCTCCAACAGACTGAGTCGGCATAGCAACTTGAGATTGAGAAATCATCGCAGGTGCCTCGTAGTCGATGGAAACATCACCTCCCATTGAGCGAACATCGCGGGAAGGCAAATTCCTCTGATTCACAAAAAAAAACATTGTTTTCCTCTTGTGCTGATTGCCATCTTCCTTCCTGCAAAAAAAACCATTTGTTACTTTGACACATGCCCTTCTTTCTGTTTCTGTTCTTCTTTCATGTGTTATTCTGCTTTGTTTTTTGTTTAAGAAAACCGTTGCTATTATCATCTTCATGCTAAATTACATAGTTGGGCCTTATTTGGTTTAGCCCAAATCCCAAAGACAAAAACTATAATATGGGAAGGTCATAATCATGCAAGCCGAAATAAAAAAAGGTTCAACATCTAGTCAAACTCAAGTTGTAGTCTTTTTTTGGCAAAAAACATCAGATCATTTATAAAAGTTCACCAGAAGTACACTCAAACATATAAAAATTACATCGAGACTCTGAGACCACCGAGCGACCACTACTGCCGTCAGAACGAGCCACCGACACGTCGCTCTCGTCGCTCTCCTACTGGAGCCGGCTTGACCTTATTGATGGCAGGCGGAAAGTCTTCATGCACATTCCCCTAAGGACAAGCGCCCTGGAAACCCTTGCATAGATATGAAGCGTCTGACACCAAATCTCACCACATGACGAGAACCCCTAATCTCACCACCCTAAAGAGACAGTGGGAATATATGCAAGAGCTTCGTCGACTACGTCCAGACAGACGAACTCGAGGAGGGTCGGAGCCTGGAGGACAAACTCGAGGAATAAGCGACCCCATCCGCTCGAGTGCCGCACATGTGTGGACAAAAAAACCGAAAATAAACTAGTAATCAGAGTGGAGGCACCAGAATTCTCCTCCCTGTCACAGGCCATCGAAGCGGCAGGCAGAGGGGGAGGCGAATCCAAGGGCTCCCTGGTGAAGTGTGAAGAGAAGAGTTTACCCTAATCGTCTAGGGTTTTAGGAAAAGAAACAAGAGGAAGTTATGGGAAGTTTTTTCTTACCAGGTGATAATGGCTCAGGCTGCAGTCGCTGAAATGTTGAACTATGCTACGGCATGCTTGTTTAACGAACTACTCCCTCCGTCTCATAATATAAGAACGTTTTTGACACTACACTAGTGTCAAAAACGTTCTAATATTACGGGACAGAGGGAGTACAAAATAGGTGAATTTTTATTGGATAAAGTTTTTGTTGTGAAACACGGTAGAAACGCAGTGACATGAATCCTCTGACGTACTTGTGACGCCCCAAGACCGGCGCTCCAAAAGACTTCCATATGTTCCGGGTTTCGCCGTGTGTTTTATTTGCTTGCTTCATTTTATTTTATTTTTGCATTGCATCATGTCATCATGCCATCATGTCTTTAATTTCTGCAACTCAACTAAATAAATCATATGGATCTTTAGTCCATTTAAACCAAGGGAACTCACATGGTGTTTTCTCTTTATAACATATCCTCCTGATATTAGGGAGCTATTATAAAAATATTCCATTAATTCGGAATCACCATAACACTCTTGCATAATATT
This sequence comes from Secale cereale, assembly GCA_902687465.1. NCBI lineage: Eukaryota > Viridiplantae > Streptophyta > Magnoliopsida > Poales > Poaceae > Secale > Secale cereale. The sequence goes on along the minus strand of LR738711.1, from coordinate 770,346,575 downwards.
CCCCACGCCTTTTTCACTCCAAGTTTTGACTCTCAAACATTGCTAACAATTCTTATCCATTTTATCGAGGATCCTCCAAAAAACCGAGCATTTTTGGACACTTCTAAATCATAGACTTGTTCACACCATTTGAAATAAATTCAAAAGAATTTGAATTTATTTTCCAATCATGCCCTTTTCTATTTTTCTTGGATCCAGCGCATTTTTGCGAGTCCAGAGAAATTAACCCCCGTGCCCAAATTCTACCCCTAACTCTTTCCTTCTTCTCTTTTTCTTTCTTCTTTATTTTTTCCTTCTTTTCTCTTTTTCTTTTAGAAAGAGGGGGGGAGAGAGATGGCCCAAGGCCAGCCACACCTCAGCCGCCCCCTTCTGGCCCAAGGCCCAGCCGCCCCCAGCTACCCTAACCCTACAACCCCAGCGCCCGATCCCCCTCGATCGTTCTCTCCCTCTTGGCGCCGCAACCCAGGCGCAACCTCGATCCCCTTTTGCCTCTCCCTCTCGTTCTCGTCGAGCGTCGGTCAACCTCTCCGCCCCTGCGCTCCCTCGTCCTCCTCCCCGTTGCCCCACGCCATCAAGCCCCACCAGACCCGCTCTTCCTTGCCCCGCCGCCTTCGCTCTGCGACCGCAGCGCATTGGCGGTCGCCTCGCCTCGCGGATCCTTTCCGGCAGCCGATGGTGCCCTGCAACTGCCGCTGCAGTATCGTGCCCCATGCCACTGCTCCGTCGCCGCGCCTCCGGGGACGTCCTCTTCCGTGCCCCTCGTCCACGAGCACCCAAGGCCCTACGTCCTCGTCGTCCTTCTCCCCCACCTGCGGCCTCCCTCGAGCGTGCCCTCTCCATCCTCGTCCGCGCCCTCCAGCGCGCACCCGCACCCATGTGTCATCGCCACGCAGCTCCTAGCCGGCGGCAGCAGCTGCTGCTGTAGTCCGGCCGGCTCCTCATCGTCCAGCGCCCTCGTCCTGCCTCTGCTTCGAGCAGATGAACGGAGGGGTCAGCCTCGTCATCGCCTCCGACCAGCGCTGCATCGAGCTTGCCAGCCTCGGCCTCCTACTCCGGCCAAGACCAGGAACGCCGAGGCCATCTCCGGGATCTTGCCAAGTACCAGGACCGCCATGTTCATCTATCGCCATTTTCGGTTACGCCAAGTTCGACTACAGCACGAAGATATGTACAACTACGCAGATTCGCCGAGTACCCTTTGGTTTCGTCAAGTACGTTTACGAAACGTATTGTCGCCGAAGACTGTCGAGTGAACAACTACCATCAACCCTAGAAGACCCGTGGATGCGACAAGTACCTCTACCGACGACCCGAACATCTACGGAAACTTGAACATCTACAAAAACGAGTACCACTACGCCCGAATGACTACGGACCGAAATGACATGTCCCTCTACGATGCGTTTACCACTACCAGCACCAAAGATCCATGTAACGCAAGCGTCAAGTTCGACTACCGCCGACGCGTACCACTACCACCGCGAGTACCACTACTACCCTCGACGACCCCGTGAACAACTACTTCCTCTTCGAAACATGAACAGCTACTTCCCTCGAGGACTTGAACCGCCCCAAAACGCTTGCTTCGAAGGTACACCACCGAAACGATGCAAGTGAACGAATGTGGTTGTATGGGATGCGTCCCTTGTTTGCACCGTGTCCGTTGTGCCCCTCTTTTGCCGTCGTCACGTGGGAACCGGGTTACCGGGATCACCCCACCTATCTCTTTGCATGACACGCTCATGCCTCCCTTCTTTTGCTCGACATCTCAATGATTTGTCGGATCATCGAAATGTTGCCATGGCACCATTTCCGTTCTCGTCGCCATGGCACCCCTTTCCACCACGGTGACAAATACTTCATATCTCTTATGTCAACTTTTAACAAAAAATGCATAAAACTTGCAAGTGTCATCCGCATCATGATAACAACATTAAAATATTAAAATTGTTGTTTGCTTAAAATATACTAAATATGCACATGGGGTGTTTCCAAAATTGTTGTTGTTATTTCCGGCCTCATTTAAAATGCCTAGATAGTGTAGTTTTTCTCATGTTTCACCTCTTGCCATGTTAACAAACATTTAATCTTGTCTTGTAAATAATCTAGACCAAACTAAATAATCAAATGTGGTGTTTCGTCAATATGCAACTCGTTGCATATTGAGCTCCACTTAACTTGTAGTATTGCTTGTGCACCTTGCCATGCCATGCATATTTAAACCGGACATGCATCATATTTGTTTGTGCATCATACCATGATTATGATATGTGTGTTTACCATGTTGTTTTCTTCTTTCCGGTATGCTTCTCTCGTTAGCTTCGGTTTCGTTTCGGAGTTGTGGGGTTTTGTTCAACTACTTCATGGACTCATTCTTCTTCCTTACGAAATCCCAGGCAAGATGACCGTTCCCCGATATCACCTCTATATTTGCCTATGCTAGTTGTCTCGCTCTTTAGATATGCTTCGATGCCTATTCCTGTTTGTGAGCCTCCTATTGTTGCCATGAAACACTCTACCCGCCTTCCTAGCAAACCATTGATTGGCTAAGTACGCTTATGCTCAGCCCCTCTTAAAGCATTGTTAGTTGCAGGTGAAGTTTGAAGATTACTTCGTGTTCGGACTTGTTTTATTGGGATAACACAATATGTTTTTGTTGTAAACTAATGGACCTATATATTGGCAATGGGTGGAAGGCTTGGCCTTCTGCTTGGTGTTTTGTTCCACTCATGCTACCTTAGGACCCAATAAACCGGTGTTATGTTCCTTGATTTTGCGTTCCTAACACGGTTGGGGTTTATGGGCCCCCTAGATAATTCGCACTACTTAAAGCTTTTCCAGCAAGGCCCAACTTTGGTTTTAATTTGCCTCATAATAAAGAAAAACTTAACTAAATAATTGCATAGGGGGTCATGTCCCCGGGTTCTTAATTCTACAT
>LR738711.1:770301209-770334562 GCA_902687465.1 Secale cereale | reverse complement strand
GGGGTGAATAGGCAACTAACAATTTTAGCTTTTCTTAAGCACTTTAAATTAAGCTTCAAAGTAAGTTGTCTAGATAAGTTACTACGATGACAACTAGAAGAACGTAAAGAACACAACTTCACCAACAAGCTATATAAGATAAACAAGTAAAGGTCTCACAAGTAAAGGATAGAAATAACCACAAGTGGAGACAGTGAAGACGAGGATGTGTTATCGAAGTTCCTTCCCTTTGAAGGGAAGTACGTCTCCGTTGGAGCGGTGTGGAGGCACAATGCTCCCCAAGAAGCCACTAGGGCCACCGTATTCTCCTCACGCCCTCACACAATGCAAGGTGCCGTGAATCTACTAGTGGTGCCCTTGAAGGAGGCAACCGGACCTTTACAAACAAGGTTGGGGCTCTCTCCACAACTTAATTGGAGGCTCCCAACGAAACCCCGGAGCTTCACCACAATGGATTGTGGCTCCGAAGTGACCTCTTCCGTCTAGGATGCTCAAACACCCAAGAGTAACAAAATCCACACAAGAAAGTATGGGGGAATCAAGTTTCCTTTGGTGGAAGTGTAGATCTAGGTCTCCTCCTTCAATCCCTAGCAAATCAACAAGTTTGGTTGGCTAGGGAGAGAGATCGGACAAGAAAGCTTCAATGGCATTAATGGTGGAGAGAGAGAGGCAAGAGATAAGGAGGAGGTGGGAGAAGGGCCTCCTTAAATAGGGTCTCCACCAATCCAACCGTTATGTGCAGAATTAGATAGGACCGGTACTTCCGCTTACCCAACCGGTAGTACCGGCGAGTGAAGGAACCTGCGCCCATGACACCAAGGCGGTACTTCCGGTGGCTCAACCGGTAGTACCGGTCTTCCGGAGAAAACCGGAACCACCGCTTAGAAACCAGAAGGTTTCAAGCAAGGGCGGTAGTTGGGACGGTGGTTGGGCCGGAACTACTGCCAGGAAGATAGTTTCTGTGTGATGGCAGTCAGAGCGGTACTACCGCTCGGAACACCGGTAGTATCGGTTTTGCGAGAAGAACACCGGTACTTCCGAGCCACCACCGGTCTACCACCGCACCCACTACAGAAGGTATCACCCCTGAGCGGTACTTGGGGCGGTGGTTCGACCGGAACTACCGGCCACCCGTACAACCGCCTACCATGGCGGTACTACCGCTGTAGATGAATCTACACACAAGGAGGAATGGAAATGGGATCTCTCTCTCTCCACGAACTGAGGCAATATAGTGGGTGCAAAGTATCTGTGTACGTGACTTGATTCACCCATTACCTTCCGATGTGGGTTCCCTCTTAATAGTACGGATTTCCTATGACCAAGAGAAACAAAAAGGCATCGGAACATCCGTCCTCGATCTTTTCCTTAAAGAGGGAAGGCCTAACCGTCTTGTGCCACATGCTATAAACCTGAGTAATATTGACGCACGATTAGTCCACACAAGGATTGTCATCATCACCAAAACAGGGCAAGAGATGCCCTTACAATAGGTAACATATAGTTTTGTGATAAGGTAATTGGTAGCAAGTGACAAAAGGTAAAAGTAAATAAGGTGCAGCAAGGTGGCCCAATCCTTTCTGTAGCAAAGGACAAACCTGGAAAACTCTTATATAAAGGAAAGCGCTCCCGAGGACACATGGGAATTGTCGTCAAGCTAGTTTTCATCACGATCATCTGATTCGAGTTCGGTACTTTGATAATTTGGTATGTGGGTGGACCGGTGCTTGGGTGCTGTCCTTACTTGGACAAATCTCCCACTTATGATTAACCTCTAATGCAAGCATCCACAACTACAAAAGAAGTATTAAGGTAAACCAAACCATAGCCTGAAACATATGGATCCAAATCAGCCCCTTACGAACCAACGCATAAACTAGGGTTTAAGCTTCTGTCACTCTAGCAACCCATCATCTACTTATTACTTCCCAATGCCTTCCTCTAGGCCCAAATAATGGTGAAGTGTCATCTAGTCGACGTTCACATGAAACCACTAGAGGAGAGACAACATACATCTCATCAAAATATCGAACGAAGACCAAATTCACATGACTACTTATAGCAAGACTTCTCCCATGTCCTCAGGAACAAAAGTAACTACTCACAAAACATAGTATGGTTCATGATCCGGGGGGTATTAATATGCATAATGGATCTGAACATATGATCTTCCACCAAATAAACCAACTAGCATCAACTACAAGGATTAATCAACACTACTAGCAACCCACAGGTACCAATATGAGGTTTGGGTACAAAGATTGGATACAAGAGATAAACTAGGGTTTGAGAGGAGATGGTGCTGGTGAAGATGTTGATGAAGATAGCCCTCCCCAATATGAGAGAGTTGTTGGTGATGACGGCGGTGACGATTTCCCCCTCCCGGAGGGAAGTATCCCCGGCAGAACAGCTCTGCCGGAGCCCTAGATTGGTTTCCGCCTCGGTTCCGCCTCGAGATGGCGGTGTTTGGTCCCGAAAGCATCCTTATGATTTTTTCAGGTCAAAACACCTCATATAGGAGAATATGGGCATTGGGTGGCCTTCGGGGGGCCCACGAGACAGGGGCCGCGCCCCCCACCCTCGTGGACAGCCGGTGGCCCCCCTCGTGAACTTCTTTCGCCAGATATTTTTTATATTTTCTGAAACGGATTTCTGTGGAGTTTCGAGGCTTTTGGAGTTGTGCAGAATAGGTTTCCAGAGTTTGCTCCTTTTCCATCCCAGAATTCCAGCTGCCGACATTCTCCCTCTTCATGTAAACCTTGTAAAATAAGAGAAAAGGCATAAGTATTGTGACATAACGTGTAATAACAGCCCGTAATGCAATACATATCAACATATAAGCATGATGAAAAATGGACGTATCAACTCCCCCAAGCTTAGACCTCGCTTGTCCTCAAGCGAAAGCCGATATCGAAAAATATGTCCACATGTTTAGAGATAGAGGTGTCGATAAAATCAAAATACGGACATGAGGGCATCATGATCATTCTCATAACAGCAACATATATATATTGCCATATGATTCTAATGCTAAAGTAACAATTCATCCACAATATCAAGTATGAATCATAAACTTCGTTGAAAACTAACAAACTTTGATCTCGGTCATTGAAGCAATTGCAATTTATCATAACATCACAAAGAGTCAATATAAGAGCTTTTCAGCAAGCCTACATACTCAACCATCATATAGTCTTTCACAATTGCTCACACTCACGCAATACTTATGGTTATGGAGTTTTAATCGGACACATAGGAAGATAGGGGCTTATGGTGTTGCCTCCCAACCTTTTACCTCGAGGGTAATGTCAACAGTAGTAGACCATGAAAACTTACATCCAAGTGGGTATATATGTCAGGATCTTTCCAACACAATGTGCTTGCCAAAGGATAAAATGTAAAAAGGAAATGTGAATTTCACCTTGACTCTTATAAGGCAAGAATAAAAGATAGGCCCTTCGCAGAGGGAAGTAGAGGTTGTCATGTGTTTTTATGGTTGGATGCACAAAGTCTTAGCACAGAAGAACGTCAGTTTATATTGCCACTTGTGATAAGGACCTTTGATATGTCCATTTTGCATCATGCTTATATGTTGATATTTATTGCATTATGGGCTGTTATTACTTGTTTTGTCACAATACTTATGCCTTTTCTCTCATATTTTACAAGGTTTACAAGAAGATGGAGAATGCCGGTAGCTGGAATTCTGGGCTAGAAAAGGAGCAAACTCTGGAAACCTATTATGCACAACTCCAAAAGCCCCGAAACTCCATAGAACTCCGTTTCAGAAAATATAAAAAATATCTGGCGAAAGAAGTTCACGAGGGGGGCCACCGGCTGTCCGTGAGGGTGGGGGGGGGCGCCCCCCTCTTAGGGTGCGCCCCCCTGTCTCGTGGGCCCCTCGAAGGCCCCCGGATGCCCATCTTCTCCTATATGAGGTGTTTTGACCTAGAAAAAATCATAATGAGGCTTTCGGGACCAGACGCTGCCGTGTCGAGGCGGAAACCAATCTAGGGCTCCGACAGAGCTGTTCTGTCGGGGATACTTCCCTCCGGGAGGGGGAAATCGTTACCGCCGTCATCACCAACAACTCTCCCATCTTGGGGAGGGCTATCTTCATCAACATCTTCACCAGCACCATCTCCTCTCAAACCCTAGTTCATCTCTTGTACAAATCTTTGTACCCAAACCTCAGATTGGTACCTGTGGGTCGCTAGTAGTGTTAATTACTCCTTGTAGTTGATGCTAGTTGATTTATTTGGTGGAAGATCATATGTTCAGATCCATTATGCATATTAATATCCCTCTGATCATGAACCATATTATGTCTAGTGAGTAGTTACTTTTGCTCCTGAGGACATGGGAGAAGTCTTGCTATTAGTAGTCATGTGAATTTGGTCCTCGTTCGATATTTTGATGAGATGTATGTTGTCTCTCTTCTAGTGGTGTCATGTGAACGTCGACTACCTGACACTTCACCATTATTTGGGCCTAGAGGAAGGCATTGGAAAGTAATAAGTAGATGATGGGTTGCTAGAGTGACAGAAGCTTAAACCCTAGTTTATGCGTTGCTTCGTAAGGGGCTGATTTGGATCCATATGTTTCAGGCTATGGTTAGGTTTACCTTAATACTTCTTTTGTAGTTGCGAATGCTTGCATTAGAGGTTAATCATAAGTGGGAGGCTTGTCCAAGTAAGGACAGCACCCAAGCACCGGTCCACCCACATACCAAATTATCAAAGTACCGAACGCGAATCAGATTATCGTGGTGAAAACTAGCTTGACGATAATTCCCATGTGTCCTCGGGAGCGCTTTCCTTTATATAAGAGTTTTTCCAGGCTTGTCCTCTGCTACAGAAAGGATTGGGCCACCTTGCTGCACCTTATTTACTTCTACCTTTTGTCACCTGCTACCAATTACCTTATCACAAAACTATCTGTTACCTATAATTTCAGTGCTTGCAGAAAATACCTTACTGAAAACTGCCTATCATTTCCTTCTGCTCCTCGTTGGGTTCGACACTCTTACTTATCAAAAGGACTACGATAGATCCCCTACACTTGTGGGTCATCAAGACTCTTTTCTGGCGCCGTTGCCGGGGTGTGAAGCGCCTTGGGTAAGTGGAATTTGGTAAGGAAAAATTCATATAGTGTGCTGAAATTTATTGTCACTTGTTACTATGGCTCTAAATCCTTTGAGGGCTTGTTCGGGGTATCTTCACCCTGACCAGAAGAGTAAAGAGTTGCTCCTCAACCTACTGCACCTACTGAAAATGTTTGCTTTGAGATTCCTTCGGGAATGATAGAGAAACTGCTTGAAAATCCCTTTACAGGAGACGGAACACAGCATCCCGATTTACATCTAATCTATGTGGATGAAGTTTGTGGATTATTTAAGCTTGCAGGTATGCCCGATGATGTTATAAAGAAGAAGTTCTTCCCTTTATCTTTGAAGGGAGATGCATTGACATGGTTTAGGCTATGTGATGATATTGGATCATGGAACTATAATCGTCTGAAGTTGGAATTTCATCAGAAGTTCTACCCTATGCACCAGGTTCATCATGATTGTAATTATATTTATAATTTCTGGCCTTGCGAAGGAGAAAGCATCGCTCAAGCTTGGGGGAGGCTTAAGTCAATGTAATATTCATGCCCCAATCATGAGCTCTCAAGAAAAATGATAATTCAAAATTTTTATGCTCGGCTTTCTCTCAATAATCGCACCATGCTCTACTAGGAAAAGGCCTACTAATGGTGCACCTATTTTGGCCATTAATGGCGCATTAGTGGTGCGTCATTAGTGCCACACCATTAGTATATTTTACTAATGGTGCACCATAGATGCGCCATTAATATATACCACGGTGCGCCATTAGTATGCCTCCCAGTGGGCCATATATACCCAGGTGCTTTGGCATACTAATGACGCACTACTGCCTCATGCGCCATTAGTAACTTCGGCATACTAATGGAGCACTGTTGGATGATGCGTCATTAGTATCCTTTGGCATACTAATGGCGCACTATGGTGTGATGCGCCATTAGTATGAATATTAGGTTATTTATTTATTTTTTAATTTTGTTTTTTGCACAGGTTACAAAATGTATTATTGGACAGAATATAGACAACACCAGCACACAGCAACAACAGATTCATCGAATCCAATAGAAGATTAGTCTCTGAATACAATTCATCATATTAGTCTCCGAATATAATTCATCATATTAGTCTCCGAATTCAAAAGAGAACAAAGATAGAACATTATATTACAAGTCTCGAGACCGTGAGTAGCGAGTTTGTCTTCACATTACAAGTCGATATCGATCATCTGAACTACCATCACATAGAAGAGAGCTGCGGTCATCACGATGAGCATCATCAGGATGAAACTCGTCTTCATCCGGTTCCTCCAACGCTCCCTCCCCTCTCCCGCTAGATAGCGGGCGTATCTAGATTCCGCCTCGGCCCTAGTGGTGTACCCTTTGTAACTGTTACCGCTGAATCGGTGAACCTGTCTCCGACACTCCTCCTAGTCGTGTAGACTCCGAGAACCTTACCCTTGTACACGACATACGACGGCATCGCTATGCACTAGCCAAACGAAACGTTAGTACCAATTCATAGACAATACATAAGCAATATATAAGTATGCAACAGAACGATCGGAAGAGAAAAGAAAGACATTAATAGCATCGATTACATCTAAGTTGAACGACTGTCGAAACCAAAGAGACATACTACAAGTTCATTAAAGTTTAATTACAACATGAGCCAATCGATGTTTCAGAACTAGACACAGCATCACTACTTTCGACTCGACTCAAGGGACCGGAGCGTGGATGAAGCCGCCGTCTATCGTGGGAGCCATGAAATCGCGGGCGTTGTCAGCCTGCATTTGTAGCATTATGTCGATGTCACTGTTGGACGGTTGATTTCTGAGGTAGAACTGCCCCGAGGTACGAAGGACATCTTGATGGATGATTTCCGCAAACTCCGACTGGATGCGAAAGAATTCTTGTCTGATGTCCGCGTCCTGGATTGCCGACACGCTCGCGGCCCAATCTTTGAGTTTACTCGGTAGCAAAAGTTGATGATGGTCCCGTACGATCGCCCACATGTGATGGATGGCGTAGTAGGCACCCTTCTGACCGCCAGGCGGCTGCTTGACGCAGCAGAATGTCGTATTGTGGGAGAACACGTGCTTGCCATACTTACGAATAGGCCTGGTGAAGGTGCCTCCAGATTTGGCGTAGCCGGGGAGAACATCATCAAGAACATTCTTGACATTTGTGTAGTCTACCTTTGACTGATGGTCCGAGTGGAAATACGTGGCCATGGAATATTTTGGGGCTTAGGAGGATGAGTGTGCAATGTGTGTCACTGCACAAAACACGGAATGATAAAAGAAAAACAATCGAAATCTAAGAATTCATATGTTACGGGGCGGTTGAGGGGAGGACTTACTCGGGAAAGTAAGGCACGAGGAAGTTATCCTTATCTCGGTTTGCCAGAATGACGCCTTCGAGGTAAGAACTCGCGACTTGCCGGTCCCCAGCGCTGCCCAAGATCTTGGCACGCATGTAGAAGGGGTCGACTATCACGATGTCCGGGGTCCTGTCGCGAATGATCCGCATCTCCATACTCAGTGAAAATAGCCGAACGAAGGTGTAGTGCAGCGGATGAAGGTTCAACATAGCGTAGATGTCATCAAACCGCAGGACGATCGTACCCTCGATGGAGTTATCCACAAAGCCCTTGCCCTCTGGCACCTTGGCCGCGGAAACCGGGTATGCCACATCCTTGTCTCTGAGATGCCGCTTCTCCAAAGAAAGAACACTGTCATGCAGACTCCGCATAGCATCGGTTGCAGCATCGAGCATATTTCTCGGTAGCATCGGCCTACCCGCCACATGCACCCTCCTCATTACATCCTCAGGTGAAGGTGGCCCGTCCGGGGCACAGATCGTACTCGGTGCCGGCTGGCTCGCACCCTTGTTAGTCTTTCTTTTCCGTGCCTTCTTCTTCTCCTGTAATGGGACCGAGTTCTGCTCACAGACCGCCTTCTTGAGTGTGTTGGGGCTGATAATATTTTGCACCTCGCCTATCTGAGGCTCGGTGAAGTCGGCAGCTGGAGGCGTCTCCTGAGAACTGAACGGCAGACGATGCCTGTTGCAACTTGGTTTGTTTGCGGTACCAGCTAGATCGCGCACGTCTTTTGTAGTGTTGGGTTCTTGAGAAGGAGGCCCCATGAAGTCGCCACCGTACCCATGATCGGCAAAGTACTGATCGACGTTGGAAAATGTATCGTCGTCGTTGTCGTCGTCATCGTTCGGATCCTGTGCCATATGCATGTTTGGATCCAGTGGCATAGGGATGTCCGGCACCGTTGCGGCGGTCTTGCCATGGAGCTGACTTGGCGCCGACACGACTGGCGGTGTTGTCTTTGGGGTGGTGTCCCCCGCCCCCAAACGAATCTGGCTCTTCGGCCAAAGCAGGGGCCAGCTCAGGCAAGCGCTGAGGGTCATCATGTCATCTTCGTCGGCCCCGCCGGGTCGAATCGGAGGTAACAACTCGTCGCAGCCTGGCAGCACCCGAACCAGTTGAACCCTATACAAGTTGGGTGGCATCCTAGTACCGTGGAACACGGGGTTGCCCGGTTGAACGATTTTGCCCTTGGCGACATCGACCAACTCGTTGTTCACAAATTGCAGGAGAGTGCACGGAACGTCGGCGGCGCCCTGCGAAAACATGTAGGGCGTCAGGGATGCCCAGTCAAAGGCAAGGAGATGAAGTCCTCGGCTGAGAGAGGCTTAATTAGTTACCGTGATGATGGCGTCGAGCTCGGCTAATGTCGAGGCACCGCCAACGGCGGGCGTGCAGTTGACGGAGGGGCCGCTTGCTGCAGAGGTGCCGGCCGGCGTACACCCGGGTGCATTAAGCTCCCGTGCCAGCGTCGGAGACACCAATGCCGCCTCCGCCGGAGACACCAATGGCCCCGCCATCGCGTTCTGCGAGTTGCTGGCCGTGAAGTTGGGAATCGGGGGCGGCCCCTGTTGGCCGCCCACAATCCACGCCTGCAACCCCTCAATCAAGGTAGCCACAATGGCGGTGATCGTCGCTCCCAGTTGTTGTTGCACTTGCTCTTGGACAATCTCCGGAATCCGCGCCACTTATGCCTTGAGTTCTTGAACCTCGCGCGACTGGCTTTCCGAGCTGGTCTTTTTCTCCTTTCGCCCACCAGCGTTATAGTATGACGACCATTTTGTGGACAAGCCTTTGCCGGCCACACGACCAGCTGACGACGGCTTACTGAGCTTATCCTTTTTCTTCATTACATTCAACGCCCTATTTAGAGTGGTGTCCCAAGGGTTGCTCTTAGTCGACCCCGCGCTACTGCTTTCAGTCGCCTGCGGAAGGATGTGAACCATTTAGAAATTTGGCTTCATTAATTAGAATGCAACCATATGGAGCTAATTACGCGGGGGTGTATTCCTTACCAGAACAAGCTCAAGCGCCCTGGTCTTCGGATCCGTGGTAAGCTCCTTTGTTTTCGGGTCCTTCTTGTACCGGGCCCTGACAAAGTTCCTGGTCTGCTTGTCACTGTATTTATCGAAGAGGGGCGGTAGGCCTTGCTCGGCACGGTCCGCCTCCTCCTTGTCCCATATAGGCTCCGCCACTCTGTAACCGCCGGGACCGAGTGTGTGTTCCCCTAAGTTCAGCTCCCGCATTTCTTTCCCCCACTGACTTGATTCGGAGGTTGCGGTGCTCGAGCACTTGATCTTGAAGTTGTTGTAGTCATCTTTGGTGATCGAAGGATTTTTCTCCTTGATCTTCTCATAACTATCACCTTTCTCGATCATTCTCTTCACATTGCTTCTCCAAGTAGACAGGGCCGTGCTCATCCTCGTGAGGGAAATATTGTTCACTTTATTCCCTTTGAGGCTTGTGTTTTCAAATTCAGCGGGGAACTTCTATCGTTTGGCAGCTTCGTGAAGAGGAGGTTGCGCAAATTCCCTCGGTCAGGATGCCTCAGGTTCTCGGTGTTGATCAAGACGGTGCTCTGGAGAATGCACCCGAGTTGAAGCGAGTACCCCTTGACTATTCGTTCGGGCGCCTTTGGATTCCCGTCGAAGTCCACTTCAGTAAATTCCTCCTTAACGGTGCGGAGCACGATCGGGCGCCGGTCCTTCCGTTGCCTCTTCGGTTGGCTGCCATCTGTGCGTGCGCCGCCATCATCAGTGGTGGCATCCTCGGCGGCACCATCAGTGGTGTCATCCCCGACGGCACCATCAGTGGGGTCATCCTCGGCGGCACCATCAGTGGTAGTGCCAGGATCGGTGGGGAAGGCGGCGTCCTCATACAAGTGAGGTTGTTCCTCCATCTCCTGGGACAGCTCCCAGAATGCCTTCCCGCCCGAACCCCCGGCCTCATCGTTGTTGGCCATGTTTCTCTCTAAATAGGAAAAAAGTTTTGTCAAAAAGTTGGTTATTGTCAAGGAACAAGATCATGGTCTCATCATTTAGGGTTTGTCGACACCGAGGCATCCTAAAAGCTAAGATTTTATCATTGAGGGTTTTTCGACGCCGAGGCACCCTAAAATTCTAAGCTTTCATCATTTAGGTTTTTATCGACACCGAGGCACCCTAAAAGCCAAGGTTTTATAATTTATGGTTTGTCGACACCGAGGCATCCTAAAAGCTAAGCTGGGAAGGAGAATTCTAAGTTGGGCCTAATCACTTGGCTCTATTGCCGCCTATGGTTTAATGCAGCAAGAATAAAGGGGCAGTTGATCCTACTTAATTAACTACTAAGATACCCCGGCCCATGCATTAGTCACAAGTACCCCATATGTCCTATTTTTATCAAAGTCATGCTAAAATTCACGGAAAATTTCAGCATGACCTTTGCTGAAAATAGGACATATGGAGTACCCGAATTTGCCGGAACGGAAGTTAATCGACATTCCAGCAAACTCAAGGGCCTCTCGGGGTACCTATAAAATCATCATGACACGATGGTCGGAGACAAAACCCAGCAAAAATCTGGATGGAGTGCATCGGGCTTTCAACTCCACTTTAGACTATCCAAATGAAGATCACACTGAGCTCCAGCTGAGGGATCCATCAGCCATCATGCCAGCCAGCCAGCAAATTAAGCTGGACTGGAGCAAATAAAAATACAATGCATACATACGTACTAAAGCAGAAAGATAGATAGATAGATAAGCATGTTTAGTTTAGTTTACAAGAATGAGTGCATGCATGTCAAAAGTTGGCATCTACTACTTGCCTTTGCTTTTTCAGCCCATGTTCATGCAGGTCACTGTCAGTTACTACCAGTTAATTACTCTACTAGTCATGCCAAATAAGATAGATACTCCTCATCATCATCATATAGTAAAAGCTAATTAACCAGCACATGCATCATTGATGCTTCTGCTCTTACTTCTCTGCTGCTAAAAGCATAACCACAACAAGATTAACAGCTACATTGTTCTGTGTAGTGTACATTGGTGATTGTTGAGCCAACATGCCACATTGCAGTTCTAGGATGTTGCCATGTTTGCAGTGCTAGGATTAGCGCTGCATAAATAAGTAAATATACAAATGGACAGATAAATAAAAGAGCACTACTACTGAAATAAGATGTTCTGCATGCATAGAAAATGAGGATTAAACATACTCAAGTCAAGCATTGTGACATGTTCTCAACATGAACATGAACATGCAGTGACAGTCATATCACCTGGGCTGGGCACCATGACACTGCCCTAATTAAACCCTAAAATAAACATTTCTCTTTCCCCTCCCCCCTCCTATCCCTCTCTCTCTCTTTCCCAGCTCCAACCCCAAACACAAATTAAACTCTATATTTACTTGTAATTAAGATTTAGCCCTGGATAATCAACATACTCATCTTTCCCCGAATGGCTGTTTTTGAAAAATGCCTATGTGTATCCCCGTCTTTCCGGCTGTTTTTGAAAAATGCCTATGTGTATCCCCGTCTTTCCGTCCCCGTGTTCATGCTTTTTAGGGGAAGACAGCTAGCTGGCTGTCTTTTCTTTGCCTTACTGTTAGGAAGGATTTGGGGATGTACAATATAATGAAATGATGGCACTTTGCCACTGGGTTGTGCTTGTGCTGAGAAAATTGGAGTACTGCTTGTGCTGTCATACTCCGTGCAATTTGTAAAACTGAGAAGTGTACTCCTCGAGTCATTTTCATTTTGAAACCGAGAAGTGTACTACTGATAATTTAGACTGAATGTTTTTACTGTACACTAATGTTTTGGTAAATGTCATGTTGTTCCATTTTATTTGACACATTAGTTAACTGAATTTTGACATAGTGGTTAACTGAATTTTTACCCAATAGTTAACTGAATTTAATTAACAAACTAGAAAACAGAAAAAACTAGACTGTATGGAGTAGTAACAAATTCAGTTAACAAACTATGCTGCATTTAATCTGAATAATACTCCAGCAATATACTCCATGATTATAAACTACAGGTCTTTCTATTTACCACTACAATAATGATGCTTCTGCTGTCATACTCGAGCTTTTCTTGCAGCCCTACGTGTGCATCATATCCACTGTCACAACAATAAAAAGAATGTTTTTTCCTTCTATATTCAGTTAATATAAGCTGCGGCATCCAGAGCATGTTCTTTGCATCATCATGGATAGCACAAGTAATCTGACAAATCGATAACTTCAGACAAACAATTTACGACATTGGGCAGTGTATGGTAGGACATTCCATTGAGGTTCAGTTTAAATTGACCTGACAATATTTGAAACAAGGTAGGTCTACACTGCATTTGAAACAGAGTGTAAGAAAAAACTGGGAAGATGGGGGTGGGACTAGCAAGCACAGATGGAGACCAACTTGGCTGGTGATGATTCCAAACCATATCATTCTATTCTAGCAGTCAGAAAACATGACACAATATTACTCCTAGCAACAGCAGAAAGTGAGAGGTGATGAAGAAATTTCCTTGTGAAGAGGGAGGAGTGGTGGCTACCTGCCTATGGATTGGTCGCCGGCGTAGCTCCGGGCGGCGGCGTTGCTGCTCGATGAAGGTGGCGAGGCAGCGGCAGAGGCGAGGGGTTCGTTCGGGGGGGTGGGGAGGCGTCGGTGGCACGGGGGCGGCGGCGTCGGGGAGCTGGAGGGAGGGAGAGGGAAGGGGATTGAACTGGCGAGGGAGAGAGGGAGGGTGCTGTAGGGGACGATATGGATGAGGGAGATTACTAATGGCGCACCTCCCCCTAGTGCACCATAAGTATGGATATTCTAATGGCGCACCTCACCCTGGTGCGCCATTAGTATTGTGTTTTAGTTACTAGCCCGACTGGTCAGGTTATATCCCACCTAACCCAATCCCCATCAGAACACACCCACTAGCCTGACTGGTCAGCACGCATCACACCCACCAGGAGGTCCTGGGTTTGATTCCCAGGCTCCCCAAATTTTTTTATGCATTTAAAATGTTGTTTGACACTTATTTGTGTTTAAATATGTTCAAACTTGTTTAAATCATAACAGTAATATTTTTTTTATAAAACAGTAATAATTTTTTAAAAAATATCATCAAATTTGTTATTTGAAAATATTTATGAATATGAAAAAATGTCATCAAATTTATTATTTTGAATATATCATGAGTTCATGGGTCGGCGGCGGCGGCCGGTGGAGCGGGGGAGGGTGCGGTGGGTCGTCGGCGGCGGTTGAGTAGGGGAGGGTGCGGGGGGTCGGCGGCGGCGGCCGGTGGAGCGGGGGGTGCTCGGCGGCGAGGGGGACCAGATCTGGCGAGGTGGGATAGCGATCGAGATGGAGGGGGATCGAGATCGAGTGTCCATGAAATTTAAAAACATTCAAGAGTTCAAAAAGTGCCCATGAAATACAATCGAGAAACGAAGGCTACAATTTAAATACAATTGATCTTAGCTAGCTATCTGTTCACAATGTTCTTGCCCTTCTTTTTCGCAAATGGAGTTCTTCTGTGGAATGGACGTCCTTTAGGTAGGGTGGTCCTGCTTCTTCTTGTGGTGTATGCTGCTACTTCATCATCGTCGTCATGTTCGATCCTCGGGTCACCGTACTTGTCGAAGTCTTGCTCATTGGCTACTCCATCCATTCCGATGATCTTCCTTTTGCCTCTCCTCACGACAACACGACTGGGCTTTGACAGGTCGGTAATGAAGAAGCATTGGTCAACTTGGGAAGCCAGTACCCATTGCTCATTTTTCGCGGTGACGTTTGCACCCGTGGTCTTGGATTTGGCTTCGGGTATAACCATGGTGGTGAAATACCGGTCTTCTTTTAGGACGCTCTTGGCCCATCCGACGCGGAACATCGGGACCTTCTCTCCAGCGTAGCTCAGCTCCCAGATCTCCTCGATCCTTCCGTAGTATCTGTCCTTGTCGTTACCGGTGTAGGATTCCATCGTTACCCCGGAGTTCTGATAACCATCGCTCTTCATGTCCTTGGCCTCGGTGTAGAATGTGTATCCGTTGATATAGTACGCCTCATAGGTCATCAGGTTGTGCTCGGCGCCCTGTGACAAGGCGAATATGAGTTGTTCTTTCGCGGAAGAATCCTCATGTAAAGGGTACGACAGAAGCTTCTGCTTGAACCAACGCGTGAAACATGAGTTGTGCTCTTTGATTATATCTCCGTCCGTCCTCTGTTGGCCTCGGTCATTGTACGTCTTCTCAATAAAGGTTTTGTGCTCTACCACCCAAGGATCGACCACGTCTATGTGTTGTAGCGCGACTAGGTTTGCTCTTTCAAAGTCGGCGAGTCGACCCTCGAAGTCGACATGCATTTCGCGGCGACCCTCACGGTGACCCCATCCAGCGAGCCTGCCGAGGTGCCTGTTGACGGGCAGACCAACGGGGTTCTCGATGCCTAGATAATTAGTGCAGTAGGAGATGCACTCTTCGGTCAGAAAGCCCCTGGCTATGCTTCCCTCTGGACGTGACATGTTGCGAACGTATCCTTTGATGACACCATTCATCCTTTCGAACGGCATCATGCTGTGCAGGAACGTCGGCCCGAGTTGGATGATATCGTCCACGATATGGACTAGCAGATGCACCATAACGTCAAAGAATGCGGGTGGGAAGTACATCTCAAGCTCGCATAGTATCACCACGATCTCTTCCTGTAGCCTTCTGAGTTGCCTCACGCCAACCGACTTCCGAGAGATGACGTCGAAAAAGTTGCATAGGCCAAATAGCATTTCCCGGACGTGCGCGTCCATGATCCCACGGATTGCAACTGGAAGTATCTGCGTCATCAGCATGTGACAGTCGTGAGACTTCATCCCGCTGAACTTCAGCTTCGCTGGGTCTAGGTATCTGCTTATCTTCCCCGCGTAACCGTAAGGAAGTTTTACTCCTACGAGGCAGGTGAAAAACTGCTCGATCTCCTCCTGACTTAGAGTGAAGCAAGCGGGAGGGTAGTCATTTCCGGTCTTCTTGGCCTTTTTGCCTTTGCGACGACTTTCCGTGTCCTACTTCGCCTCATCATCATCATCATCATCATTAGCGTGAAGTTCCTGCCTGATGCCCATTGATTTCAAGTCTGCCCTTGCTTTCGGCCCATCTTTGGTCCTCTCTGGCATGTTGAGCAGGGTACCAAGCAGGTTCTCGCACACGTCCTTCGTGATATGCATGACATCAAGGCTGTGAGGCACACGGTGGATCTTCCAGTACGGCAAGTCCCAGAAAACATACCTCGTTTTCCATACCTTCAAGGCTCTCATAGGGAAATATTCTTTCTCTGTGGCGTCCCACCTATTGGCTGGCGTTTTCCATAATGTGTCAAGCTCCTCTTTCAGCAGCCCCAGATACATATTGATGTCGTTCCCTAGTTGTTTCGGTCCTTCAATTAGCATACTCATGTGAATGTACTTCCTCTTCATGCACAACCAGGGGGGAAGGTTGTACATCCACACAAACACAGGCCAGGTGCTATGTGTGCTTCTCTGGCTGCCAAACAGATTGACTCCATCGATGCTCGCGCCCAGCATGATGTTCCTTGGATCGTTCCCAAATTCTAGGTCTTCGAAGTTCAACGCTTGCCACTGGCTCGCATCCTTAGGGTAACTCAACATCTTGTCTTTTTTATCTATCTCTGGATCATTTGCGTCATCTTCTCGCTTCTTGTCTTCCCTATCCGCGTGCCAACACAGGAGCTTTGCTACCTTAGGGTCCGCGAAATACCACTGCAGACGAGGAGTGATTGGAAAGTACCACAACACTTTTCGAGGAGCTTTCTCCTCTTCTTGTATCGAGTGACGCCGCACACCGGACATATGGTAGACTCCACGTGCTCGTCCCGATAAATGATGCAATTGTTCATGCACACATGGTATTTCACGTGCGGTAAATCCAGAGGACACACGATTTTCTTCACCTCCTCGAAATTGGTCGGGCACTTGTTCCCCTTGGGAAGACGTTCGTGCCAGAATGACATGTTCTCGTCGAAGCATGCGTCGGTCATTTTGTGTTTTACCTTCATCTCCAGAGCCATGAGCGTTACTTTCAGGCGGGTATCCTTGGGCCTACATCCTTCATACAATGGAGTAACCGCGTCTAACTCCAGTTGATCCATATTGGCTTTCTCTCGGGCGGCAGCTCTTGCGTTATCCGTCTGCTTGAGAAGCAGCTCTTGAATATGAGGGTCCTGCACCCAGCCCATCGATGGTCCAGCATCGTCTGCTCTGCCGGCATCATCATCTTCATGATCATGCCCGTCGTCTGCTCCGGCATCTTCCTCATCATCATGACCTGCATCTTCTACATGATGACTGTGTACAGCATCACCGTCGTGATCATCTCCTGGGGATTCTTCGTCTTCTCGCCCGCCCGAGCCGCGGTGGTTCTCTTGCTGCCCTTCCTCATTTCTTGCCCGGCCCCCATGGACGACTTCGTAGTCATCTTCATCACCTTGCCACCGATAGCCATCCATGAAACCACGCAAGAGCTGGTGGTCCCGCACCTGCCCGGAATCCTCGCTCCCGAACCCCATCGCGCTCGAGCCTTCTTCCATCAATCCCCATCTCTCAGCCTCGCACTCCCTCCCTCGACACCCTCTCAGGCCCCGAGCCCCAGAGCCTCGAAGCCGCCCTCCTCCCTCGCGTGGACGCGCCCTCGAAGCCGCCCCTGCGCGCCTCCTCCCGAACTCCTCCAGGCGCCGGAGCGGTCTGCTCCCGCGGGCCAGCGAAGCTGCCGCGTCTCAAGCTCCCCTCGAGGGCCTCGGCCAGGCAAGCCGCGCCCCGCGACGCCCAAGGAGCCTGCGCCGTGGCCTCCATCTCCAGCCGCCCTACCTCCGCACCCTCATCCCCTCCTCGCCAGCGCCGTTCCCTCCATCGCCTAGGCTCGCGCGCGCCCGCGGCCCCGAGCGCCCCGACGCTGCTCTCCCGTCGCCCGGCCACTGCCGGCCGCCGCCGCGCCAAGGGCGCCCCTCCTCTCCTCCGCGGCCGGATCCCGCGTCCCCGCCGCGGCTAGCCACCTCCGTGCGCCCAGGCCTCTGCTTCGTCCAGTACAGCGCCGGACCGCGCCAGAGCCCCCTCGAGCAGCTCCCTACGTGCCAAGTACTGCTTTTGCTTGCTGCCATGTTGCCGCGCCTCTTTTGGCTTGCTGCCGTGATGCCGAGTTCTTCGAACGAGGGATGACCTGTCAGGGATATTACTAGCAGGTATGAACCGGCTAGTGTAAACCGGCTTAGTTATATTATACTTGGTTGTAATATTTAGTAAAGGCTACGGCCCATAAAATCTTAGGGCCCATGTATAGAATTATGATTTGTAAACCGCCAAGCGATTTAACTTGAGAGATAAGGAAGAAAGGATAGAGACCGAGGCGGACACAAGTATGAGCCGGCCTCGGGACTTTGTAAACCGGACCAGGCGTCACCTCTATATAAAGGGACGACCCGGCGACGGTTCAGGGACAAGCAAGAATCAACCCGTCGAGACTACAGGCAAGCGATCCGCTCCCTGTAAACCGACACCCAAGCAATACCAAACCAACTAGACGTAGGCTTTTACCTTCATCAAAGGGGCCGAACTAGTAGAAACTCTCTGTGTCCTTTGTGTGCTATGAACCCCTTCAAGCTAACCCGTGCGATGGTTCCATCATCAAGTCCGCTAAACCGGACATCTGCCGTTCTAATTCCACGACAGTTGGCGTCCACCGTGGGGCCTCCGCATGATGGTTTCGAGTTCTCGAAGGGCAGCTTTGAAGGGCTCAAGGGTTACGCGGTCGGCCGGATGACCAAGAGTCGCCGCGGCCGGATCTACATCGACGACGCAGGTTGGGGACCGGAGGCCGATTCAATCGAATATGGGTACTGGGTTCCCTTCGGTGGCATCCAAGTCTTCGTTGGCAAAATCGGCGAACCGGGACCTGAGCCGGACATCTTCCCCAACATCGTCAAGCCGGCTCAGCGTGCGAGATCGGCCCGGATTCAGCCCGCCATGAAGCACGTGTTCGTTGGAGCAATCCACGGAGTTCGAGCCGAGGACGGATCGGAATCCGATGGTGCAACAGTTGTCTACTCCGACGACGAATCTTCATCTGGAGAAACTGAGTCTCTGTATCAGTTGCAGGACGGCCGGTCTGAGGGCGAGTCCGATGGAAACAGTATTTCGGACCCCTTCGGCCCGCCAAACCGGGTGGCTGTTTTTATGGCCGGTTCACAGGCCCCAGTGAACGGAACAACAGCAGAAGCTGGTGTAGGGGGAGCGGCTCGGCCCTCTCACCTACTGAAGTTCTATCCACCTTGATCGAGGAGTTCACAGCTAAAGCGGTGGAAACAGTAGCTCTAGCGGACAAGGCGCATCATGATGCAGAGCTCCTTCAGTTGAAAGGCCGGATTGATCAATTAAAGGAGGATCTGAAGGCAGAGAGGGCAATGATAGCGGTGAGACAAGCAGAGCTGAATGATCAGGCTTTTCACCTAAGGATGGAGCAAGCTTCTATGGAAGGAGTAAGTGGACGAAAGTACCAATCTCGTCTGCCGTCGGTTTATGAAGCAACGAATCTATTCAGGACACCTAGGGCTGGGACTAGTAATAATCCGGCTTTAAACCGGAGGGCACCCCCAGCCAGGGAGGAGCCGGTTCAGCAGCCCACCGCGGAGCAAGATCGTCGGATCGCGTCTGCACCTTATGTTCCCACCCCTCCAGGTCACTATTCCAATCCTTTGGATAACATCGCCGCAGCTGCTGCACGTTTGGCCGCTTTACCCGTGGAGGAGACGTCTCCGGTGGCATTGGAGGCGCGCAGGGTCAATGAGCTACTTAATACGGCGTTAATACAGCAACAAGCATACTCTCATAGCAGGGAAAGGCTACATTCAACACCGCGTCCCAGCCGGAGTTACACTAGGCATTGGGAGGAGCCAGAAGTATCTAGCAGTGAACGCAGGCGGCATCAGCGCAGACGGGATAATCCGGCAGGCGCAGCGGCCCCAGCTCCGGATACAAACCGGGTTAGGTCAGGAGCCCGGGAGGAGGTTCGTCAAACGACGCCGGTTCACACAGCCACAGCAGAAACAGGAGTTACAACGAGTTCTTTTGGGGTGCAATGTCTTATCCCCGCGTTACGGGGTGTCAAGCTGCCTAAAGATTTTAAGGGGCCCCGCAAGGTACCTAATTACACAGCGGATTTAGCTCCAGAAGCTTGGGTTGAAAGTTATGAGATGGCCATGGAGATGCTGGACGTGGATGAATCGGCATGTGCAACGTATTTTACTATGATGCTTGAGGGTACAGCCCGGACCTGGCTGAAGGGTTTACCCCCGAATTCCATCGGATCATGGGGAGAACTACGCCGACAGTTTATCAAAAATTTCAAGGATACATGCAAGCAGCCAATGTCAGTGGTGGATCTAGCAGCGTGTGTGCAAGGAGAGCAGGAGTCTACAGCTGCTTGGGTGCGGAGAGTAGCGGAGATCTTGCACTCTTCGAATAGTATCAATCCTAGTACGGCGATAGTGACTTTGGAAAACAATTGCCGGTTTGAATCTTTAAAGTTAAAGCTCGGACGGCTTAAAAGGGATTGTAATGATATGGGAACTCTCATGAGTGCCTTGGTAAAATATGGGGACTTTGATAATACCAAGTATCCAGAAGCTGAAGGAGACAAGGCGGGGAAGGTTAGCAAGTCTGGTAAATCGGCGCAAGTTAATCTGGCTACTACGAGTTTTTTGGGCAAACGGAAGGCAGAAGGAGGCTCTGACTTCGTGGCCAACACTCAAGTTCAAGGGGACTTTCAGCATGGCATGGGAAACCAACCTCCACAAACCGGCGGAGGGACTATTAGCTGGGACCAAGAGTTAGATCAGCCTTGTCCGAAGCATGGCACGAGAAATCGACCGGCAAAGCACACCATAAGAGAGTGCAGGCCCCTTATGAAAGCAATGGCGAGCCGCTTTAATCCTCATGACAGGCCTCCAAATGGCGGTTCAGGTCTTGGGTTTTATGGTCCGGGTCATCAGGGGAGCAGCTCCGGATCAGGATATAGGGGCAATAACAATGGTTATCAAAACTGGGCCGGTAATCAAAATAATCAAGGGAATTACAATAACCAAGGCAGTCAGCAGCATGGCCAAGGTGGTTACAATAACCAAAGCAATCAGGAGCATGGCCAAGGTGGTTACAATAACCAAAGCAATCAACAGCAGGACCAAGGGAATTACAATAATCAGGGGAAACAACAGCGTCAGCAACAGCAGCCGCAATCCGGATATCAAAGTAATCCAAAGGAATTGAGCAGTGGGCAATATCATGTCTTCACCACAAGTCTGTGTAAGCGAGATCAGAAAGTTTTGAAGCGGGTTGTTAACGCAGTTGAACCGGCAACACCGCAATTTCTGCGCTGGTCAGAGCAGCCCATTGTATGGAGTAGAGAAGACCACCCGATGCGGGTGGATAATCCGGGCCACTTAGCCTTGGTGGTGGCACCCCAGGTGGGAGGTTACAAGTTCACTAAGGTTCTCATGGACGGTGGTAGCAGTATCAATATCTTGTACTATGAGACTTTCCGTCGTATGGGTCTGACGGATAAGAAGTTAAGGCAATCAAACACAGTGTTTCATGGAGTGGTCCCAGGTAAGTCGGCTTATCCGGTTGGAAAGATTGACTTGGAAGTTACTTTTGGAGATGAGCATGATTCCAGGTCGGAGATGATAACTTTCGAAGTCGTCAAAATCAAAAGCCCTTATCACGCTCTGTTTGGAAGGACGGTTTATGCTAAGTTTATGGCTAGGCCATGTTATGTCTATCTGCAGCTTAAAATGCCGGGTCATAAGGGCACGATCACGGTTCATGGAAGTCGCAAGATAGCAGTGGAATGTGAAGAGGGAGATGCAGCCTATGCAGAAGCAGTATGTGCCACGAAAGAGTTGAAATATTATAAAGATAATGTTGATCCGACAGATATGACTCCGCTGAAGAAGCCAACTACAGAGCATGATCCGGCGTTAAAATTTAAATCAGCAGAGGAGACCAAGCAAGTTGATTTTGTGCCTGGAGATTCGTCCAAGCAGTTCACTATCAGCGCTAACCTTGATCCCAAATAGGAAAGCGCGCTCATCGAGTTCATCCGTGAGAACCGGGATATCTTTGCATGGAAACCTTCTAACATGCCAGGTATACCGAGGGAACTCACTGAGCACAGCCTTAACATTGATCCGAAATATAAACCGGTTAAACACTACTTGCGCCGCTTCAACGAAGAGAGGCGCAAGGCTATAGGATAAGAAGTGGCCAGGCTTTTGGCCGCAGGATTCATAGTGGAAGTTTTTCATCCGGAGTGGTTGGCTAATTCGGTGCTGGTGTTAAAGAAGAATGGGAAGTGGAGAATGTGTGTGGACTACACAGACCTCAACAAGGCTTGCCCAACTGATCCTTTTGCTCTCCCTCGCATTGATCAGATCATCGATGCCACAGCGGGATGCGAGCGGCTAAGCTTTTTGGATGCATATTCAGGATATCACCAGATCAAGATGGCAGTTAAAGACCAAGAGAAAACAACTTTCATAACCCCTTTTGGTGCTTTTTGCTATGTGTCTATGCCCTTTGGGCTAAAGAGTGCTCAAGCAACTTATCAGCGTTGCGTTCAGAATTGTCTGAAAGGGCAGATAGGGAGGAATGTTCATGCCTATGTGGATGACATTGTGGTTAAATCGAGGAAAGAGGAGTCAATGATAGAGGATCTTAAGGAGACTTTTGATAATCTTCGAGCTTATAAGATGATGCTTAATCCGGAGAAGTGTGCCTTTGGTGTTCCAGCAGGTAAACCACTGGGATTCTTGGTCTCAAACAGAGGAATAGAAGCCAATCCAGAGAAAATCAAGGCCATCACATCTTTGACTAAGCCGGTTTGCATCAACGACGTTCAGCGTATTGCTGGCCGGATCACAGCATTAAGCCGGTTCATCAGCCGTTTGGGAGAGAAGGCGATCCCGCTTTTTCATATGCTGAGGAAAACAGACTGATTCATATGGAGTGATGAGGCAAATGCAGCGTTTGAGGATCTAAAACGGCAATTGGCAAAGCCGCCGGTCCTAGCTGCCCCTATTGACAAGGAGCCGTTGCTGTTATACGTCGCTGCTAATGCACGGGCAGTCAGCGTTGCAATCGTGGTTGAGCGCAAGGAAGCAGGGAAGGAATACCCGGTTCAGCGCCCGGTTTACTACGTGAGTGAAGTACTCATTGAATCTAAGCAGAGGTACCCTCATTGGCAGAAATTGGTATATGGCGTGTTCATGGCAAATCGGAAGCTGAAGCACTATTTCCAAGGTCATCCAATAACTGTGGTTAGTTCAGCACCATTGGGGGATATAATCCAGAACAGGGAAGCTACAGGTAGAGTGGCAAAGTGGGCCATAGAGCTCAGCCCACATGAGTTGAAGTATGTACCACGCACCGCTATAAAATCTCAGGCATTGGTGGATTTCATAAATGATTGGACAGAGTTGCAAACCCCTGAGGAGAAGCCGGATCTTACTTACTGGACGATTCACTTTGACGGTTCAAGACAATTGGAGGGCTCGGGGGCTGGAGTTGTCTTAACTTCCCCCCGAGGTGATAAATTTTGTTACGTCCTCCGCCTATTGTTTCCTTGTACTAATAATGCAGCAGAATATGAAGCATTACTTCATGGCTTGCGGCTGGCAAAGGAGATGAACTTGAGCCGGGTTAAGTGCATTGGCGACTCAGATTTGGTGGCACATCAAGTTTCCGGCAAGTGGGATTCAAGAGATCCCCTCATGGCAGCTTATAGACGAGAGGTTGAAGCAGTCCGAGGATACTTCAAAGGATATCAGGTGGATCATATAGACCGGCGAAGGAACGAAGCGGCCGACGCTCTAAGCCGGCTGGGTTCTCAACTTAAACCAGTGCCGCCAAACACTTTTTTGGATGAATTGCACAGTCCTTCGGTTCAGATACCATCGGAGGAAGACCTAGCTGTTCCTAATCCGGAGGCACAGTTAGTTGCAGCGCTTCATGTTATTCCAGATTGGACGCTGCCTTATTTGGCATATCTGAGCCGAGGAGAGTTACCGGACGATGAAGAAGAAGCACGACAGATAATCCGGCGTTCTAAATCCATGACGATTGCAAACATAGAGCTTCATCATCGCAGTACTTCTGGAGTATTTCAGCGGTGTGTGTCAGCTGAGGAAGGTTGTGAGATTCTTCGCGAGATACATGAAGGGGATTGTGGTCATCACGCCGATTCAAAATCATTGGTGGCTAAAGCATTTCGACATGATTTCTATTGGTTAACTGCTCATGCAGATGCGGCAGATCTGGTCCGGAAGTGTGATGCTTGTCAGAAATTTTGAGGCGTGCTCTGGTTCCGGCGCAGGAGCTCCGGATGATACCAATAACTTGGCCATTTGCGACTTGGGGGCTTGATATGGTTGGACCCTTCAAGCGATCCCAAGATCAGAAAACTCATCTACTAGTAGCAGTAGATAAGTTTACAAAATGGGTTGAAGCAGAGCCTATAAGCAAGTGTGATGCGGCAACGGCAGTCAAATTCATCAAAAAAGTAATTTTCCGGTTTGGCTTTCCACACAGCATCATCACAGACAATGGAACCAATTTATCTCAGGGTGAGATGGAAGAATTCTGTCAACGAGAACATATTCGCTTGGACGTGTCTTCTGTGGCACACCCCCAATCCAATGGTCAGGCTGAAAGGGCAAATCAGGAGATTTTGCGAGGTATCAAACCCCTGCTTATGACTCCTTTGCAGAGAACCCCAGGATGTTGGGTTGAGGAGTTGCCATCTGTTCTTTGGAGTATCAACACTACACCAAACCGGTCTACAGGTTACACACCTTTCTTCATGGTCTATGGTGCTGAAGCAGTCCTTCCAAGCGATATCCGTCATGATTCACCAAGGGTAACGGCTTATGTTGAAGCACCCAACGAGAGAGCAAGGAAAGACAGTTTAGACCGGCTAGATGAAGAGCGTGATATAGCTGCGGCACGATCTGCAATTTATCAACAAGACTTACGCAGATATCATAGCCGCCGGATCAAAACAAGGACGTTGCAGGAGGGCGACTTGGTACTCCGGCTCATCCAAGATCAAACAGATATGCACAAGCTATCCCCACCTTGGGAAGGGCCCTTTGTGGTCAGTAAGAATCTACACAACAGTTCATATTACTTGGTGGACGTTCGAGAACACAAGGACTCACAGACATCAGAAGAGGAGACGAAGAGGCTATGGAACATCGCCCATTTACGGCCATACTATACTTGAGCTACGAGCTCCACTGTATCCTATGTATATATTATGATTAATGAATAAACCGGCACCCTCGGTAAACCGGGGGCTCAGCCCTTTTTCCACATACAAATATCTTGTGAGGACAACCACGCAAGTTTTTATCAGATATTATATTTCAACATATTGGCCGGTTTAAAGTTGATTTTTTGCAGAGTATACACAGAAGCAATAAAACTCTCTAAAGAACATGAGATCATATCCGGTTCAAAGAGAGGACGTTTCAAGATTTACCCACAGGTTCGAGGAACCATGGAGGCCCTCTGGACAATCGGGCTCACCCGCATTCAGTGATTGGCTAAAGTTCTTATGGACAGTCGGATTTACCCACAGGTTCGAGGAACCATGGAGGCCCTCTGAAAAGATGGATAATCCACATTCAGTGCTTGGCTAGGCCCTCTGGAAAGATGGATAATCCACATCCAGTGATTGGCTCAATTTTTTATTTGCGGTTCTATCGGCCCTCTGAAAAGATGGATAATCCACATTTAGTGATTGGCCAGGCCCTCTGGGAAAGATGGATAACCCACATCCAAGTGATTGGCTAAACCTTGCTTTGAGCCTGGCAGCTCTTAAAAAGCCTCGACTACATGGTCTTATTTGCAAATTTTGCATCTTTTGGTGTTTGTGTTTTATAACTCTTTAAACTGGAGTGGAACAGCTACAGAAGCTGACCACATATCTATAGAGTGAAAAGTCTGGGTCACGAAAACCAGCATGAATAAGCCAGTGGTCATTCTAACCCGGATCATCCATCAGGCAACAAGCCACAAAATTTCTGAACAAAGTTTCAGAACGAGATAAACCGGAGTCTATCGTCAAAACCCTGGTTTCTATTTGGATCCATGAAGATCTTCATCAAGAGGCTTTAAAGTTTTACCGGATTAAGAGTATTGAGCATATATAATCTCAGGTATAACTTTATTTCTGGTATAAGTATGTACTTATTTGACGTTTGGAGAGAACAATTTAATCCGTCCAGTGGTAAACCGCTAGGACATATTTTCAGTATTATTTCTGCAGGAGCAGAGGATATGCAAGATAAGCGACATCAGACAACATTTAAATTGGCAAATATTTCACAAGAAAGACAGAATATCCAGATTAAAGCGGATCATGTTTCAGCTATCCTATTACAAGGCATAGCAAGCCTGACGGATTAAAAAGATTGTTTGGTAAATCAGAGACTGCAATTACAATAGTAAATTCTGAATTATGCTCCTTCTTGCTGAGACGGCTGGCCATCACCTTGATCCGGAATATCTTCGTCCTCTTGAAGCGGTTGGAAGTCCGGAACACGCCAATCAATCTTCTTCAAAGCCCGGAAATACATCTCTTCATTGATAAGTTCAGAAGGTTCGATATCTGGAGCGAAGGTATAAGGACGAACCGGCGGGATTAAATTGACGGTGTCATAAACCGGCTGCTCCACCCGCTCGTTTTGCAAGTCGTACCCCGGATGATACCTGGATAAATCAGATTCAGCTGCAAGCTTGCTGGCGAGGGGGCGCATCTCCTTCGTCAAGGCGTAGAGATCCTTTGCGGTAAAAGTGGAACCGTCGTCTTTTGTGTCAGGAAATCCAGTTAAAGCTTCTTCCGGATCAAGATCCGGGACCCAGGCTTTAGCCCTGGTAAGGGCCAAGAGGGCACCACCTCGAGCAGAAGATTTTTTGACTTCTTCTAGACGCACGGGAACAACAGATAATTTTTTCAACGTGTCTTGGATGGTCGTAGGGGCCGGTTTACCGAAAGATGTTGCACTAATGATCCTCTGAGCGCCGGAATACAGCTGCTCGACCAAGGTGTAACATGCTTTAAGTTTCTTCCGTAGGTCATCCCCAAGATGGGAGACACGGCGCCCTGCATATAGATATTACGGTTAAACCGGCACAGATGGAAGATTACAAGGATAAAGCAGGAGTTCAGATTATACTTACCAAAGATTGCAGAGGTCATCAACTCAATCTGCTGCTTTAAACCGGTTAACTCTTCTGAAACCGGATTAAGCGCCCCTTCAGCGTCCTGAACCCTTTTCTCCAGCTCTTTCTTTTGAACCTCAAAAGTGGTCCGCTCTTCTTCAAAGAATTTCTTCCGATCTTCAGCAGTCTTTAAACTTACCTGAAGATCTTTCTTAGCTTTCGAAGCGGCAGATTCTGTCTCAGCAAGACGGCTCTGAAGTTCATTGATCTCATCAGCGTTCCGGTTTAAGTCAGCCTGCAAGCATAATCAAGTGACAAGAAGCAAAAATCAGACAAGTCTCAAGCACACAAACAAGTTGTGTACTTGACACTTGGGGGCTAATGGTAGTTGAAGCAATAAGCAGCACCAATTCAAAGTTACAAGTCTCAAGCACACAAGCAAGTTGTCTACTTGACACTTGGGGGCTAATGGATGATTGAAGTATCAGCAGAAATTTTTACAAGTATCAAATACATAAACAAGTTATATACTTGATACTTGGGGGCTAATGTAAAGATCAATTGTTCAAACCATAAAGTTCCGGTTCACCTTCAGTATGCAGCTAAACCGAAACTTGGGGGCTGTTATGGGATAGGAGCATATCACAAGCACAAAGTCAGAAGAAAAGGATTACCTCATATTTCTCCTTCATCAAGTTAACAAAACTTGCTTCATAGTCTCGACTGCTGTGGAGCCGGTTTAGGTACCCAGAATAGATTTCTTGGGCACTCATATCCGCAAGATTGGATACTTCAGTACTCCATTTACCCTTCTCCTTATATAGCTTCTCCGTTTTGGCCATATGCTTGGCTAAAACGGTGGGCTCAGCCGGAGCAACGAATGCAGCCCCAGTCACTACAACTTCTGGAGAAGCAGGTGCAGTTGGTGGAGTCGCAGTGTGAGCCGGATTGGGAGATGCCGGATTAACTTGAGGAGAGTTGGCCCGAGCAGGACTTGACGGATTATGGGCATCTTCAGCAGTAGGATTCTCAGGTATTAAGATATGATCTGTAGGCGCAGGATCTTCAAGAGGAGCTATGGGCTCGCCTTCTGGAGGAACGGTTGTTGCCGGATCAACTGCCGAATCATCTGCAGAAGTCTCAGCAGGGGGTTTGTTTGCCTTTTGTCTTTTGCTAGGCTTCGGCTTGCTGGAAAAAAGTTTGCAGAATGAGTTAAAATTGCGAAGCAAAAAGGTAATCATAAACCGGAAATGTTAAAAAGACTTACCCTGGGATAGTTTTCAATGGGGGAAGTTGAGTAGCAGTTGATTCACCAGAGGAGGATAATGGAGTCTCCTGATAATCAGGATCAGACGGTTTAAGAGGTTTTCGGATAAGCCCGGGCTTGGGATGAAGAAGAGTCGGAGAAAGTATCACCTCAGTGCGACGCTTCCGAGCTGGAGATAGAGAAATCCCGGATGATTCCACTGCCAAGCCGCTATGGCGAGTGGTCCGGCGAAGAGCTTCATGCTGTTGTTTCTTCAAAATAAAATTAGGATCCAATTGAGCATAAGGATGAGAAAATTGGTATTTCCGGACGATCCGACGACTTTTTTGTGGAAGAGGTTCTGAATTGGAAGAAAGGATAGTTACCTCAACTTCGGCCGGTTTATCACCTTCTGCCAACTCCTGTGAAAAGTTATCATTAGATACAGATATGAGTACAAGAAAGCAAAATTCAAACCGGATTAATTCATACCTCGGAATCCGGATCATCATCCTCGGCGTGAGAGCTGGAGTCAAGAGCTGGCTTTCTTTTCTTGTTAGCAAAGGTCTTCCGGCGTGCTTGTTTGCCGGTTTTCTCCTAAGGCTTTCTCTTCCAGAAAGGATCATCAGCCTATTCAAAAGAAAGAAAGACAATTGAAAGGACGGTTTAAAGGAATGGGTTACAAATACAGGGCAAAGCAAAACTTACCGCAGGCAGCTTATTCTTCTTATAATACGGAGCTAACCTGACTTTGCTGCAGTCTGCTAAGGAGACGTTGAGCATCTTCTTGGCTGATTCTATAACCTCCGATTCAGAGAGTTTTTCCTTGGTAAACCGTTGAGGGTCGTCCGGTTTACCAGAATACTGGCACATCAACTGCGATCGCTGACTTAAGGGAAGAATGCTCCAAGAGAGCCAACAACGCATAAAATCGGTTCCTGTTAAACCATTGGCCATAAAAGCTTTCAACCTGGAGAGTTGGGACGCAAACCGGGTCCGTTCGACAGAGCTGAGTCGTTGTGGCAGAGGATGATCCTCCGGAATACGGTGCTCACGATAACCCGGCAGAGGGTTCTCCCCTTCAGGAGAAGTATCAACACAGTAAAACCATGATTTGTTCCACTCCTTTGGATGCGTGTGTAAAGCGGCGTGAGGGAAGACAGCGTCTCTCCTTTTCTAGATACTAACGCCGCCGAGTTCTTGATGCGGTCCGCTGGTAAACTCCGTGCGCCGGTTCAGGTGAAAGAAGTCCCGGAATAGATCAACAGACGGTTCTTCTTGCAGATACATCTCCGAAAATACTTGGAAGTCACAGATATTTGAAATGGAGTTGGGCCCAATATCCTGAGGGTGGAGTTGGAAGGCAGCAAGAACGTCTCGGAAAAACTTTGAACCGGGGGGAGAGAAGCCTCGAGATATGTGGTCAAAGAAAACAATAACCTCCCCTTGCCTGGGAGTAGGAGGGCATTCATTTCCTGAAGCCCGACACTTCAAAACGGATCGAGGACCTAAAGTACCAATTTCAGAAATTTTGACCAAGTCTTCTTCCGTGATGATGGAAGGGACCCAATCACAAGAGACAAACTGCTTGGCCATAGCAATGGAAGGACAAGTACTGAAAAAGATAAAGTGCAAAAAATAGATTATGCGGGTACATCAGTATAAACCGGAAGATATCTATGAAAGTTACGCAACGGTTTAAACAGAGGACTAATGATATGGTTAAACCGGCAATAACAGGGAGCTATGTCATTACCGGTTCACGAGGAACAGCTAAACCGTTACGTTCAAACTTCAAAATTTTTACAGGAACAGGGCATAACAGTATAAACGAGAGTATACCTAATGGATCTACAAAGGAGAAGAAACAGTTTCTTTGTAAACAACTAAAGTGGAACAGATATGGGCATACAAAGAAAAGAAAATAAGTGCAAAGAAATACGGGAAGAAACACAAGGGTCTTATGCGGAGCAGATGAATCTACAGGATAAGTATAAGTGGCGAGATCTAAAGCAAATACTAGTGGAAGATCTATTAACTAGGCATAAAGGTCAAAAACTTTCTACGAAGCGAGCGTTTAAGAGGAACAAGATGAAGCTTTCGTTGAAAGCCCTAATGGCGGAGGAACAGGGAAGAACCCTAGAGGATGCAGATCTATAACGAGGAAGAAAAGACGTACCTGAACAATGGAGGACGGCGGCGGAGTTCTCTGATCAAATCAGGTTGATGCAGCGGCCAGGGAGGTCTTGACGTCTTGCTCGGGCGTCAATGGCGTCTTGAAGCTCGGGCGGCAGACGGAGGAAGAAGAGGCGAGAAGAAGAAACAACGATGGGGGACGACGGTATTTATAAGAGAAAAACAAAGGTGAAGCGACAGATGCGGGATTCGAGGGGGCAAAGATCGGATAAAGATCTCGTTGACGCCTTGATCTTCGGGATAACCATTAAACAAAGCTACAGTACAGCTCGCAGCGTTAAATGCGGAGATGATGTCACGGTCAGATTCAATGATTCTCGAAGATGACGTCAGATGACTGATGGTGGTTCACACTTTATTCATGGTGCTTTCCGTAAGATGCTTGCAAAATATGATGTCAACCATAGAATTGCATCCCCTTATCACCCACAGACTAGTGGTCAAGTAGAACTAAGTAATAGGGAGTTCAAATTAATTTTTCAAAAGACAGTTAATATGTCTAGAAAGAATTGGTCTAAGAAACTTGATGATGCATTATGGGCCTATAGAACTGCATACAAAAAATCCTATGGGTATGTCTCCATATAAGATGGTTTACGGAAAAGCTTGTCACTTACCTCTCGAGCTAGAACATAAGGCATATTGGGCTATTAAAGAGCTCAATTACGATTTCAAACTTACGGGTGAAAAGAGTTTATTTGACATTAGCTGCCTTGATGAATGGAGAACCCAGGCCTATGAGAATGCCAAGCTGTTTAAAGATAAAGTTAAAAGATGGCATGACAAAAGGATACAAAAGCGTGAGTTTAACGTATGTGATTACGTCTGGCTATTCAACTCTCGTTTAAGATTTTTTGTAGGAAAACTTCTCTCCAAGTGGGAAGGACCTTACGTTATCGAGGAGGTCTATCGTTCCGGTGCCATAAAAATCAACAACTTCGAAGGCACAAATCCGAAGTTGGTAAATGCTCAAAGAATCAAACATTATATCTCAGGTAATCCTATAAATGTTGAAACCAATGTTATTGAAACCGTAACCCCCGAGGAATACATAAGGGACACTTTCCAGAACGATCCAGACTCCGAAAAGGAAGAGGTATGTGGTACGGTAAGTAAACTGACTCCAAAACAGTTCTAAAGGCAATTTTCTCCGTTTTGGAATATTTAGAAAAATAGAAAAATAAGCAGCAGTCCGGAAGAGACACAGGGCGTCCACGAGTGTGGAGGGCACGCCCCCCTTCCCTGGGCGCGCCCTCCTACCTCGTGGGCATCCTGTGTGCCTCCTGGACTCCATTTTCTTGTGGGTTACTCCTTTTGGTCGGTAAAAATTCATTATATATACTCCCAAAGGTTTTGACCTCTGTATCAAGCAAAAACCCTCTGTTCTTGTTTCGAGTTGTTTCTGTCGCAGATAAAGCAACATGGCCTCCCAGGATTCGGAGGGAGAAAGCTATGTGGCTGATTCCCTTGCTGACCCTAAGGTCTATGGGGACTGGGAGCATTATGGTTGGACCACGGAAGAAGAAGAAGACAATGATTCAAAGAGGAAGGATTGGACTAGCTCAGATGAAGACGAAGTCCCACTACCTCAACCTGGAGACATGCACCTGGAGTTCAAAAAGTCAAGCCTCCCAGACAGAGTAAAGAAACCTAAGATCGAATTTATTCCTTTTAACCTCTTGCAGGAAAACAAGTAGACACTATGCAAGAAGATATTAAATCTAGAGCAAGAGATCAATGACCTAAGGGAGCAAAATTCTGCCCTTAAGCGCAAGTTAAGGAAGAGGCCAACATCACCACCCCTGAGGCAACTACCAAGCTTGGGGGAGTGACCCCGGTATCGTATCACCATCACTCCTATCTTTACCGTTTTTCTTAGTTCGATCCTTTTGGTAGTATCTTGATCTAGTAGAATAAAGTTAGCATGATCTAGTTGTGAGATTTTGCCTTATGATCTTTACCATTTGTAATCGAGTCCATGAGCTATATAATAAAGATTAGTGTTGAGTCAAGGATTTGATTTCCTCAATTGGGTCATGATAGAAGGAAAGAAAACATAAAGAGTATCCAAGAAATCATATTGATCTTGTGGGAAGTAATGACTTCACATATAAGGGTATGATGAATAAAAGTTGTTGAGAGTTGACAAACATAGTTTTGGTCATCGTTGCAATTAATAGGAAGTAATAAAAGAAGAGAGGCTTCACATACAAATATACTATCTTGGACATCTTTTATGATTGTGAGCACTCATTAAAATATGACATGCTAAACAGTTGATGTTGGACATGGAAGACAACATAATGGGTTATGTCTTCTTATATCCGAAATAAAGTATATTGTCATTGATCATCCAACATGTTGAGATTGCCTTTCCCCATCATGCTAGACAAAACTCCTCGCACCAAGTAGAGATACTACTTGTGCTTCCATATATCCTTAAACCCAGTTTTGCCATGAGAGTCCACCATACCTACCTATGGATTGAGAAAGATCCTTCCAAGTAAGTTGTCATGTTGCAAACTCGCTAAAATATGTATGATTTATTAGTATGGAGGAAATTAGCTTTATACGATCTTGTGATATGGAAGTAATAAAAGCAACGGACTGCATAATAAAGGTCCTTATCACAAGTGGCAATATAAAGTGATGTTCCTTTGTGCTAAGACTTTGTGCATTCAACCATAAAAACACATGACAACCTCTGCTTCCCTCTGTGAAGGGCCTATCTATTATTCTTGGCTTATAAGAGTCATGGTGAAATTCACCTTTCCCTTTTTACATTTTATCCTTTGGCAAGCACATTGTGTTGGAAAGATCCTGGAATATATACCCACTTGGATGTAAGTTTTCATGGTCTATTACTGTTGACATTACCCTTGAGGTAAAAGGTTGGGAGGCAACACCATAAGCCCCTATCTTTCTCTGTGTCGATTAAAACTCCATAAACATAAGTATTGCGTGAGTGCTAGCAATTGTGAAAGACTATATGATAGTTGAGTATGTAGGCTTGCTGAAAAGCTCTTATATTGACTCTTTCCAATGTTACGATAAATTGCAATTGCTTCAATGACCGAGATCAAAGTTTGTTAGTTTTCAATGAAGTTTATGATTCATACTTGATATTGTGGATGAATTGTTACTTTAGCATAAGAATCATATGA
>LR738711.1:770196509-770301166 GCA_902687465.1 Secale cereale | reverse complement strand
TATATATATATATATATATATATATATATATATATATATATATATATATATATATATATATATATATATATATATATATATATATATATATATGTTTCTGTTATGAGAATGATCATGATGCCCTCATGTCCGTATTTTGTTTTTATCGACACCTCTACCTCTAAACATGTGTACATATTTCTCGATATCGGCTTCCGCTTGAGGACAAGCGAGGTCTAAGCTTGGGGGAGTTGATACGTCCATTTTGCATCATGCTTATATGTTGATATTTATTGCATTATGGGCTGTTATTACTTGTTTTGTCACAATACTTATGCCCTTTATCTCATATTTGACAAGATTTACAAGAAGAGGGAGAATGCCGGCAGCTGAAATTCTTGGCTGGAAAAGAAGCAAACTCTTGAAACTTATTCTGTACAACTCCAAAAGCCCCCAAACCTCCACAGAACTCCGTTTCAGAAAATATAAAAAATATCTGGCGAAAGAAGTTCATGAGGAGGGCCACCGGCTATCCACGAGGGTGGGGGGCGCGCCCCCCTGTCTAATGGGCTCCTCAAAGGCCCCCCGATGCCCATCTTCTCCTATATGAGGTGTTTTGACCTGGAAAAAATCATAAGGAGGCTTTCGGGACCAGACGCCGTCGTCTCGAGGCGGAACCGGGGCGGAAACCAATCTAGGGCTCCGGCAGAGCTGTTCTGCCGGGGATACTTCCCTCCGAGAGGGGGAAATCGTCACCGCCGTCATCACCAACAACTCTCCAATCTTGGGGAGGGCTATCTTCATCAACATCTTCACCAGCACCATCTCCTCTCAAACCCTAGTTCATCTCTTGTATCAAATATTTGTACCCTAACCTCAGATTGGTACATGTGGGTTGCTAGTAGTGTTAATTACTCCTTGTAGTTGATGGTGGTTGGTTTATTTGGTTGAAGATCATATGTTCAGATCCATTATGCATATTAATATCCCTCTAATCATGAACCATATTATGTCTTCCGAGTAGTTACTTTTGTTCCTGCGGACATGGGAGAAGTCTTGCTATTAGTAGTCATGTGAATTTGGTCTTCGTTCGATATTTTGATGAGATGTATGTTGTCTCTCCTCTAGTGGTGTCATGTGAACGTTGACTACATGACACTTCACCATTATTTGGGCCTAGAGGAAGGCATTGGGAAGTAATAAGTAGATGATGGGTTGCTAGAGTGACAGAATCTTAAACCCTAGTCTATGCGTTGCTTCGTAAGGGGCTGATTTGGATCCATATGTTTCAGGCTATGGTCAGGTTTACCTTAATACTTCTTTTGTAGTTGCGGATGTTTGCATTAGAGGTTAATCATAAGTGGGAGGCTTGTCTAATTAAGGACAACACCCAAGCACCGGTCCACCCACATACCAAATTATCAAAGTACCGAACGCGAATCAGATGATCATGGTGAAAACTAGCTTGACGATAATTCCCATGTGTCCTCGGGAGCACTTTCCTTTATATAAGAGTTTGTCCAGGCTTGTCCTTTGCTACAAAAAGGATTGGGCCACCTTGCTGGACCTTATTTACTTTTACCTTTTGTCACTTGCTACCAATTACCTTATCACAAAACTATCTGTTACCTATAATTTCAGTGCTTGCAAAAAATACCTTACTGAAAATTGCCTATCATTTCCTTCTCCTCCTCGTTGGGTTCGACACTCTTACTTATCGAAAGGACTACGATAGCTCTCCTACACTTGTGGGTCAACAACCTTTATTTTGTAGTCCGTCGATTTTATTACTTCCATATCACAAGATCGTATAAAGCTAATTTCCTCCACACTAATAAATCATACATATTTTAGTGAGTTTGCAACATGACAACTTATTTGGAAGGATCTTTCTCAATCCATAGGTAGGTATGGTGGACTCTCATGGCAAAACTGGGTTTAAGGATGTATGGAAGCACAAGTAGTATCTCTACTTGGTGCGAGGAGTTTTGGCTAGCATGAGGGGGAAAGGCAAGCTCAACATGTTGGATGATCCATGAAAATATACTTTATTTCGGATATAAGAAGACATAACCTATTATGTTGTCTTCCTTGTCCAACATCAACTCTTTAGCATGTCATACTTTAATGAGTGCTCATAATCATAAAAGATGTCCAAGATAGTATATTTTTATGTGAAGCCTCTCTTCTTTTATTACTTCCTATTAATTGCAACGATGACCAAAACTATGTTTGTCAACTCTCAATAACTTTTATTTACCATACTCTTATATGTGAAGTCATTACTTCCCACAATATCAATATGATCTCTTTGATACTCTTTATGTTTTCTTTCTTTTTATCATGATCAAGTGAGGAAACCAAGCCCTTGACTCAACACTAATCTTTATATATAGCTTACGGACTCGATTACAAAGGGTAAAGATCAAAAGGCAAAAGCTCACAACTAGATCATGCTAACTTTATTCTGCTAAATCAAGATACTACCAAAAGGATCAAACTAGGAAAAACGGTAAAGATATGAGTGATGGTGATATGATACTGGGGTCACTCCCCAAGCTTGGCAGTTGCCAAGGGGAGTGCCCATACCCATATGATTATGTCTCCTTCTTCGGGAGGGTGGTGATGATGGAGTTGAAAGTAGTGATGCTGGATCATCATATATCGAGCGCAGGAGATCCCCCAGCTTGCGGATAATACCTTTGAGTGCAGCTATGTAATCCTTCAACGTAATATTTTCACTTGTGAGATGCTTGTTTCGAATTTGAGCTAACTCAGTCATCCTGAAAGCTTCAATCTCAGTTGAGGTAAAGAGATTAGGAAGATATTTAGGGGTGTCTTCTTCTCCCGATGCCGGAGCCGGATCTTCCACCTCCTTCTTGATCTTCTTCATCTTTTGGGTCTCCTCGGGTCCTTCCCTCTTCAGATCTATCTTCATTAGCCAAGCATCGTTGCCTTCGTTGTTGGAGAAGGGACACGACATGGTGCCTGGCTTCGCAAACTCTAGCAAAAAACGGCTCGAAACAAGAACAGAGGATTTTTGCGTGATACAGAGGTCAAAACCTTCGGGAGTATATATAATGATTTTTTACTGACTAAAAGGAGTAACACACAAGAAAATGGAGTCCGGGAGGCACACGGGGTGCCCATGAGGCAGGGGGGCACCCAGGGAAGGGGGCGCGCCCTTCACGCTCGTGGACGGCTCGTGTCTCTTCCGGACTGCTACTTATATTTCTATTTTTCTAAATATTCCAAAATGGAGAAAAATTGCCTTTAGAACTGTTTTGGAGTCATGATACGTCCGTTTTGCATCATGCTTATAAGTTGATATTTATTGCATTATGGGCTGTTCATACATGTTTTGTCACAATACTATGCCTTTTCTCTCTTATTTTGCAAGGTTTACATGAAGAGGGAGAATGCCGACAGCTGGAATTCTGGGCTGAAAAAGGAGCAAACTCTGGAATCCAATTCTGCACAACTCCAAAAGCCCTAAAACTCCACAGAACATCTTTTCGGAAAATATAAAAAAAATCTGGCGAAAGAAACCCACGGGAGGGGCCACCGGCTGGCCTCGAGGGTGGGGGGCGCGCCCCCCTTCCCAAGGCGCGCCCCCTGCCTCGAGGGCTAGCCGGCAGGCCCACGGTGCCCATCTTCTCCTATATGAAGCGTTTTGACCTCGAAAAAATCAAGGAGAGGCTTTCGGGACCAGACGCCACTGTCTCGAGGAGGAAACCAATCTAGGGCTCCGGCAGAGCTGTTCTGCCGGGGATACTTCCCTCCGGGAGGGGGAAATCATCGCTGCCATCATCACCAACAACTCTCCCATCTTGGGGAGGGCTATCCTCATCAACATCTTCACCAGCACCATCTCCTCTCAAACCCTAGTTCATCTCTTGTATCCAATCTTTGTACCCAAACTTCAGATTGGTACATGTGGGTTGCTAGTAGTGTTGATTACTCCTTGTAGTTGATGCTAGTTGGTTTATTTGGTGGAAGATCATATGTTCAGATCCATTATGCATATTAATACTCCTCTGATAATGAACAATATTATGTCTTTTGAGTAGTTACTTTTGTTCCTGAGGACATGGGAGAAGTCTTGCTATTAGTAGTCATGTGAATTTGGTCTTCGTTCGATATTTTGATGAGATGTATGTTGTCTCTCCTCTAGTGGTGTCATGTGAACGTCGACTACATGACACTTCACCATTATTTGGGCCTAGAGGAAGGCATTGGGAAGTAATAAGTAGATGATGGGTTGCTAGAGTGACAGAAGCTTAAACCCTGGTTTATACGTTGCTTCGTAAGGGGCTGATTTAGATCCATATGTTTCAGGCTATGGTTAGGTTTACCTTAATACGTCTTTTGTAGTTGCGGATGCTTGCATTAGAGGTTAATCATAAGTGGGAGGCTTGTCCAAGTAAGGGCAGCACCCAAGCACCGGTCCACCCACATACCGAATTATCAAAATACCGAACACGAATCAAATGATCGTGATGAAAACTAGCTTGACGATAATTCCCATATGTCCTCGGGAGCGCTTTACCTTGCATAAGAGTTTATCCAGGCCTGTCCTTTGCTACAAAAAGGATTTTGCTACCTTGCTGCACATTATTTATTTTTACCGTTTGTCACTTGCTACCAGTTATCTTATCACAAAACTATCTGTTACCTATAATTTCAGTGCTTGCAGAAAATACCTTACTGAAAACTGCCTATCATTTCCTTTTGTTCCGTGTTGGGTTCGACACTCTTACTTATCGAAAGGACTACGATAGATCCCCTACACTTGTGGGTCATCAAGAATCTTTTTTGGCTCCATTGTCGGGGAGTGCAGCGCCTTTGGTAAGGAAAAATTTATATAGTGTGCTGAAATTTATTGTCACTTGTTACTATGGCTCTAAATCCTCTGAGGGGCTTGTTTGGGGTATCTTCACCCCGAGCAGAAGAGCAAAGAGTTTCTCCTCAACCTACTGCACCTATTGATTTTTTTTTCTTTGAGATTTCTTCGGGTATGATTGACAAACTGCTTGAAAATCCCTATACATGAGACGGAACACTTCACCCCGATTTACATCTAATTTATGTGGATGAAGTTTGTGGATTGTTTAAGCTTGCAGGTATGCCCGAGGATGTTATCAAGAAGAAGGTCTTCCCTTTATCTTTGAAGGGAGATGCATTGACATGGTTTAGGCTATGCGATGATATGGGATCTTGGAACTATAATCGTCTGAAGTTGGAATTTCATCAGAAGTTCTACCCTATGCACCAGGTTCATCGTGATCGCAATTATATTTATAATTGCTGGCCTCGCGAAGGAGAAAGCATCGCTCGAGCTTGGGGGAGGCTTAATTCAATGTTATATTCATGCCCCAATCATGAGCTTTCAAGAAAGATGATCATCCAAAAAAATTATGCTCGGCTTTCTCTCAATAATCGCACCATGCTCGATAATTCTTGTTCTGGCTCTTTTATGATGAAGACTATTGAATTCAAATGGGATTTATTGGAAATAATTAAATGCAAATCTGAAGATTGGGATATCGACGAAGGTAAGGAGTGAGGTATGACCCCTAAGTTTGATTGTGTTAAATCTTTTATGGATACCGATGTTTTCCGTAAGTTTACACTAAATATGGACTTGACTCTGAGATATTAGCTTCTTTCTGTGAATCCTTTGATACCCATGTTGATCTTCCCAAGGAGAAGTGGTTTAAATAACATCCCCCTATGGAAGTAAAAGTAGCTGAACCTATTAAAGTTGAAGAAAAAGACTATCACTTATAATGTTGATCCTGTTTTACCTACTACTTATATTGAGAAACCACCTTTCCCTGTTAGGATAAAGGATCATGCTCAAGCTTCAACCGTAGTTCGTAAGAGTAATACTAGAACACCTACACCCTCTGAGCAAATTAAAGTTGAACCTAGTGTTGCTATAGTTAAAGATCTCTTGGTAGAAGATTTAGATGGATATGTTATTTATCTCCAAGAAGAGTCTGCTAGAATAGCCAAACCCAATGCTAGGAATAGACATAAACATGTTGTAGGCTTGCATGTTATCTCTGTCAAGATAGGAGATCATTTCTATCATGGTTTATATGACGTAGGTGCTAGTGCGAGTATTATTCCTTCTGATCTGTACAACGAAATTATGCATGATATTGCACCTGTTGAGTTAGAAGGGATTGATGTTACCATTAAGCTTGCTAATAGAGATACTATTTCACCAGTCGGGATTGTTAGAGATATTGAAGTCTTGTGTGGGAAGGTTAAATACCCTGCTGATTTTCTTGTTCTTAGTTCCCCACAAGATGCCTTCCGTCCCATTATATTTGGCAGACCCTTCTTGAATACTGTTAATGCCAAGATAGATTGCGTGAAAGATATTGTCACTATCGGATTAGGGGATATGTCTCATGATTTTAACTTTGCTAAATTCCGTAGACAACCCCTTGAAAAGGCACCACCTAGTAAAGATGAAATTATCAGTCTCGCTTCTATTGTCGTGCCACCTAATGTCCCTTTAGAACAATACTTGCTAGACCATGAAAATGATATGCATATGAATGTGAGAAGAGAGATAGATGAAATATTCCTTACACAGGGACCCGTATTGAAAAACAACTTGCCTGTTGTAATCCTAGGGGATCCTCCTCCACCCAAGGGTGATCCCGTGTTTGAACTTAAACCTTTACCTGATAATCTTAAGTATGTTTATCTTGATGAAAAGAAGATATATCCTGTTATTATTAGTGCTAACCTTTCAGAGCAGGAAGAAGAAAGATTATTGGAAACTATGAAGAAGCACCGTGTTGCTATTGGATATACTCTGGATGATCTTAAGGGCATTAGTCCCACTATATGTCAACACAAGATAAAATTGGAAGAAAATGCTAAACCAGTTATTGATCATCAGCGACGGTTAAATCCTAAGATGAAAGAAGTGGTAAGGAAGGAAATTCTAAAGCTTCTAGAGGCAAGTATTATCTATCCCGTTGCTAATAGCCAGTGGGTAAGTCCTGTCCATTGTGTTCCTAAGAAAGGAGGTATGACTGTTGTCCCTAATGATAAAGATGAATTGATCCCGCAAAGGATAGTTACAGGTTATAGGATGTTAATTGATTTTCGTAAGTTAAATAAAGATACTAAGAAAGATCATTACCCCTTGCCATTTATTGATCAAATGCTAGAAAGGTTATCCAAACATACTCATTTCTTCTTTCTAGATGGTTATTCTGGTTTCTCTCAAATACCTCTGTCAAAACGGGATCAATAAAAGACCACCTTTACTTTTCCTTTCGGTACCTTTGCTTATAGACGAATGCCTTTTTTTTATGTAATGCACCTGCTACCTTTCAAAGATGTATGATGGCTATATTAAAGATTGTTGAGGTATTCATGGATGATTTCTCCGTTTACGGAACTTCTTTTGATGATTGCTTAAGAAACCTTGATCGAGTTTTGCAGAGATGGGAAGACACTAACATTGTCTTGAATTGGGAGAAGTGCCACTTTATGGTTAATGAAGGCATTGTCTTGGGACATAAATTTCCGAAAGAGGTATTGAAGTTGACAAAGCTAAAGTTGATGCTATTGAAAAGATGCCATTCCCTAAGGATATCAAAGGAATAGGAAGTTTCCTTGGTCATGCCGGGTTTTATAGGAGGTTCATTAAGGACTTCTCCAAAATCTCCAAGCCTCTGACTAATCTCTTACAGAAAGATATTCGTTTTGTCTTTCACGATGATTGTCTAGAAGCATTTGAAATACTTAAGAAAGCATTGATCTATGCACCTATTGTCCAGCCTCCTGACTGGAATTTACCCTTTGAGATTATGTGCGATGCTAGTGATTATGTTGTAGGAGCTGTTCTAGGGCAAAGAGTTGATAATAAATTGAATGTTATCCAGTATGCTAGTAAAACTCTAGATAGTGCCCAAAGAAATTATGCTACCACTGAGAAAGAATTTTTAGAAGTTGTGTTTGCCTGTGATAAGTTTAGACCCTACATCATTGATTCTATAGTAACTATTCACACTAATCATGCTGCTATCAAATACCTTATGGAAAAGAAAGATGCTAAACCTGGACTTATTAGATGGGTTCTCTTGCTGCAAGAATTTGACTTGCATATTATTGATAGAAAGGGAGCTGAGAACCCCGTAGCAAATAACTTGTCTAGGTTAGAGAATATATTTGATGACCCACAACCAATTGATGATAGCTTTCCTGATGAACAATTAGCTATCATAAGTACTTCTCGTACTGCTCCATGGTATGCTGATTATGCTAATTATATTGTTGCTAAGTTTATACCTCCTAGCTTCACATACCAGCAAAAGAA
The DNA here is from genome assembly GCA_902687465.1 of Secale cereale. NCBI lineage: Eukaryota > Viridiplantae > Streptophyta > Magnoliopsida > Poales > Poaceae > Secale > Secale cereale. The sequence goes on along the minus strand of LR738711.1, from coordinate 770,292,837 downwards.
AAAGTTATTCTATGATTTGAGACATTACTTCTGGGATGACCCACATCTTTATAAAGAAGGAGTAGATGGTATTATTAGATGTTGTGTACCTGAGCATGAATAGGAAGAGATCCTACACAAGTGCCACTCCGAAGCTTATGAAGGACACCATGCGGGAGATAGAACTGCACATAAGGTATTGCAATCAGGTTTTTATTGGCCTACTCTCTTCAAGGATGCCCGTAAGTTTGTCTTATCTTGTGATGAATGTCAAAGAATTGGTAATATTAGTAGACGTCAAGAAATGCCTAGGAATTATTCACTTGTTATTGAACCATTTGATGTGTGGGGCTTTGATTATATGGGACATTTTCCTGCCTCTAATGGGTACACACATATCCTAGTTGCTGTTGATTACGTTACTAAGTGGGTAGAAGCTATTCCAACTAGTAGTGCTGATCATAACACCTCTATTAAGATGCTTAAAGAAGTTATATTTCCGAGGTTTGGAGTCCCTAGATATCTAATGACTTATGGTGGTTCACACTTTATTCATGGTGCTTTCCGTAAGATGCTTGCTAAGTATGATGTCAACCATAGAATTGCATCACCTTATCACCCACAGACTAGTGGTCAAGTAGAACTAAGTAATAGGGAGTTGGAATTAATCTTGCAAAAGACAGTTAATAGGTCTAGGAAGAATTGGTCCAAGAAACTAGATGATGCTTTATGGGCCTATAGAACTGCATACAAAAATCCTATGGGTATGTCTCCATATAAGATGGTATATGGAAAAGCTTGTCACTTACCTCTTGAGCTAGAACATAAGGCATATTGGGATATTAAAGAGCTCAACTATGATTTCAAACTTGCCGATGAGAAGAGGCTATTTGACATTAGCTGTCTCGCTGAGTGGAGAACCCAGGCCTACGAGAATGCCAAGTGTCGTGGTTTTGTCACGGCAGATGTCCTAGCAAAATGACTTAGTCGTGAGGCCATCGCTACGGGTTAGCTTAAAGGGGTTAAAGAGGACAAGGACACAAGGATTTTATACTAGTTCGGCCCCTTCGATGAAGGTAAAAGCCTACCTCTAGTTTGGTGTAATATTGCTAGGGTTTCGATGACCAGGGAGGGAATCCGCTTTGCTTGTGTCTCGAGTTGTTGTTCTCTGTCCCTGAACCGTCACCAAGTCGTCCCTTTATATACACGAGGTGACGCTCGGTCCACTTTACAGAGTCCCGAAGCCGGCTCATAAACGTGTCCGGCTCGGTCTCTATCCTTTCTGCCTTACATCACAAGTTACACGCCGTATGGCGGTTTACAAATCATGGGCCCTAACACCTCTTTGGGCTCTAAACCTTTCCGGTACAAAGCGTCACACTCCATGCTTCGTTGGGATTTAGTAGAAATAATCCTGATAGGCATAAACCGGCCCCTCATGGGCGGTTTATACCCAGTAGTAATATCCCTGACATTAGGCCCCAGATTGATTTGAACCTGTTCATGTCAATCTCCCATGTCTTCCAAAGATTTTCACCTTTCGCAGCTTCAAGTGCTTCATAAACCGCCGTGACGTCATCTTCCCGGATCGTATTAAACCTTCATGACGTAATCTGCCCACTTAATACTTGTACCTGTTTTTTATCTTTCATTCATTAAAGGCTCCGAAGATCGAGGCCACAGTATCTTGACATATCTACATTTCTGGCTCCTTGATTCCCGCGCCTGCTCTTTCATTTTGCAGCTTATAAATAGGGCAGAGGGGTATCTCCTTTTCCCCCTTGCTCCCTTGCCTCTTCTTCTTCCTCGCGCCCGTTCGTGCTCAAGCTCCGTCGCCGCTGTCGACCCTTGGTTCTTCGTCAAGCTCTGCTGCTGCATCAACCTAGTCGGACTAGATAAACGCCGGCGTGCCTCCGCACTATTTTGCTCGGTAAGTTCCTTCTTGGTCCTGTATATAGATCTCGTTAGGGTTTCCTCCTGTAGGTTCATAGATAGGGCGTTGTTCTTCGTCGTTCTTCGCCATGGCCCGATATTTAGTATAGATATGCTTCTTCTTGTGTCGCAACCGTACCAATAACTCTGCTTCGTGAATATACCTTTATTTCCCTCAATAGTACTAGTTTAGATTGTCTCTGCTTAAAGCCTTTGTCGCGTCTGTTATATATAAACTGAATATTTCTGAATTTCCAACGTGATGTAGATCCATAGCTTCATCATTGTTTGTAAAAGACTGTTTTTCCATAACTTTAGATCTGCATCTTGTATAGTCTCATTGGCGGTTTAGCTATCTTCAAGACTATAAACCGGTAGATACCATTAGGCCCCTGCCTAAACCACCGTTAGATAATTACCTTTTGAAAATACTGCCGGTTTAAGCTTGCTTAGATCATAAACTGGCTCTTCATTATATTTTCAGCCTTTCCCTTAAAAAATGGCAACTCAAGCCAAACAGTTTACCTCCTGCAACTGGGTCCAATCCCGGGTTACTAAGGAAGAGCTGCGGAACCTAGATGAGATTGGTGCCCTAGGTCCAAAAATGACCTTCACTTGAGAGTCCCGGGATCAGAGTGTCCTCCAGAGCCTAAGGAGGGAGAAGTCATTGTTTTTCTTGATCATTTAGCCCGGGGATTCAGTCGTCCCGGGTCGAAGTTCTTCCGTGATGTGTTAGCTAATTTTCAACTTCATCCCCAAGACATTGGGCCCAACTCTATATCAAACATCTGCAACTTCCAAGTCTTTTGTGAAGCTTATCTGCAAGAGGAGCCGTTAGTAGAGTTATTCCGAGATTTCTTCCATCTAAACCGTCGGACGGAATTCTCTGACGGTCCAAACACTGAACTGGGCAGGATGTCTATCCATAAGAGAAAAGACGTCGGTTTTCCTCACGCCAGTCACCACAGTCACCCCAAAGAGTGGAATCAAACTTGGTTCTACTGCTTAGACACTTCTCCAGAAGGTGAAAATCCTCTGCCTGGTTATCGCTCCCATCGGCTTTCCGAGAACCATCCATTTCTGCAACGACTGAGTTCCCAGGAACGAGCTAGGTATGCTCCTCAGCTTTCAAAGCTCAGGGCCTTCACTGCCAATGGCCTGACAAGGGTTGATTTTGTTCGTTGCTGGATTTCTTGGAGTATCCTCCCGTTAAGCCGGCGCGCCGATTTAATGTGCGAATATACGGGAGACCCAAAAGATCCTCTGCGCCATACCGAAGCTGTGTTAGCAGAGAATCAGGTCAACGAGTTTGTCAAGAAACTGTTGAATGAGCCCGTAGAAACTTCCAGCCAAACCGGATTGGCTCCCTTCTGTGAGCTTAACAAACCATCATCGGTAAATATTTCTTCCACATTGCTTTATTCTATTTAAATCCATCTTTAGTACTCGTTTTGAATGTCTTCATAATTTTCAATAGGCTAATGACCCATTCTGGAAGAAGAAGGTCCAGGATAAACCGGCGAAGGTGCCTCGCCAAAAAACCAAAGCTATTAAGAAGACCGTCAAGAAGAAAACCACTGACCTATCTGAATCCAATCTGGAGGATGATGAACCGGCCTCCGAGGTACTACCTGACTCTCTTGGTTTCTTTGACTTTCTTTACTTGCATTTGTTTAACAATGATTGTGCCCAGGGACGCGCTGAAGGCAGCAAAGCAGATGATGTTGATGTAATTACTCTTTCTTCCGGTTCAGAACCTCTGCCAACGCCAAACATTTGTCGAGCGAGCCGGAAAGTACAGTTTTCTCATCATTTCGCTTACTTGGATCCGAACTTTATTTTGAAGAAACAACAACATGAAGCTCGCCGCACCACATGGCATAGTGGTCACGCCATTGAATCCACCGGATTACCACACACTCCAGCTCGGAGGCATCGTTCCGAGGTTTTACACACTCCAGATGCTCTTTATCCCAAAGCAGGTCTTATTCGACAACTTCTTAATCCGTCTGATTCGAATTATCAGGAAACTCCTCATTCGTCTGGCGAATCAACAGCTACTCAGATTCCTCCTTTGAAGACTGTTCCCGGGTAAGCTTTTTCATTTGGCTAATTTACTCTTTGTCCTAATTTCTTCTAATTTTCGTCATTTTTAACTTTTTGCAGTAAACCCAAGCCTAGTAAAAAGGCTAAACTTAATAAACCGGCAGGTGATAACACAATTCCTGAACCGGCCAAAGACCCTGAATTTTTTGAACCTGCTGAAGAAAATGCCGATATTCTGCATGACGATCTTCCTCCCATGGATCACGAAGTTTTTGTTGATCAAGGGAGTGCTCCAATGGATCGTGACAATGAACCGGCCGATCCCGTCCGAGCCAGCCCTGCTCCTGCTAGCCCGGCTAAACACACAGCCACTTCAACTGAAGATGTTGAGATCACTGGAATCGGCTACACTACTCCTAGCGAACATGTCGCTTTGTCCAAGCATACTACAAAGGATGAACTTTTTGGCAAGGACAAGGGGAAATGGAGTACTCATTTGTCTAATTATGCTCTGCTCAGTGCCCAAGAACTCCATTCCGGTTATCTGAACCGGATGTACACTAGTCGTGATCATGAAGCCGGTTTAGTGGCTATGATAAAGGAGCATTATGAGGTAACTTTCTGCTTTAACCTGTACTTTATTCCTGTATAAGCCTTGTAGCTTACCTTTACTCCATCGTAGCCCCCAAGTGCCGGTTTATTCCTTTAGGATGAAATGGGACTTCAAAATATCTATGAAATTTTCACATGTGTAGTCCCCAAGGGCCGGTTTACTCCTTTAGGATGAACCGGGACTTCAGCTTATAGCCTGTTCTGAACAATGTCACATTAGCCCCCAAGTGCCAAGTGTATAACTTGTTGTGTGCTTGGGACTTTACTAAAAAATCTCTATTGAACCGCAAATACACATTAACCCCCAAGTGCCAAGTGTATAACTTGTTATGTGCTTGGGACTTTTGAATATGCTTCCTCCATGTATAACATGCTCTCCTCTTGACAGACTGGTTTAAACCGGAAAAATTCTCAAGTGGCCGAGCTCCAGGATACTCTGAAGTGTCAAGAAACCGCCGCTTCCAAAGTCAAAGAGGAATTGACACTTACTTTAGCAAATATAGAAAAGCTGAAGAAGGACTTTGAAAAGGAACGATCGGATTGGGATGCTGAAAAAGCTATCTTGGAGAAGAGGGCAACAGATGCAGAGGTTGCTCTTAATCCGGTGAAAGAGGAACTGTCCAGTTTAAAGCAGCAGATAGACGCCATGACGACTGCTATCTTTGGTAAGTATTGTTAACATAATCATGTATGATAGTCATGCACCTTCCGGTTTAACTTATACTCTTTAATACAGGAAAACGTATTGCCCATCTCGGCACTGATATGCGGAAAAAGTTGCAGGCCGCATATACTCTTGTTGAACAGTTGTATTCCGGTGCCCAGAGAATTGTCCGCGCTGCTTCCCACAATAAACCGGCTCCCACAACGATCAAGGGCACTTTAGAAAAGTTATCAATTCTGCCTGCACGTCTCATCGAGCTGAAGAAATCATCTGCAAGGGCGGGTGCCTTGATGGCTTTAACCCGGGCAAAAGCGTGGGTGCTTGACTTTGATCCGGCAGAAGCAATGAACGGCTATCCCAGCATGAAAGAGGATGGACCAGCCTTTACAGACAGTGATCTGCGCGCTCTGACTAAGGAAATGCGGCCTCTGGCCAGCAAACTATCTGATGAGGCTGATCTGTCTCGTTATCATCTGGGTATGATGCTGAGAACGTGCGGGTTGACCCTCCGGTTTACGAGATTGAAAATCTCATCCCGCCCGTTCGTAAGCACACTTACGCTCCTGATATTGATCCGTCTGAACTCGTGAACGATGAAGTTGTTTTCAAAGCGATGACCAGGATAAATTGGGCAACCACTGAATTCCAGCTGCTTGAAGCGAACGTCCAGGAGTCGGAGCAAGTCGATCCACAGCCTTCACGTCAAGCTGACGCGGAGTCCTAAACCGGTGTCGGTTTAAGTATTATGTCCGAGTACTTTTAGACAAAAGTGACTATTCTTTTGGGCTGCCCAATGCCTTGTAATAGAGTAGTTGAAAACATGTTTGTTTATGTCCTCACGCATACTGTCCTTTATATGAGATTGCTTCAGCTGGCAACTTCATAGTTATTTCTCGCTTATAATGCCTTTGCTGGTTTATTCCACCTGTTTCTGCACAAGACAATGTTTAAAGTGTCCTGGCGGCTTATCGCCGGGCGGGTCATGATGCCCAAATACATGGTCAAGGTTTATAACCTGAACTGTATATAAAATATAAAACATATATCATACCTGTGATTAAGTTTTTGCACAATTAGCTTTAATCAATAATCGGTAGCAAAGACAATGATCCAAGATGCAAGTGTTGATGACTCCTTTGATCATTTTCCGGTTCACGACGGAACCATACCGGGTTATGATAAACTCCGGCCTTAACTGTAGACAGTACTTGGCGATTTATAATCAAACCAGACCAGGTTCGGAAAACGCTGGTGTATCGTAGTGGCAACTTATAGTCATCCAGTCCGAATCAATGGACTTGGATAAACACCAGTGACATTGAAGATAATTTTTTTAAGCAAATATCAAAAGAGACAATGTCAAATAAAAACCGTGTAGTCGAGGCTTTTTACGAGCTGCCAGGCTCCAAATTCGAGGCTTTTTATGAGCTGCCAGGCTGCTGAATTAACCATTTCACATAGCATGTTAAGATGGTCCTCAATCCTTAACCAATCGTCAATTTAACGTTACAAAGTTCAGGGTCTGTAAAAGATTGACTTGTGTATATGTTCGACGGGTCATACCAGGTTTACCTGGGCGGAGTGACTTACTTAATGCAGGCAGGCTAATCCACAGTTTTATGTGTATACACCAGGCTTCCAAGCCATGGCTTGATAGCCTACTACAAGGGTTGTCAAATCGTTGATGCTATGCATCAGGAGCCCCCAAGTAGCATTGGAGCTATGCTCGTCGAGGCCTATGTTTGAGTTGTGCTATGCATCAAACTCTCTTTTGCCCCTCATCATCATGTGGGATTTAATAGCCGGATTACCGAAGCAACCAGAGCTATGCTCATATGATAGTCTTGGTGTAGCCGCCGGTTTAAGAGGCCATAGGAACTCCTTTGCACACAGAAGCCCCCATGTGACAAACTCTTACGAAAAAAGCGGTAGATACCCCGCTTTATCGAGGACGCCAGTTTATTATATTGATCATAATATATACATTGCAAATTTATGTACATAAAGCGAAGCCTATGGCTCAGGTGTAGTAAGGTCGAAGAAGAGCGATGTTCCACGGCCGCCGGGTCTCCTCCTCCGTAGAACGTGAGTCCTTATGTTCTCGAACGTCGACGAGGTAGTACGATCCGTTGTGTAGGTTCTTGCTGACCACAAATGGTCCTTCCCAATGCGGGGATAGCTTGTGCATGTCTGTCTGGTCTTGGGTGAGCGGGAGTACTAGATCTCCTTCTTGAAACGTTCTGGTTTTAACCCGGCGACTATGGTACCGGCGCAGATCTTGGTGATAAATCGCCGATCGAGTTGTTGTCGTGTCACGTTCCTCATCCAGCCGGTCCAATGCGTCTTGCCGTGCCTTCTCATTATCAGCTTTGACGTAAGCCGCCACCCGCGGTGAATCATGATAGATATCACTAGGGAGGACCGCTTCAGCTCCATATACCATGAAGAAAGGTGTGTACCCTGTAGATCTGTTAGGTGTGGTGTTGATGCTCCATAACACAGATGGTAATTCCTCCACCCAACAACCCGACGTCCTCTGCAAAGGGATCATAAGCCGGGATTTGATATCTCTCAAGATTTCTTGATTGGCTCTTTCAGCTTGACCATTGGATTGAGGGTGAGCTACTGATGATACATCAAGGCGGATGTGCTCTCGTTGACAGAACTCCTCCATAGCCCCCTTGGATAGATTGGTACCATTACCAGTTATAATGCTATGTGGAAAGCCAAACCGGAAAATCACCTTCTTGATGAACTGAACTGCCGTTGCCGCATCACACTTGCTGACTGGTTCTGCTTCAACCCATTTGGTAAACTTATCCACCTCCACCAAAAGGTGGGTCTTCTTATCTGGCGATCTCTTGAAGGGCCCAACCATGTCAAGCCCCCAAGTCGCAAATGGCCAAGTAATTGGAATCATCCTCAATTCTTGAGCCGGTATATGAGCGCGTCGTGAGAATTTCTGGCAAGCATCACATTTTCTGACCAAGTCCTCTGCGTCGGCATGAGCCGTCAACCAGTAGAACCCATGACGAAAAGCTTTAGCCACCAAAGATTTTGAACCGACGTGATGACCACAATATCGTTCGTGGATCTCTCTAAGAATATCACGACCTTCTTCTGGCGATACACATTGTTGAAATGCCCCAGAGACACTGCAATGATGTAGTTCCCCGTTGACAATAGTCATTGATTTGGATCATCGGACTATCTGTCTAGCCAATACTTCGTCTTCTGGTAACTCACCTCGGTTCATGTACGCCAGGTAAGGGAGCGTCCAATCCAGAATAACATGAAGCACCGCCACCAATTGAGCCTCCGGATCAGGAACATCCAAGTCCTCTTCTGAAGGTAACTTTACCGACGGGCTATGCAATACGTCCAGAAAAATATTGGGTGGAACCGGTTTACGCTGAGAGCCCAGACGGCTTAAGGCATCAGCTGCTTCATTATTTCGCCGGTCTATATGGTCTACTTGGTAACCCTTGAAGTGTCCAGCAACAGCGTCCACCTCTCGTTGATATGCTGCCATAAGTGGATCTTTGGAGTCCCACTTACCCGACACCTGTTGAGCCACCAGGTCTGAATCGCCGAAACATTTAACCCGGCTTAAATTTATCTCCTTAGCCATTCGCAGGCCATGGAGGAGAGCTTCATACTCAGCTGCATTGTTAGTACAAGGGAACATTAAATGGAGGACATAACAGAACTTATCACCTCGTGGGTAAGTTAATACGACTCCAGCCCCCGAGCCCTCCAATTGTCTGGATCCATCAAAGTGAATAGTCCAATACGTGTGATCCGACTTTTCCTCTGGTGCCTGCAACTCTGTCCAATCGTTGATGAAGTCCACCAGTGCTTGTGATTTTATTGCAGTACAGGGCACATACTTCAATCCGTGAGGGCTAAGTTCAATGGCCCACTTTGCAACCCGACCAGTCGCCTCTCTGTTCTGGATTATATCTCCCAGAGTAGCTGAACTGACCACGGTGATTGGATGGCCTTGAAAGTACTGCTTTAGCTTCTGGTTTGCCATGAATACTCCATACACCAATTTCTGCCAATGCGGGTATCTCTGTTTTGATTCAATGAGCACCTCGCTGATGTAGTAAACCGGCCGTTGAATTGGATATTCCTTTCCTGTCTCCTTGCGCTCTACCACGATGGCAATGCTTACTGCCCAGGCATTAGCAGCCACGTATAGCAACAGCGGCTCAGTATCAACTGGTGCAGCAAGGACCGGCGGTTCTGCCAATTGCTTCTTCAAATCCTCAAACGCAGCATCAGCAGCATCACTCCAGACAAAACGATCTGTCTTTTTCATCATCTGGTAAAGCGGGATGGCCTTCTCCCCCAAACGGCAGATAAATCGGCTGAGTGCCGCAATGCGGCCCGCCAAGCGTTGGACATCGTTGATGCATGCCTGTTTAGCCAAGGACGTAATCGCCTTGATCTTCTTCGGATTAGCTTCAATTCCTCTGTTTGACACCAGGAACCCCAAGAGTTTGCCTGTCGGAACACCAAAAACACACTTGGCCGGATTAAGCATCATCTTATAGACCCGGAGATTATCAAAGGTTTCCTTTAAGTCCATTATCAATGTCTCCTCTTTCTTGGATTTTACCACAATATCGTCCACATAAGCATGAACGTTCCGCCCAATCTGCCCATGAAGACAATTCTGCACACATAGTTGGTAAGTCGCCTGGGCACTCTTGAGCCCGAAAGGCATAGACACCTAGCAGAAGGCCCCAAAGGGAGTTATGAAGGCCGTTTTCTCCTGGTCCTTAACTGCCATCTTGATCTGATGATAACCAGAATAAGCATCTAAAAAACTTAAACGTTCACAACCCGCTGTAGCATCAATGATTTGATCAATACGAGGGAGGGCAAAGGGGTCACTTGGGCAAGCTTTGTTCAGATCTGTGTAATCAACACACATTCGCCAAGTGTCGTTCTTCTTAAACACCAGCACCGGATTAGCTAGCCATTCTGGATGAAACACCTCAATTATAAAGCCTGCCACCAATAGCCTAGCCACTTCTTCACCAATTGCCTTGCGCCTTTCTTCGTTGAAGCGGCAGAGAAATTGTTTAACCGTTTTAAACTTGGGATCAACATTGAGAGTGTGCTCAGCGAGTTCCCTCGGTACACCTAGCATGTCAGAAGGTTTCCATGCAAAAATGTCTCGATTCTCACGGATGAACTCGATGAGCGTGCTTTCCTATTTTGGATCTAGGTTAGCACTGATGGTGAACTGTTTGGATGAATCGCCAGGAACAAAGTCAACCTGCTTGGTCCCATCAGCTGATCTGAACTTCAAGGCCGGATCATGCTCTGTGGTTGGCTTTTTCAGCGGAGACATATCTGCCGGATCAACATTATCCTTATAATACTTCAGCTCCTCAGTTGCACAAACCGCCTCGGCATAAGCTGCATCACCTTCTTCGCACTCCAAAGCAATCTTGCGACTCCCATGAATAATAATGGTTCCCTTGTGACCCGGCATCTTGAGCTGTAGATAAACATAACATGGCCTCGCCATGAACTTAGCATAAACCGGCCGTCCGAATAGGGCGTGATACGGGCTCTTGATCTTTACCACTTCAAAGGTCAAAGTCTCAGACCTAGAATCATGTTCATCTCCAAAAGTGATCTCGAAGTCTATCTTACCGACTGGATATGCCAATTTACCAGGCACCACGCCGTGAAAAACTGTGTTGGACTGTCGAAGCTTTTTATCTGTCAGCCCCATGCGCCGAAAAGTCTCGTAATATAGGATGTTGATGCTGCTACCTCCGTCCATAAGCATCTTGGTAAACTTATAGCCTCCCACCTGAGGTGCCACAACTAGAGCCAGCTGACCCGAATTATCAACCCGGGGCAGATGATCCTCTCCAATCCACACAATGAGCTGTTCTGACCAACGCAGGTAGTGTGGCACCGCCGGTTCAACGGAATGTACTGCCCTCTTGTAAACCTTCTGATCACGTTTACATAGGCTTGTGGTGAAGACGTGATACTGCCCACTACTCAACTGCTTCGGGTTACTCTGATACCCTGATTGCTGCTGCTGATTGCCCTGGTTATTATAACCACCCTGGCCGTGCTGCTGGTTATGCTGATTGTGCCCGTTCTGGTTGCTGTTATTGTTCTGGTTACCTTGGAACCCTGAACCGGATCCACCTTGATAATCCGGCCCGTGAGAACCAGGGCCTGAACCACCGGACGGTCCGTGATCATATTGGGATTGGTTCATGATTTCCTTCATAATAAGACAGTCCTTCCAGAGGTGCGTAGCTGGCTTTTCCTGCGTACCATGCCTCGGGCAAGGTATGTTCATCTGGCGTTCCAGATTGATAGGCGGCCTCCCATTTCGCGGGGGTGGTCTACCCTTGCGGCGCTGGCCGTTCTCCTGAGCATTGGTGTTGGCCACAAAATCTGAGTTATTATCCGCTTTACGTTTATCGTTATATCCTTGATTAGCCGGGCTAGGTTGCGGCGCTTTACCGCTCTTCTTTGCCTTTCCTGACTTCTCATCATCTGACTCTGGATATTTGGTACTATCTGAATCCGCGTACTTCACCAAAGCGCCCATGAGCATCCCCATGTCATCACAATTATGTTTGAGTCACCCCAACTTCAGTTTTAGAGGCTCAAACCGGCAATTGCCTTCCAAGGTTATAACTGCTGTGTCCGGGTTGATCCGGTTGGAAGAATGTAGGATCTCCGACACTCGACGTACCCAATGGTTCGTTGACTCGTGCTCTCCTTGAACACATGCAGCTAAATCGAATATAGACATTGGCTGCTTGCACGTGTCTTTAAAGTTATTAATAAACCGGCGGCCCAATTCGGCCCATGATCTGATGGAGTTGGGTGGTAAGCTTTTCAGCCAAGTACGAGTTGTACCCTCCAACATCATGGTGAAATACTTGGCACACGCTGCGTCATCCACATCAAGCATCTCCATCGCCATCTCGTAGCTTTCAACCCAGGTTTCAGGAGATAGGTCCGCAGTATAATTGGGCACCTTGCGCGGTCCTTTGAAATCCTTGGGCAGTTTTACGTTGTGTAAAGCGGGAGTAAGACAAGGCTCTCCCAAGGAGCTAGACATAACCCCTGGTTCAACTGTGGTAGACGGACGAACCGGCATCGGCTGACGGGCTTCGTACTCCGCTGCCAACTCGGCCTCCCGGCGCTGCCTGCCCTGATCAACTACGTCTTGAGTGTTTGCATCTCCTCCTACCGGGTTATCCTTCCGCGGCGGGTTACATTTTCGCGCACTGCTCGACACGGCTGGTTCCTCCAAGTGCCTGCTGTAACTCCGGCTTGGGCAAGGGGTGGAATGAATCCTCTCGCGACTGCGAGAATAAGCTTGTTGCTGAGTTAAAGCGGTCTCCAGCAATTCCCTAGCCCGTCGTGCCTCCACTGCTATAGAGGATGCCCCTTCAATGGGAAGGGCGGCTAGTCGTGAAGCGGCGGCAACTATATTATCCAATGGGTTGGAGTAATGACCGGGAGGGGTAGGTACATGCTGTGATGGAACGACCTGTCGGGTTGGCTCCGCGGCCTGTGGCTGGACTGATGCTCCTGTGCCCGGCGCTCCTCCCCGGTTTACCTCCAGTTCATTACTGGTTCCTGCTCCTGGCGTATTGAAAAGGTTCCTCGTCTCGTAAACCGGTGACAGACGGGATTGTTGCCTTCTCCTCATTACATCACGCGAAGCAGTTTGATCCAACATGATCCGGTAAGCCTGAGCATCTAGCTCGGCCTGCCTTGCAACCATCCTGGTATTCTCAGCAGCTAGGTCCAATTTCGCCTGATCTATCTGACCCTTCACCTGAGCAACCTCCGCATCATGTTGTTCCTTATCGGCCTGGGCTACTTCTACAGTTAACAGTGTTGTTAGAGTGTCGACTAAGGTGGACAAAACTTCGGCCGGGGATGGAACAGGGCCTCCAGCCCAAGCCACCACTGTGTTCGATGTTAATGCCACCGTAGTTGATGACTGCTGCACGGGTTGTGATCTCGCCATGAAGACGGCGACCCGGTTTGGCGGATCAAGGGGGTCCAGAATACTATCACCATCGGAACAGCCCCCAGACCAGCCACCCTGTAACAGGTATAAAGATTCTGTCTCTCCAGAGGACGACTCATCGCCGGAATAGACGACGGTCTCGCCGCCGGAATCCGATCCATCTTTGGCTTGCGCTCCATGAACCGCTGCGATGAAAACGTGCTTCACGGCGGGCCGAACCCGGGCAGGTCTCGCACGCTGAGCCGGCTCGACGATGTTGGGGAAGATGTCCGGCTCAGGACCTGGTTTGCCGATCTTGCCGATGACGACGTGGATGCCGCCAAAGGGGACCCGGTACCCGTATTCGATCGAATCGGCCCAGGGGCCCCAACCTGCATCGTCAATGTAGATCTTGCCGCGACGACTCTTGGTCATCCGGCCCACTGCATAGCCCTTGAGTCCTTCAAAGCTGCCCTTCAAGAACTCAAAACCATCGTGCGATAGCCCCACGGTGGGCGCCAACTGTCATGGTTTTGTCACTGCAGATGTCCTAGCAAAAGAAATTAGTCGTGAGGCCCTCGCTATGGTTAGTTTAAAGGGGTTAAAGCGGACAAGGACACAAGAATTTTATACTAGTTCGGCCCCTTCGATGAAGGTAAAAGCCTACGTCTAGTTTGGTGTAATATTGCTAGGGTTTCGATGACCAGGGAGCGAATCCGCTTTTCCTGTGTCTCGAGTTTTTGTTCTCTGTCCCTGGACCGTCGCTGGGTCGTCCCTTTATATACACGAGGTGACGCCCGGTCCGGTTTACAGAGTCCCGAAGCCGGCTCATAAACGTGTCCAGCTCGGTCTCTATCCTTTCTGCCTTACATCACAAGTTACACGCCGTATAGCGGTTTACAAGTCATGGGCCCTAACACCTCTTTGGGCTCTAAACCTTTCTCGTACAAATCGTCACACTCCATGTTCCGTTGGGCTTTAGTAGAAATAATCTTGACAGGCATAAACTGGCCCCTCCCAGGCGGTTTATACCCAGTAGTAATATCCCTGACACCAAGCTATTTAAAGAAAAAGTTAAAAGATGGCATGACAAAAGGATACAAAAGCATGAGTTTAACGTAGGTGATTATGTTTTGCTATACAACTCTCGTTTAAGATTTTTTGCAGGAAAACTTCTCTCCAAGTGGGAAGGACCTTATGTTATCGAGGAGGTCTATCGTTCCGGTGCCATAAAAATCAACAACTTCGAAGGCACAAATCCGAAGGTGGTGAATGGTCAAAGGATCAGACATTATATCTCAGGTAACCCTATAAATGTTGAAACTAATGTTATTGAAACCATAACCCCGGAGGAATACATAAGGGACACTTTCCAGAACGAGTCAGCCTCCGAAGAGGAAAAGGTATGTGATACGGTAAGTAAACCAACTCCAAAACAGTTCTAAGGTAATTTTTCTTCGTTTTGAATATTTAGAAAAATATAAAAATAAACCGCAGTCCGGAGGAGACACGGGGCCTCCTCGAGGGTGGGGGGCGCGCCCCCCTTCCCAGGGCGCGCCCCCTGCCTCGAGGACACCCCGTGTGTCCCCTAGACTCCGTTTTCTTATGGGTTACTCCTTTCGTTCGGGAAAAATTCATTATATATACTCCCGAAGGTTTTGACCTCTGTATCACGCAGAAATCCTCTGTTCTCATTTTGATCTGTTTTCTGTTAAGGTTTGCGAAGCTAGGCATCATGTCGTCTCCCTCCTCCAACAACGAAGGCCATGATGCTTGGCTGATGAAGATAGATCTAAAGAGGGAAGGACCCGAGGAGATCCACAAGGAGAAGAAGCTCAAGATGGAGGTGGAAGATCCGGCTCCGGCAGCGGGAGAAGAAGACACCTCGAAATCCCTTCCTAATCTCTTTACCTCAACTGAGCTAGAAGCTTTCAAGATGATTCTGTTAGCTCAGATCCGCAAGTGAAAATCTTTTGTTGAAGGATTACATAGCTGCTCTCAAAGGTATTATCCGCAAGCTGGAAGATCTCCTACGCTCGATATATGAGGATCCCCCATCACTACTTGCTGATACGTCCAAAACGTATCTATAATTTCTGCTTGCTCCATGCCTCCTTTGGGTGATATTGCTATGTTATTTATACACTTCCATACACTTTTGATCATATTTGGACTAACCTATTAACTCAGTGCACCCCAGTGCCAGTTTCTGTTTTCGGCTGTTTTTGTATTTCAGGTTTTCACATTACGAGAACTGCCAGAAAAAATCCAGAAAAATTATATAAAAAATCAGCGTTCCAGAAGCTACCAGGCACCCGAAGCACAGCCGGAGGGGGGCCACCAGGGCCCCAGGCGCCCTGGTGGCGCGCCCCCCCTGGGCCGCGCAGGGAGGGCGCCTGGGCCCCCCGAGCCTCGTCTGATGCCCACCTTTGGCATATATTTAAAGCGTCTCCCGAAACCCTCGAGACGGGAACACTTTTTCGCGATCTCATCTCTGTTCCGCCGCCGCCGCCGCTTCCAAGATCGGGAGCACCAGGAGAACTCTTCCCGGCACCCTGCCGGAGGGGAGGATCACCGCCGGGAGCTTCTCCACCACCATGGACGCCTCCCGGATGAGTTGTGAGTAGTCTCCCTTGGACCATGGGTCCATGACCAGTAGCTATGTGATGTTCTCCTCCCGTTCTTGTGCTTCACTAATTAGTCCTCGTGAGCTGCCCTACATGATCGAGGCACATATGTAATCCCTATGCTGTTGCTATGATGAGTTTGTTGGGATCCGATGGATTATGAGATTATGTTCAGATTGTGTTTGAGTAATATATTTGATTCACCTCTTTTATATTTATGTTCGTAAGTAATTCTTGCATGTTCTCCGTTGTTATTTATTGATTTGGCCAAGTAGTAGGTAGTGACTCCAAGAGGGAACGTTATGCTTGATTGTGGGTTCATGCCCCTCGATGACTAGTTTGAGTGACAGAAACATGAGTCTAGGGGATGTGTTGTTGCCACAAGGGGGAAAACAACGGTGCTTGTGCCCGCGGGTGCAAGGATTGTTTACTTTACGCAAAGTTCTTTTAATGCAGTTGTCTGTTGCTTTGAGTTTACACTATGGGTGGGACTCGCAACTTAATACCAGCGAGATGTTCTGGATAGATATCTCAAGGTGGATGATTAGTAGTAGATGCAGATGGATTTCGGTCTACTTACCTCGGCGTACCGCCCATGCTTTGAACCTCTACCTTTCTTGTAACTTAGTCAGCATTGGTTTGCGCACATGGTCCTGTCAATTGCCCAGCTGTAATTCGTTTACCTCACATAGCTGTTTTATCGTCTTTTGGGAGAGAGACATCACTAGTGAACATCATGAGACTCCGGTCCATATTACCATCATTGATCACATCCGCTATTTACTTTCCGCTTCTTACTTACTATTGCAATTATACCTATCACTATTATCACTTGCGTTTGATCCTTTGTAAACTACAAGGCCGGAGGGATTGACAACCTCTCTGTACTCGTTGGGAGAAAAGTTATTTGTATCTGTGCGCAGGTCCACGTTGATTGCTAATATCTGGCGCCGTTAGCAGTTGACACCTTCTTGTTGGAACTGGGAGTCTCAGGGAAATCGATCCTTGGTATTGCCAAGGGAAAACTTCTGCTACACTGCATATTAAACCTTCCACTTGGGGTAACCAACGAGGGGGTGAGAAGCCACCAAGCAAAGCAATTTCTGGCGCCGTTGCCGGGGACTCCACTCTTCAGGATAGGGGAGTTGCACGCTATCTTTTACCTTTGCTTTTAGTCTTGTTAGTTTACCTTTCAGTTTTTGCTTTAGTATCTTTTATCGAAAATCACAAAAATAGTTATCTTGCTTGCTTGCTACTATGGGTTCCACCGAGAACACCAAGTTGTGTGACTTCACTAGTCACAACAACGATGACTTTATCTGCACACCTATCACTACACCTGCCACTTCAGCACCTTCATATGAAATTAAACCTCCTTTACTGAACCTAGTTATGAAAGATCAATTCTCCGGTGCTGGAGATGATGCTGCTTTACACTTAAACAACTTTGTTGAACTTTGTGATATGCAAAAGTACCAAGAAATAGATGGTAATATTGTTAAGCTTAAGCTTTTTTCCTTTCTCCTTGAGAGGAGGAGCTAAAATTTGGTTTCAGTCTTTGCCTAGAAACAACATAGATTCATGGGACAAGTGCAAAGATGCTTTTATTGGAAAATACTATCCACCTGCTAAGATTATCCAACTAAGAAGTAACATAATGAATTTTAAACAATTGGATAATGAACACGTTGCCCAAGCTTGGGAACGTATGAAATCTCTTGTCAAGAACTACCCTACTCATGGTTTGACTACTTGGATGGTTATCCAAACTTTTTATGCAGGCTTGAACTTTACCTCACGGAACTTGTTAGATTCGGCCGTGGGAGGAACCTTTATGTCAACTACACTTGGTGCTGCCACAAAGCTTCTCGATGAGATGATGACCAATTATTCCCAATGGTACACCGAATGCGCTCCAATAGGTAGGAAGGTAAACTCTGTCGAGGAGATTTCCTCCCTAAATGAAAAAGCTGACTTGATCATGTCCCTACTTTCCAAGCAATCTTCTATTGATCCTAGTTATGATCCTTTAGATTCTGTGATTACTCATGCTTATAGGAGTAACTTTGGTAGCAATCCTAGACCGTTCCCCTCTAATTCCTATGGGAACAACAATGCTTATCCTATCACCAAGAACTCCACCCAAAAAGATAGAGACTTGCCTGGCTATGAGAAACTTCTAGAAACAGAGAAGGCCCCTAAAAATTACATGCACGCTCAATATGAATAAAACAAAACCTTCTCGAGGCAATTGAGCATACTGCTATCTTGCAAAACATTAGTAGACAATTAGAGAGCATAAATATTGAGATTTCTAACCTCCAGACTAGGCTCACTATCACAGAGACCCAAGTTTCCAACATGTCCCACACACAAGCCACTTTGATAAACCAAATGGCAGCTAAACCCGAAGTGGTTGCACCCCTAAGGGAGGAAGAAGATAGAATTAAGAGCCTTCCTACCCACCACACTGTTGCTACTATCCAAGTTGTTGAGGATATCCAAACTCTTAGCACCCAATGCACTCCTGGTCCCGATGGACCTATTAATGGTGATGCTATGACTATAGAAACTACCAAACAAGTGAACCTAAAGGACACCACTACCACCTTACTTGATAGTAGTGACCTTGATTTTGACAATTGCACTCTTACCGAAGTTATTGATTTCCTTCACAAGATGTCTAGAGATCCCCACACTAGCACGATTAACCTTGCCTTCACAGAGCATATCACTAATGCTCTTATCAAAGCTAGGGAGGAGAAACTTAGAGTAGAAGCCTCCATACCTAGAAAACTAGAAGATGGTTGGGATCCTATGATTAAAATTAAAATAAATAACTTCTCTTGCTATGCTTTATGTGATGTTGGTGCTAGTACCTCTGTTATGCCCAAAAGAATATATGATATGCTTAAATTGAAACCTTTTGATTCTTGTTCTTTTGGTGTTCGTCTCGTTGATTCTTCCATAAAGAAACCTTTGGGGAGGATCAATGATGTTCTTATCATTGTCAATGACAATTATGTTCCCGTTGATTTTACTATTATGGATATTGAATGTGAACCTTCGTGTCCAATTATTTTGGGACGTCCTTTTCTACGCACCGTTGGTGCTATCATTGACATGAAAGAGGGTAATATAAAATTCCAGTTTCCTCTCAAGAAAGGGATGGACCACTTCCCTCGAAAGAAGATTAAGTTACCTTTTGAGTCCGTTATACAGGCTAGCTATTCTTTTACTCTTGATAAAACTTGATCTCTATGCATTATGCCTAGCTTAAAGGCATAAAAGAAAGCGCTTTTGGGAGGCAGCCCAATGAATAAATTTTATTTTCTTTTGTTGTGTCTTGATGTTGTTACTACTGTAGCATCATCATTGTATCTTTGCTTTTCAATTTTATGCCAAGTATAGCCTCTGATTGCAAGAAAGTTCAAAAGTTGTGACGTGCTGTCCAGGAAACAGATTCTGTCCTTGGATAGAAAAATTTGTATAAAATCACCAGATCATCTTTTTGGTCTGAATTTTTTCGACAGCGTGCTCTATATAATTGTATTTCGTGCATCTGTTTTGAGTTTTTTTATTAGAGTTGCAGAAGTTCCCCGGAAAAATCATTTACTACCTGTTGTTCTGTTTTTCACAGATTCTGTCCTGTTTTGCCTTTCCTTCATTTTGCAAACCTAGAGCTTGCTTTTTCTTTGCAAAAACCTTCTGGCAATCTTGAGAAACAGTAGAACTTCAAGAATATCTTTATTTGCAACAAGGAACAATTGTTTTATTATGGGTACTAACCTCGCTAATCAGATTATGATGAGTTATGTATGAAGGGAGTTTTCAAGTGTGCGAGGGAAGATGATAAAAAGATTCAGGAGGGTCAAACGCTCAAGCTTGGGGATGCCCCCATGCACCCCCAAGAAATATTCAAGGAGACTCAAGCGTCCAAGCTTGGGGATGCCCCCGTGCATCCCCTTCTCCATCAACATTATCAGTTCGTCTTTCGTTCCATTATATTTTAATCACTTCATGTGTTATGTGCTATGCTTGGAGCGTCTTGCTTTTAGTTTTCCTTTTAGTTTTCTTTAGCTTTTCATAACGAGTCGGAACTCAGCTTTCTTTATGTGGGAGAGAAACACGCTCCACTTCTACCTAGAACATAACATAGAATTTTCATATCTATCTCTGCTGTGTGTGTTCTTTGTCTTTCAATAGCTACTATCATGCTTAGCTCTTAGTTTTCATGCTTGTCTTTTTAAAGAGCTTTCGTTTAGTTGGTTGCTTGAACTCTCTTTAGTCATCATGCTTATCTTATTAAGAGAGTTTGCTTCCGTTGCATTGGTTGATATGTCTATGATAAAGATGCTACGTGCATAATGGCGCTTAGTAGTTCAGGTTTTCTTATGGTTAGTCCCAAATAGCTGGGGGGTTCCCAATGTGTTATTGGAGTACCAACATGATTTGTTAGTAATATCTTCCTTCAAAGAATTTATTTTGATTGACTTGGCGTATGCTCACGCATATTTAAGACTGTAAAGAAAGTCTGTCAAGCCTTGATGATCTTTTGTTTCTGAGTAGCGATATAACTTCCATGCCTGATTCAATGTTGCTTTGTCGCTCTGCATGATTATGACCGTCATTGCTCTCTTAGTTGGTCGCTCCCAGTCTTTTGCTAACCTCCACCTGTACTAAGCGGACTGACTGCTTGTGCATCCACATCCTTTTAATCCAGTTATGCCATATGAGTCCACCATACCTTCCTACATGGTATTTACCTGCCATTCCTAACGGATACTTGCATGTACCATCTTGAAATTATTCAAAGAAAAAAGCATTCCTATTTTGTGCCTGTGTTGTAAGTTCATGAGGAAGTAGTGGTTAATTCATGATATTTTTAAGTTGGACAAGCTTCACCCCGGGATTGCATGTATAATGTGCAAACCCATAAT
Organism: Secale cereale; assembly: GCA_902687465.1. Lineage (NCBI taxonomy): Eukaryota > Viridiplantae > Streptophyta > Magnoliopsida > Poales > Poaceae > Secale > Secale cereale. Next base: position 770,272,017 of record LR738711.1, on the reverse strand, counting down.
ACGAGAAGGAACTGGCATTGACTGCGCCCGGCTCAAAAAGATAATATAACAAACAAACCCTCCTTCACGCTTTGTTCATGAGAAATCAGAAAACTTTGGCAGTGATAAACAAAGGAGATTAAGAGGATGTGATCGTCCTCGTTCGGGAGCCGTTCCTCGAAACTTGTTCATCTCAAGAAGTGATTGAGTTGTCTACTAGCATTTGTTGACGAAACATGCATGATTAAAAAAATTATTATTACCTCTGTTTTTAAAATCAAGAGCTCTGGTACATGTTTTGTCTTTGTTTCCGACTACGGGTTTTCAACCTTGCCAACAAAAGCCACGGTTCGAGAGTCTCCACCTTCTTTTAAAGCACCAACTACTGAGAGCGTGATTGTCATTCTGAGTGTAATGTGCATTGTCCCAAAGTAGCATTGTCTTTTGCATGATTGTGATATCGTTTATTCTGAAATCATTGTATCTAGTCATCACTTAAACCTTGGAGGTGCCCCTGCATTTATGTTTTGCTTCACTAAAGGGGGCAAGCTAGATATCACTTTATCATATTTGCACATCATGTTCATTACAAATCTATTTGATGTTTCAGTATCATATTGTAAAACTTTCAGTTCTTTGTGATTTTCTCATGAGGCAACTTAATTACTATAGATTCATTGTCTCAGTAAGCTTTTGTCATGTGACTATGAAAAAGTCCTATATGGTTAATAGCATGTCACCACAGAAATTATTCTTGTTATCATTTACCTACTCGAGGACGAGCAGGAATTAAGCTTGGGGATGTTGATACGTCCAAAACGTATCTATAATTTCTGCTTGTTCCATGCCTCTTTTGGGTGATATTGCTATGTTATTTATACACTTCCATACACTTTTGATCATATTTGGACTAACCTATTAACTCAGTGCACCCCAGTGCCAGTTTCTGTTTTCGGCTGTTTTTGTATTTCAGGTTTTCACATTACGAGAACTGCCAGAAAAAATCCAGAAAAAATATATAAAAAATCAGCGTTCCAGAAGCTACCAGGCACCCGAAGCACAGCCGGAGGGGGGCCACCAGGGCCCCAGGCACCCTGGTGGCGCGCCCCCCCTGGGTCGCGCCGGGGGGGCGCCTGGGCCCCCCGAGCCTCGTCCGATGCCCCCCTTTGGCATATATTTAAAGCGTCTCCCGAAACCCTCGAGACGGGAACTCTTTTTCGTGATCTCATCTCTGTTCCACCGCTGCCGCCGCTTCCAAGATCTGGAGCACCAGGAGAACTCTCCCCGGCACCCTACCGGAGGGGAGGATCACCACCGGGAGCTTCTCCACCACCATGGACGCCTCCCGGATGAGTTGTGAGTAGTCTCCCTTGGACCATGGGTCCATGACCAGTAGCTATGTGATGTTCTCCTCCCGTTCTTGTGCTTCACTAATTAGTCCTCGTGAGCTGCCCTACATGATCGAGGCACATATGTAATCCTTATGCTGTTGCTATGATGAGTTTGCTGGGATCCGATGGATTATGAGATTATGTTCAGATTGTGTTTGAGTAATATATTTGATTCACCTCTTTTATATTTATGTTCGTAAGTAATTCTTGCATGTTCTCCGTTGTTATTTATTGCCTTGGCCAAGTAGTAGGTAGTGACTCCAAGAGGGAACGTTATGCTTGATTGTGGGTTCATGCCCCTCGATGACTAGTTTGAGTGACAGAAACATGAGTCTAGGGGATGTGCTATTGCCACAAGGGGAAAAACAACGGTGCTTGTGCCCGCGGGTGCAAGGATTGTTTACTTTACGCAAAGTTCTTTTAATGCAGTTGTCTGTTGCTTTGAGTTTACACTATGGTTGAGACTCACAACTTAATACCAGCGAGATGTTCTGGATAGATATCTCAAGGTGGATGATTAGTAGTAGATGCAGATGGATTTCGGTCTACTTACCTCGGCGTACCGCCCATGCTTTGAACCTCTACCTTTCTTGTAACTTAGTCAGCATTGGTTTGCGCACATGGTCCTGTCAATTGCCCAGCTGTAATTCGTTTACCTCACATAGCTGTTTTATCGTCTTTTGGGAGAGAGACATCACTAGTGAACATCATGAGACTCCGGTCCATATTACCATCATTGATCACATCCGCTATTTACTTTCCGCTTTTTACTTACTATTGCAATTATACCTATCACTATTACCACTTGCGTTTGATCCTTTGTAAACTACAAGGCCGGAGGGATTGACAACCTCTCTGTACTCGTTGGGAGCAAAGTTATTTGTATCTGTGTGCAGGTCCACGTTGATTGCTAATATCTGGCGCCGTTAGCAGTTGACACCTTCTTGTTGAAACTGGGAGTCTCAGGGAAATCGATCATTGGTATTGCCAAGGGAAAACTTCTGCTACACTGCATCTTAAACCTTCCACTTGGGGTAACCAACGAGGGGGCGAGAAGCCACCAAGCACTTGCAACTCCATCATCACCAACCCCGAAGGAGACATAATGATATGGGTATGGAAACTCCCCTTGGCAACTGCCACGCTTGGGGGAGTGACCCCGGTATCGTATCACCATCACTCCTATCTTTACCGTTTTACTTAGTTCGATCATTTTGGTGGTATCTTGATCTATTAGAATAAAGTTAGCATGATCTAGTTGTGAGCTTTTGCTTTGTGAGCTTTATCCTTTGTAATCAAGTCCGTGAGCTATATAATAAAGATTAGTGTTGAGTCAAGGGCTTGATTTCCTCACTTGGGTCATGATAAAAAGAAAGAAAACATAAAGAGTATCAAAGAGATCATATCGATCTTATGGGAAGTAATGACTTCACATACAAGAGTATGATAAATAAAAGTTGTTGGGAGGTGACACACATAGTTTTGGTCGTCGTTGCAATTAATAGGAAGTAATAAAAGAAGATAGGCTTCACATACAAATACACTATCTTGGACATCTTTTATGATTGTGAGCACTCATTAAAGTATGACATGCTAAAGAGTTGATGTTGGACAAGGAAGACAACATAATGGGTTATGTCTTCTTATATCTGAAATAAAGTATATTGTCATGGATCTTCCAACATGTTGAGCTTGCCTTTCTCCCTCATGCTAGCCAAAACTCCTCGCACTAAGTAGAGATACTACGTGTGCTTCCATATATCCTTAAACCCAGTTTTGCCATGAGAGTCCACCATACCTACCTATGGATTGAGAAATATCCTTCCAAGTAAGTTGTCATGTTGCAAACCCGCTAAGATATGTATGATTTATTAGTGTGGGAGAAATTAGCTTTATACGATCTTGTGATATGGAAGTAATAAAAGCGACGGACTGCATAATAAAGGTCCTTATCACAAGTGGCAATTTAAAGCGAAGTTCTTCTATGCTAAGACTTTGTGCATCCAACCATAAAGACACATGACAACCTCTGCTTCCCTTTGCGAAGGGCCTATCTATTATTCCTGTCTTATAAGTGTCAAGGTGAATTCCACCTTTCCCTTTTTACATTTTATCCTTTGGCAAGCACATTGTATTGGAAAGATCCTGACATATATACTTGGATGTAAGTTTTCATGATCTATTACTGTTGACATTACCATTGAGGTAAAAGGTTGGGAGGCAACACCATAAGCCCCTATCTTTCTCTGTGTCCGATTAAAACTCCATAAACATAAGTATTGCATGAGTGTGAGCAATTGTGAAAGACTATATGATAGTTGAGTATGTAGGCTTGCTGAAAAGCTCTTATATTGACTCTTTCCGATGTTACGATAAATTGCAATTGCTTCAATGACCGAGACCAAAGTTTGTTAGTTTCCAATGAAGTTTATGATGCATACTTGATATTGTGGATGGATTGTTACTTTAGCATAAGAATCATATGACTATATTTATATAAGTTGTTGTTATGAGAATGATCATGATGCACTCATGTTCGTATTCTGTTTTTATCGACACCTCTATCTCTAAACATGTGGATATATTTTTCGATATTGGCTTTCGCTTGAGGACAAGCGAGGTCTAAGCTTGGGGGAGTTGATACGTCCATTTTGCATCATGCTTATAAGTTAATATTTATTGTATTATGGGCTGTTAATACATGTTTTGTCATAATACTTATGCCTTTTCTCTCTTATTTTGCAAGGTTTACATGAAGCAGGAGAATGCCGGCAGTTGGAATTCTGGGCTGAAAAAGGAGCAAACTCTGGAAACCAATTCTGCACAACTCCAAAAGCCCTGAAACTCCGCAGAACATCGTTTCGGAAAATATAAAAAATATCTGGCGAAAGAAACCCACGGGCGGGGCCACCGGCTGGCCTCGAGGGTGGGGGGCGCGCCCCCCTTCCCAGGGCACGCCCCTGCCTCGAGGGCCAGCCGGCAGGCCCACGATGCCCATCTTCTCCTATATGAAGCGTTTTGACCTGGAAAAAATCAAGGAGAGGCTTTCGGGACGAGACGTCGCCGTCTCGAGGCGGAACCGAGGCGGAAACCAATCTAGGGCTCCAACAGAGCTGTTCTGTCGGGGATACTTCCCTCTAGGAGGGGGAAATCGTCACCGCCGTCATCACCAACAACTCTCTGCTACCTCTTGAGCTTGCGTTGTATTCCCTCGAAGAGGAAAGGGATATGCAGCACAGTAGTGTAAGTATTTCCCTCAATTTTTGAGAACCAAGGTATCAATCCAGTAGGAGACCACGCGCCAGTCCCTCGCACCTGCACAAACAAATAAGAACTTCGCAGCCAACGCAATAAGGGGTTGTCAATCCCTTTACGGTCACTTACGATAGTGAGATCTCATAGAGATGATAATTATATTTTTGGTATTTTTGGTATAGAAACAGAAAGTAAAGAAAGCAAATAAACAACGGTGGCAGAAATAGGCTAGTTGACGGGAAAGTAATATGATAAAGATAGACCAGAGGGTCATAGTTTTCTCTAGTGGCTTCTCTCATGATAGCGATATTCTACGGCGGCTAAACAAATTACTATCGATCAATTGATAGAAAAGCGAATAATTATGAGACTATCTAGGAATGATCATTGTATATAGGCATCACGTCCGAGACAAGTAGACCGAAACAATTCTGTATCTACTACTATTACTCCACACATCGACCGCTATCCAGCATGCATCTAGTGTATTGATTTCATACGAACAGAGTAACGCCTTAAGCAAAATGACATGATGTAGAGGGATAAAATCAAGTAATATGATGACAACCCCATCTTTTTATCCTCGATGGCAACAATACAATGCGTGCCTTGCTGCCCCTACTGTCACTAGGAAAGGACACCGCAAGATTGAACCCAAAGCCAAACACTTCTCCCATTGCAAAAACTATAGATCTAGTAGGCCAAACCAAACCAATAATTCGAAGAGACTTGCAAGGATATTATGAGCGCACATAAAATGTTCAGAGAAGAACCAAATATCTTTCATAGATAACCTTGATCATAAACTCACAATTCATCGGATCTCGACAAACACACCGCAAAAAGAGATTACATCGAATAGATCTCCTCGAAGACCGAGGAGAACTTTGTATTGAGATCCAGAGAGAGAGAAGAAGCCATCTAGATACTAGCTATGGACCCGAAGGTGTGTGGTAAACTACTCACAACTCATGGTGAGGGCGAAGATGATGATGATGAAGGCCTTCGTGATGGATCCCCCTCCCGGAACAGGCTCCAAGATGGGATCTCCATGGGAACATCAGCTACGGCGGTGGAATTAGGGTTTTCTCTCTGTGTATGGAGTTTATGGGGTACATAGGTATATATAGGAACAAGGGGGGCACTAGGGGCCACACGGGCTGCCCTCGAGGTAGGGGGCGCGCCCCCCACCATCGAGGGTGGCCCCTCTGTCCCCTGGCTTGGCCCTGAAGTCTGTCGTCCATGATTTCCTCCAAAAATATCTCTCGCGAAGGTTTCATTCCATTTGGACTCCGTTTGATATTCCTTTTCTGCAAAACCCTGAAATAGGCAAAAAACAACAATCTGGACTGGGCCTTTGGGTTAGTAGGTTGGTCCCAAAAATGATATAAAATTGAATGACAAATCCCATTAAACATCCAAGACTTCATAAATAATAGTATGGAACAATAAAAAATTATAGATACGTTGGAGAAGTATCAAACATCCCCAAGCTTAATTCCTGCTCGTCCTCGAGTAGGTAAATGATAAAGAAAGAATTTTTGATGTGGAATGCTGACCAATATAGTTTTTCAATGTAATTGTCTTAATGGTGGCATGAATGTTCAAATCTGAAAGATTCAAGACAAAAGTCTATATTGACATAAGAACTAACAACACTTCAAGCAATACTAGCAAAGCAATCATGTCTTCTCAAAATAATATGGCTAAAGAAAGTTATCCCTACAAAATCATATAGTGTTGGCTATGCTCCCTTATTATCACACTAAATATTCATATCATGCACAACCCCGATTTCAGCCAAGCATTTGTTTTCATGCTCTATCTTTTCAAACCTTTCAACTTTCACGCAATACATGAGCGTGAGCCATGGACATAGCACCATGGGTGGAATAGAGGTGGTTGTGGAGAAGACAAAAAATAGGGAGATAGTCTCACATCGACTAGGCGTATCAATGGCTATGGAGATGCCCATCAATAGATATCAATGTGAGTGAGTAGGGATTGCCATGCAACGGATGCACAAGAGCTAAATATGAATGAAAGCTCAACAAAAGAAACTAGTGGGTGTGCATCCAACTTGCTTGCTCACGAAGACCTAGGGCATTTGAGGAAGCCCATCGTTGGAATATACAAGCCAAGTTCTATAACGAAAATTCCCACCAGTATATGAAAGTGACTAAGCATGAGACTCTCTACAATGAAGAACATGGTGCTACTTTGAAGCACAAGTGTGGAAAAATATAGTAGCAATTGTCCCCTTTTAATTTTTTTCTTTTTCTTTATTCTTTTTTCATTTTTTTGGCCTTTTTTTTGCGGAGGGGCTTTATAGATTCACCCTTTCCTCCCATAGGACAATGCTCTAAAAATGATGATCATCACACTTTCATCACAACACAATATTACAACTCGATACTACAACAAAGCACTGTTCAAGAAATCTTCCGATTCAGCGATTTATCGTCCGATTTATCGCTACTCTTGGGGTGACCGATAAGATTATGCCTTATCTTCATCATTTATCATTTGGGACGATTTATCGGGAATCTACCGATAAATCGGGCCTATTTGTGGCACTATGTTTGCAAGAACTATGTTTATTCGTGTTTTGTGGACCTTGTTACGCAATATATAATGTTTTTCTATTTTGTTTATCATTATATCAGGATTCAAGGTAATACTTCTGTCCAATATTGTTTTGGTATTGAATATAGCATATTTTAGTGTTGGGAACCTCAGATTTAAAAAAAAATGGCCGATTAATAGTCGACCGATAAAATCAATTAATCGGCCGATTCCGATTAATCTCTAATCCCCGGGTGACCGAGACGATAACGATAAGCGATATCCTCAACATTGCAACAAAGTATGACTCTATATGAATGCCTCCGGTGGTGTACCGGTATGTGCAATGAAACAAGAGTGACATGTATGAAAAGATTATGCATGGTGGCCTTGCCACAAATACGATGTCAACTACATGATCATGCATGGCAATATGACAATATGATGCATGTCATATGAACGGAACGGTGGAAAGTTGCATGGCAATATATCTCGGAATGGCTATGGAAATGCCATGAAAGGCAGGCATGGTGGCTGTTTTGAGGAACAATATGGTGGCTGTTTTGAGGAAGGATATATATAGTGGGTTTATGGCACCGGCGAAAGTTGTGCGGTACAAGAGAGGCTAGCAATGGTGGAAGGGTGAGAGTGTGTATAATCCATGGAATCAACATTAGTCATAAGAACTCATATAGTTATTGCAAAAATCTACGAGTCATCAAAACAAAGCAATCAATGCATGCTCCTAGGGGGGGTGGTAGGAGTTAACCATCGCGCGCCCCCAACCTCCACACAAAGGTTGACACTCTACAAATACCTCATGCTTTAACTTACTCACATAACGGTTCACCATACGTGCATGCTACGGGAATCACTAACCTTAAAACAAATATTTCTCAATTTCTTAATAACTCCACTAGCATGACTCTAATATCACTATCCTCATGTCTCAAAACAATTATCAAGCATCCGACATCTCTTTCTATTCAACACACTTGATGTGATTTTTTTTATTACATTGACATTGGATGTTTATCATGTGAAGACTAGTTTCTTTAGCCTAAACACTTTACCATGCTGTTTTAATAGACTCTCAAATATATCTAAGTGCAGCATGAGAGTTCAACAATTTCTACAAAATATTACCACCACCATGCTCTAAAAGATATAAGTGAAACACTAGAGCAAAAACTATTCAACTCAAAAGATATAAGTGAAGCACATAGAGTGTTCTAACAATTTCTAGGCCATATTTAACTCTATCAAATAGGTGTGTACATCAAGGATGATTGTGGCAAGCTAACAAGCAAAGACTCAAATTATACAAGACGCTCCAAGCAAAACACATAGCATGTTGCGGTTAAAAATATAGCTCCAAGTATAGTTATCGATGGATGAAGACGAAAGAGGGGATGCCTTCCCGGGGCATCCCCAAGCTTAGGCTTTTGATTATCTTGAATTTACTTGGGGTGCCATGGGAATACCCAATCTTAGGCCTTTTCCACTCCTTGTTCCATAGTCCATCAAAGCAATACTCAAAACTTGAAAACTTCACAACACAAAACTTAGACAAAAATTCTCGTGACCTCCGTTAGTAAGAGAAAGCAAACCACCACTCAAAGGTACAGCAAGGAATTAATTATTTGTTTACATTGGTGTTAAACCTACTGTACTCCAAGTTCTCTATGGTTCATATCCTCTAATATTACTCATAGATGCATCAGAATAAGCAAATAACACACGAAAAACAGAATCTGTCAAAAACAGAACAGTCTGTAGTAATCTGCTGGGTTCGACTACTTCTGGAACTCCAAAAATTTAAAACTAAATTGGTAAATTTGCGCAATTTTTCTACCAATCAGCAGAAAAAAGAATCAACTAAAAATCATGCTCCAGTAAAATTGGAAGACTACTTTAGCGGGCGCTAATGATTCTGTTTTTCACAGCAAGATCGTATAAACTTCACACAAGTCATACCAAAGGTTCTACTTGGCACAAAGACTAAACAAAACATGAAAACACATCTAATCAGAGACTATATGCAATATTTATTCCCTAACAGAAACAAAAGCAAAAAGTATAAAATTAGGTTGCCTCCCAACAAGCGCTATCGTTTTACGCCCCTAGCTAGGCACGATACAAGATAGATCTAGGTATTGCCATCTTTGGAAGACAATCCATAAGTGGCTCTCATGATAGATTCATATGGTAATTTGATTTTATTTCTAGTGAAGTGCTCCATGGCTTTACTTAACGGAAATTGGAATCTAATATTTCCTTCCTTCATATCAATAATTGCACTAATCGTTCTAAGGAAAGGTCTACCAAGAATAATAGGACATGAAGGATTGCAATCTATATCAAGAACAATGAAATCTACGGGCACATAATTCCTATTGGTAACAATAATAACATCATTAATTCTTCCCATAGGTTTCTTAATAGTGGAATTTGCAAGATGCAAATTTAAAGAACAATCATCAAGCTCATGGAACCCTAGCAAATCACACAAAGTTTTTGGGATAGTGGAGACACTTGCACCCAAATCACACAAAGCATAGCATTCATGATCTTTTATTTTTATTTTGATAGTAGGTTCCCATTCATCATAAAGCTTTCTAGGTATAGAAACTTCCAACTCAAGTTTTTCCTCATAAGATTGCATCAAAGCATCAACTATATGTTTAGTGAAAGCTTTATTTTGACTATAAGCATGCGGAGAATTTAGCAAGGATTGCAACAAGGAAATACAATCAATCAAAGAGCAATTATCGTAATTGAATCCCTTGAAATCCAAAGTAGTGGGTTCATCACTATGCAACGTTTAATCTCTTCAATCCCACTTTTAGCAATTTTAGCATCAAGATCTAAAAACTCTGAATCATTGGGACACCTTAAAGCAGAATCATCTCCAATCCTATTCTCATCAAGATTAATACTAGAAAAAAAGGATCTAATAGGAGACACATCAATGACTTTCAGATCTTTATCTTTATTTTCATGATAACTAGAAGAACACGATTTAATATAATCTTCTCTTTTAGCATGCATTCTAGCGGTTCTTTCTTTGCATTCATCAATGGAAATTCTCATGGCTTTGAGAGACTCATTGATATCATGCTTAGGTGGGATAGATCTAAGTTTCAAAGAATCAACATCAAGAGTAATTCTATCCACACTTCTAGCCAATTCATCAACTTTAAGCAATTTCTCTTCAAGCATAGCATTGAAATTCTTTTGCGAGATCATAAACTCCTTAACACTAGTTTCAAATTCAGAAGGCATCTTTCCATAAGAGTTTTTGTAGTAATTACCAAAATTATTAGAGGAATTACTAGGAAAAGGCCTAGGATTAAAATTACCTCTATATGCATTGTTACCAAAATTATTCCTACCAACAAAATTCACATCCAAAAATTCATTGTTATTCTCAATCAAAGTGGACAAAGGCATATCATTAGGATCAGAAGAAGCACTCTTAGCAGCAAACAATTTCATAAGTTCATCCATCTTTCCACTCAAAACACTAATTTCTTCGATAGCATGCACTTGTTTACTAGTAGATCTTTCGATGTGCCATTGAGAATAATTAACCATAATATTATCTACGAGTTTGGTAGCTTCTCCTAAGGTAGTTTCCATGAAAGTGCCTCCGGTGGGCGAATCTAAAAGATTTCTAGAAGCAAAATTCAAGCCAGCATAAAAGTTCTGAATAATCATCCATATATTCGAACCATGTGTGGGGCAATTACGTATCATTAATTTCATTCTCTCCCAAGCTTGTGCAACATGCTCATGATCTAGTTGCTTAAAATTCATAATATAACTTCTAAGAGAGATGATCTTAGTAGGAGGGAAATACTTAGAGATAAAAGCATCTTTGCACTTATTCCACGAATCAATACTATTTCTAGGCAAAGAGGAAAACCAAGTTTTAGCACGATCTCTAAGTGAAAACGGAAATAACTTCAATTTAACAATATCGTTATCTGTATCCCTTTTCTTTTGCATATCACACAAATCAAGAAAGTTGTTTAGATGGGTAGCGGCATCTTCACTAGGAAGGCCGAAGAATTGATCTTTCATGACAAGATTCAACGAAGCAGCATTGATCTCACAAGATTTAGCATCATTAATAGGAGCAATCGGAGTGCTAATAAAATCATTGTTGTTGGTATTGGAAAAGTCACACAATTTGGTATTGTTCTGATCCATAGTGACAAGCAAGCAATCCAACACACATAAGCGAACAAGAAGCAAGCGAACAAAAAACACACGGTGGAAGAAGGGCGAAAAAAATGGCAAAGGTGAAGTGGGGGAGAGGAAAACGAGAGGCAAATAAATGTAATGCGAAGGATAAGGGTTTGTGATAGGTACTTGGTATATGACTTTTGCGTAAGCCTCCCCGGCAACGGCGCCAAAAATTCTTCTTACTACCTCTTGAGCTTGCGTTGTATTCCCTCGAAGAGGAAAGGGAGATGCAGCACAGTAGCGTAAGTATTTCCCTTAGTTTTTGAGAACCAAGGTATCAATCCAGTAGGAGACCACGCGCCAGTCCCTCGCACCTGCACAAACAAATAAGAACTTCGCAGCCACCGCGATAAGGGGTTATCAATCCCTATACATTCACTTATGATAGTGACATCTGATAGAGATGATAATTATATTTTTGGTATTTTTGGTATAGAAACAGAAAGTAAATAAAGCAGATAAATAACGGCGGCAGAAATAGGCTAGTTGACGGGAAAGTAATATGATAAAGATAGACCCGGGGGCCATAGTTTTCTCTAGTGGCTTCTCTCATGATAGCGATATTCTACGGCGGGTAAACAAATTACTGTCGAGCAATTGATAGAAAAGCGAATAATTATGAGACTATCTAGGCATGATCATTGTATATAGGCATCACGTCCGAGACAAGTAGACCGAAACGATTCTGCATCTACTACTATTACTCCACACATTGACCGCTATCCAGCATGCATCTAGTGTATTGAGTTCATACGAACAGAGTAACGCCTTCAGCAAGATGACATGATGTAGAGGGATAAACTCAAGCAATATGATGAAAACCCCATCTTTTTATCCTCGATGGCAACAATACAATACGTGCCTTGCTTCCCCTACTGTCACTGGGAAAGGACACCGCAAGATTGAACCCAAAGCCAAGCACTTCTCCCATTGCAAGAACTATAGATCTAGTAGGCCAAACCAAAGCAATAATTCGAAGAGACTTGCAAGGATATTATGAGCACACATAAAAAGTTCAGAGAAGAACCAAATATCTTTCAGAGATAACCTTGATCATAAACTCACAATTCATCGGATCTCAACAAACACACCGCAAAAAGAGATTACATTGAATAGATCTCTTCGAAGACCAAGGAGAACTTTGTATTGAGATCCAGAGAGAGAGAAGAAGCCATCTAGATACTAGCTATGGACCCGAAGGTCTGTAGTAAACTACTCACAACTCATGGTGAGGGCGATGACGATGAAGGCCTCCCTGATGGATCCCCCTCCCGGAACAAGCTCCAAGATGGGATCTCCACGGGAACAGCAGCTACTGCGGTGGAATTAGGGTTTTCTCTCTGCGTATGGAGTTTTTGGGGTACGTAGGTATATATAGGAAGAAGGGGGCCACACGGGCCGCCCTCGAGGCAGGGGGGCGCGCCTTGGGAAGGGGGGGGCCTCCCCACCCTCGAGGGTGGCCCCTCTTGTTGGGGAACGTTGCATGGAAAACAAAAAATTTTCTCTACGTTCACCAAGATCAATCTAGGAGATGCTACTACGAGAGGAGAGTTGGATCTACGTACCCTTGTAGATCGCTAAGCGGAAGCGTTAAGAATGCGGTTGATGGAGTCGTACTCGCCGCGATTCAGATCGCTGAAGATCCAAGCACCGAAGCAACGGTGCCTCCGCGTTCTTCACACGTATGGCTCGGGGACGTCTCCTCCTTCTTGATCCAGCAAGGGGTGGAGGAGAGGTTGATGGAGAGACCGGCAGCACGACGGCGTGGTGGTGATGGTGGAGGAGAATTCCAGCAGGGCTTCGCCTAAGCACCGCGGGAGAAGAAGATGTTATGGGAGAGGGAGGGCAGCACCGAGGCACAAACGTGTGTTGGCTGCCCTCCCTCTACCTCTCTATATATAGGGGGAAGGAGGAGAGGGGGGCGCCCTAGGGTTTCCCCTAGGGGGGCCGGCGGCCAGGGCAGAGGGGGGGCGGCGGCCAAGGGCTGCGCCTGGCCCTAGGGTTTCCCCCCCTAGGTGCCTTGCCCCCAACTCCAAGGGGTGCGGCTGCCCTAGGGGGCCCAGCCCCCCTTAGCCGCATGAGGAGAGGGCCCAGGGGGGGGGCGCACAGCCCCCTGAGGGCTGTGGTGTCCCCCCTTGTGGCCCATTAGGCCCAGAACTACTTCCGGAACCCCCGAAACCCCTTTCGGTCGTCCGCCGATTTCCCGATGCTCCCCGGAACACTTCCGGACTCCAAAACCTTTCATCCTATATATCAATCTTCGTCTCCGGACCATTCCGGAGACCCTCGTCATGTCCGGGATCTCATCCGGGACTCCGAACAACCTTCGGTAACCATGCACTATTCTCACTAACAACCCTAGCGTCACCGAACCTTAAGTGTGTAGACCCTGCGGGTTCGGAAACCATGTAGACATGACCGAGACACTCCCAGGTCAATAACCAATAGCGGGATCTGGATACCCATATTAGTTCCCACATGTTTCTCGATGATCTCATCGGATGAACCACAATGTCAAGGATTCAGGCAATCCCGTATACAGTTCCCTTTGTCTCGTCGGTATGTTACTTGCCCGAGATTCGATCGTCGGTATCTCTATACCTAGTTCAATCTCGTTACCGGCAAGTCTCTTTACTCGTTACCGTAATACATAATCCCGTGACTAACTACTTAGTCACTTTGAGCTCATTGAGATGACGTATTACCGAGTGGGCCCGGAGATACCTCTCCGTCACACGGAGTGACAAATCCCAGTCTCGATCCATGTCAACTCAACAGACACCCTCGGAGATACCTGTAGAGTACCTTTATAGTCACCCAGTTACGTTGTGACGTTTGGCACACACAAAGCACTCCTACGGTGTCAGTGAGTTACATGATCTCATGGTCATAGGAACTTATACTTGACATGCAGAAAACTATAGCGATAACTGACACGATCAAAAGCTATGTTTAACGTTTGGGTCTCGTCCATCACATCATTCTCCTAATGATGTGATCCCGTTATCAAATGACAACTCATGTCTATGACCTGGAAACCGCGGTCATCTTTGATCAACGAGCTAGTCCTGTAGAGGCTTACTAGGGACACAAAGTCTGTCTATTCATCCACACATGTATTTGAGTTTCCAATCAATACAGTTATAGCATGGACAATAAACGATTATCATGAACAAGGAAATATAATAATAACTCTTTTATTATTGCCTCTAGGGCATATTTCCAACAGTCTCCCACTTGCACTAGAGTCAATAATCTAGCATTACAAGGTAATGAATCTAACACCCATAGAGTCTTGGTGTTGATCGTGCTTAGCCCGTGGAAGAGGCTTAGTCAACGGATCTGCAACATTCAAATCCGTGTGTACTTTGCAAATGTTTATGTCCTCCTCCTTGACTGAATCGCGGATGGAATTGAAGCGTCGCTTTATGTGTCTGGTCCTCTTGTGAAACCTTGGTTCCTTGGCTAGAGCAATGGCACCAGTGTTGTCACAGAACAGAGTCATTGGGTTCAGTGCACTAGGCACAACTCCAAGATCTGTCATGAACTCCTTCATCCAGACACCTTCCTTTGCCGCCTCCGAGGCAGCTATATACTCCGCTTCACATGTAGAATCAACTACCACGCTCTGCTTGGAACTGCACTAGCTTACCGCTCCCCCGTTGAGAATATATACGTATCCGGTTTGAGACTTAGAGTCATCCGGATCAGTGTCAAAGCTTGCATCGACGTAACCCTTTACGACGAGCTCTTGATCACCTCCATAAACGAGAAACATCTCCTTAGTCCTTTTCAGGTACTTTAGGATATTCTTGACCGCTGTCCAGTGATCCATACCAGGATTACTTTGAAACCTTCCGGCCATACTTATGGCAAGGCTGACATCTGGTCTTGTGCACAGCATTGCATACATGATAGAGCCTATGGCTGAAGCATAGGGGACGACACTCATCTTTTCTCTATCTTCCGCAGTCACTGGGCATTGAGTCTTACTCAACTTTGTACCTTGCAATACCGGCAAGAACCCCTTCTTGGATTGATCCATTTTGAACTTCTTCAAAACTTTATCAAGGTATGTGCTTTGTGAAAGTCCTATCAAGCGTCTTGATCTATCTCTATAGATCTTGATGCCCAATATGAAAGCAGCTTCACCGAGATCCTTCATCGAAAAACTCTTGTTCAAATACCCCTTCACGCCATCCAAAAATTCTATATTGTTTCCAATCAGCAATATGTCATCCACATATAATATTAGAAACGCTATAGAGCTCCCACTCACTTTCTTGTAAATACAAGCTTCATTGTAAACTTGTATAAACCCAAACGCTTTGATCACCTCATCAAAGCGAAGATTCCAACTCCGAGATGCTTGCACCAGTCCATAAATGGAACGCTGGAGCTTGCATACTTTGTCAGCATTCTCTGGATCGACAAAACCCTCCGGTTGCATCATATACAACTCTTCCTTAAGAAAACCGTTAAGGAACGCCGTTTTGACATCCATCTGCCAAATTTCATAATCGAAATATGCAGCTATTGCTAACATGATTCGGACGGATTTAAGCATCGCTACGGGTGAGAAAGTCTCATCGTAGTCAATCCCTTGAACTTGTGAAAAACCCTTTGCCACAAGTCGAGCTTTATACACGGTGACATTACCGTCAGCGTCCGTCTTACTCTTAAAAATCCATTTATTCTGAATGGCCTTCCGCCCTTCAGGTAATACTTCCAAAGTCCATACTTTGTTTTCATACATGGATCCCATCTCGGATTTCATGGCCTCTAACCATTTGTCGGAATCCGGGCCCACCATCGCTTCTCCATAGCTCGTAGGTTCACCGTTGTCTAACAACATGACCTCCAAGACAGGGTTACCATACCACTCAGGTGCAGTGCGTACCCTTGTCGACCTACGAGGTTCGGTAGTAACTTGATCAGAAGCTCCTTGATCATCATCATTGGCTTCCTCTTCAACCTCTACAGGCTCCACAAAAACATCTTTCTGCGCTGCGCTACTCTCTGGTTGAAGCAGAGGTTCGATAACCTCATCAAGTTCTACCTTCCTCCCACTCAATTCTTTCGAGAGAAACTCTTTCTCGAGAAAGGACCCGTTCTTAGCGACAAACACTTTGCCCTCGGATCTGAGATAGAAGGTGTACCCAACTGTTTCTTTTGGGTATCCTATGAAGACACATTTGTCCGCTTTGGGTTCGAGCTTTTCTGGCTGAAGCCTTTTGACATAAGCATCGCAACCCCAAACCTTGAGAAAAGACAACTTAGGTTTCTTACCAAACCACAGTTCATACGGTGTTGTCTCAACGGACTTAGATGGAGCCCTATTTAAAGTGAATGTAGCTGTCTCTAACGCATATCCCCGAAACGATAGTGGCAAATCGGCAAGAGACATCATAGAACGTACCATATCTAATAGGGTTCGATTACGACGTTCGGACACACCATTACGCTGTGGTGTTCCAGGTGGCGTCAACTGTGAAACAATTCCACATTTTCTTAAGTGATCACCAAACTCATAACTCAGATATTCTCCCCCTCGATCAGATCGTAGGAACTTGATCTTCTTGTTACGATGATTTTCAACTTCACTCTGAAATTGTTTGAACTTTTCAAAAGTTTCAGACTTATGCTTCATTAAGTAAATATACCCATATCTACTTAAGTCGTCAGTGAAGGTGAGAAAATAACGATATCCACCGCGCGCAGTCACACTCATCGGACTGCACACATCAGTATGTATGATTTCCAATAAGTCACTTGCCCGTTCCATTGTCCCTGAAAACGGGGTCCTTGTCATCTTGCCCATGAGGCACGGCTCGCACGTGTCAAGTGATTCAAAATCAAGAGACTCCAAAAGTCCATCAGCATGGAGCTTCCTCATGCGTTTCATGCCGATATGACCCAGACGGCAGTGCCACAAGAAAGTGGTATTATCATTATCAACTCTACATCTTTTGGCATCAATGTTATGAACATGTGTATCATCACTATCGAGATTCAATAAGAATAAACCCCTAACTTCGGGTGCATGACCATAAAAGATATTACTCATATAAATAGAACAACCATTATTCTCTGACTTAAATGAGTAACCGTCTCGCAATAAACAAGATCCAGATATAATGTTCATGCTTAACGCAGGCACTAAATAACAATTATTCAGGTTCATAACTAATCTCGATGGTAATCGAAGAGCGAGCGTGCCGACGGCGATCACATCAACCTTGGAACCATTTCCCACGCGCATCGTCACTTCGTCCTTCGCCAGCCTCCGTTTATTCCGCAGTTCCTGTTTAGAGTTGCAAATGTGAGCAACCGAACCGGTATCAAATACCCAGGCACTACAACGAGAGTTGGTAAGGTACACATCAATAACATGTATATCACATATACCTTTGTTGTTGTTGGCCCCCTTCTTGTCCGCCAAATACTTGGGGCAGTTCCGCTTCCAGTGGCCGTTCCCCTTGCAATAGAAACACTCAGTCTCTGGCTTGGGCCCAGCCTTGGGTTTCTTCACTGGATTAGCAACTGCTTTGCCACCCTTCTTAGAGTTACCCTTCTTGCCCTTGCCATTCTTCTTGAAACTAGTGGTTTTATTGACCATCAACACTTGATACTCCTTCTGGAGGTCTGCCTCAGCGACTTTCAGCATCGAAAACAGCTCGGCGATGGTCTTGTTCATCCCTTGCATGTTATACTGCTGCACGAAGCTCTTGTAGCTTGGAGGGAGTGACTGGAGAATTCTGTCAATGATAGCCTCATCCGGGAACACAAGTCCCAGATCAGCTATGCGGGTATAGTACCCAGACATCTTCAGTAAGTGCTCACTGACAGACGAATTCTCCTCCATCTTGCAAGCAAAGAATTTATCGGTGGTCTCATACCTCTCGATCTTAGCATTCTTCTCAAAGATGAACTTCAACTCCTGGTACATCTCATATGCACCATGACGTTCAAAACGCCTTTGAAGTCCTCCTTCCAAGCCGTACAACATGGCACACTGCACTATCGAATAGTCATCCGAACGTGTCTGCCAGACGTTCAAAATGTCTGCAGGCGCTGTAGGAGCGGGGGGTTCACCTAGCGGTGCATTTAGGACATAAACCTTTTGGGCAGCTGTGAGGATGATCCTCAGATTGCGGAGCCAGTCCACAAAGTTGCTCCCGTCATCTTTCAGTTTAGCTTTCTCTAGGAACGCATTAAAATTCAGGGGAGCTACTGCGCGAGCCATCTACAACCAAAAATTTGCAAAGACATTTTAGACTATTGTTCATGATAAGTGAGTTATTACCTAATCAAATTAATTATAACTCCCACTCAAATTGACATCCCTCTGATCATTCGAGCGTGACATGATCCAAATTCACCAACCCAAGTCCGATCATCACGTGAGATGAGGTGGTGTCAATGGTGAACATCAACATGTTGATCATATCTACTATATGACTCATGCTCGACCTTTCGGTCCTCCGTGTTCCGAGGCCATGTCTGTACATGCTAGGCTCGTCAAGTCTAACCCGAGTGTTCTGCATGTGCAAAACTGGCTTGCACCCGTTGTATGCGAACGTAGAGTCTATCACACCCGATCATCACGTGGTGCTTCGAAACGACGAACCTTCGCAACGGCGCACACTCGGGGGGAGCACAATTTTATCTTGAAATTTTAGTGAAGGATCATCTTATAATGCTACCGTCGTCCTAAGCAAAATAAGATGCATAAAAGGATTAACATCACATGCAAATCATAAGTGACATGATATGGCCATCAACTCGTGCTTTTGATCTCCATCTCCAAAGCACCGGCATGATCTCCATCGTCACCGGCGCCACACCATGATCCCCATCATCATGATCTCCATCATCGTGTCGCCATCGGGGTTGTCGGCGCCCACCATGCTCTTACTACTATTGCTACCGTTTAGCGATAAAGTAAAGCATTACAAAGCGCTTAATGATTGACACGCAGGTCATACAAAAATTAAAGACAACCCTATGGCTCCTGCCGGTTGCCGTATGCATCGACATGCAAGTCGATATTAACTATTACAACATGATCATCTCATACATCAAATATATCTCATCATGTCATTGGCCATATCATATCACATACATACCCTGCAAAAACAAGTTAGACATCCTCTAATTTGATGTTGCATGTTTTACGTGGCTGCTATGGGTATCTAGCAAGAACGCTTCTTACCTACGCAAAACCACAACGGTGATATTCAAGTTGCTATTTAACCTTCTACAAGGACCGCCTTGTTCTATTCCGATTCAACTAAGATAGGAGAGACAGACACCCGCCAGCCATCTTATGCAACAAAAGTCACATGTCTGTCGATGGAACCGGTCTCATGTACGTGGACATGTAAAGTTGGTCCGGGCCGCTTCATCCCATAATACCGCTGAATCAAGAAAGACTAAGGAGGGCAGCAATTTAAACATCAACGCCACAAACCCTTTTGTGTTCTACTCGAGAAAGCATCTACGCAAGATCCTAGCTCATGATGCCACTGTTGGGGAACGTTGCATGGAAAACAAAAATTTTTCTCTACGTTCACCAAGATCAATCTAGGAGATGCTACTACGAGAGGAGAGTTGGATCTATGTACCCTTGTAGATCGCTAAGAGGAAGCGTTAAGAACGCGGTTGATGGAGTCGTACTCGCCGCGATTCAGATCGCTGAAGATCCAAGCACCGAAGCAACGGTGCCTCCGCGTTCTTCACACGTACGGCTCGGGGACGTCTCCTCCTTCTTGATCCAGCAAGGGGTGGAGGAGAGGTTGATGGAGAGACCGGCAGCACGACGGCGTGGTGGTGATGGTGGAGGAGAATTCCAGCAGGGCTTCGCCTAAGCACCGCGGGAGAAGAAGATGTTATGGGAGAGGGAGGGCAGCACCGAGGCACAAACGTGTGTTGGCTGCCCTCCCTCTACCTCTCTATATATAGGGGGAAGGAGGAGAGGGGGGCGCCCTAGGGTTTCCCCTAGGGGGGCCGGCGGCCAGGGCAGAGGGGGGGCGGCGGCCAAGGGCTGCGCCTGGCCCTAGGGTTTCCCCCCCTAGGGGCCTTGCCCCCCACTCCAAGGGGTGCGGCTGCCCTAGGGGGCCCAGCCCCCCTTAGCCGCATGAGGAGAGGGCCCAGGGGGGGCGCACAGCCCTATGAGGGCTGTGGTGTCCCCCCTTGTGGCCCATTAGGCCCAGAACCACTTCCGGGACCCCCGAAACCCTTTTCGGTAATCCGCCGATTTCCCGATGCTCCCCGGAACACTTCCGGACTCCGAAACCTTTCATCCTATATATCAATCTTCGTCCCCGGACCATTCCGGAGACCCTCGTCACGTCCGGGATCTCATCCGGGACTCCGAACAACCTTCGGTAACCATGCACTGTTCTCACTAACAACCCTAGCGTCACCGAACCTTAAGTGTGTAGACCCTGCGGGTTCGGAAACCATGTAGACATGACCGAGACACTCCCAGGTCAATAACCAATAGCGGGATCTGGATACCCATATTGGTTCCCACATGTTTCTCGATGATCTCATCGGATGAACCACGATGTCAAGGATCCAAGCAATCCCGTATACAGTTCCCTTTGTCTCGTCGGTATGTTACTTGCCCGAGATTCGATCGTCGGTATCTCTATACCTAGTTCAATCTCGTTACCGGCAAGTCTCTTTACTCGTTACCGTAATACATAATCCCGTGACCAACTACTTAGTCACTTTGAGCTCATTGAGATGACGTATTACCGAGTGGGCCCGGAGATACCTCTCCGTCACACGGAGTGACAAATCCCAGTCTCGATCCATGTCAACTCAACAGACACCCTCGGAGATACCTGTAGAGTACCTTTATAGTCACCCAGTTACGTTGTGACGTTTGGCACACACAAAGCACTCCTACGGTGTCAGTGAGTTACATGATCTCATGGTCATAGGAACTTATACTTGACATGCAGAAAACTATAGCGATAACTGACACGATCAAAAGCTATGTTTAACGTTTGGGTCTCGTCCATCACATCATTCTCCTAATGATGTGATCCCGTTATCAAATGACAACTCATGTCTATGACCTGGAAACCGCGGTCATCTTTGATCAACGAGCTAGTCCTGTAGAGGCTCACTAGGGACACAAAGTCTGTCTATTCATCCACACATGTATTTGAGTTTCCAATCAATACAATTATAGCATGGATAATAAACGATTATCATGAACAAGGAAATATAATAATAACTCTTTTATTATTGCCTCTAGGGCATATTTCCAACACCTCTTTCCCCTGGCTTGGCCCTGAAGTCTTTCGTGCGTGATTTCCTCCAAAAATATCTCTCGCGAATGTTTCATTCCGTTTGGACTCCGTTTGATATACATTTTCTGCAAAATCCTGAAATAGGCAAAAACAACAATCTGGACTGGGCCTTTGGGTTAGTAGGTTAGTCCCAAAAATGATATAGAAGTGAATGATAAAGCCCATTAAACATCCAAGACTTCATAAATAATAGCATGGAACAACAAAAAAATTATAGATACGTTGGAGACGTATCACTCTCCCATCTTGGGGAGGGCTATCTTCATCAACATCTTCACCAACACCATCTCCTCTCAAACCCTAGTTCATCTCTTGTATCCAATCTTTGTACCCAAACCTCAGATTGGTACCTGTGATTTGCTAGTAGTGTTGATTACTCCTTGTAGTTGATGCTAGTTGGTTTATTTGCTAGAAGATCATATGTTCAGATCCATTATGCATATTAATACCCCTCTGATCATGAACAATACTATGTCTTGTGAGTAGTTACTTTTGTTCCTGAGGACATGGGAGAAGTCTTGCTATTAGTAGTCATGTGAATTTGGTCTTCGTTCGATATTTTGATGAGATGTATGTTGTCTCTCCTCTAGTGGTTTCATGTGAACGTCGACTACATGACACCTCACCATTATTTGGGCCTAGAGGAAGGCATTGGGAAGTAATAAGTAGATGATGGGTTGCTAGAGTGACAGAAGCTTAAACCCTGGTTTATGTGTTGCTTCGTATGGGGCTGATTTAGATCCATATGTTTGAGGCTATGGTTAGGTTTACCTTAATACTTCTTTTGTAGTTGCGGATGCTTGCATTACAGGTTAATGATAAGTGGGAGGCTTGTCCAAGTAAGGGCAGCACCCAAGCATCGGTCCACCCACATACCAAATTATCAAAGTACAGAACGTGAATCAGATGATCGTGATGAAAACTAGCTTGACGATAATTCCCATATGTCCTCGGGAGTGCTTTACCTTGCATAAGAGTTTATCCAGGCTTGTCCTTTGCTACAAAAAGGATTGGGCTACCTTGCTGCACCTTATTTACTTTTACCGTTTGTCACTTGCTACCAGTTATCTTATCACAAAACTACCTATTATCTATAATTTCAGTGCTTGCAGAAAATACCTTACTGAAAACTGCCTATCATTTCCTTCTGCTCCTCGTTGGCTTCAACACTCTTACTTATCGAAAGGACTACGATAGATCCCCTACAGTTGTGGGTCATCAAGTCGGTTTACTTACCGTATCACATACCTCTTCCTTTTCGAAGGCTGAATCGTT
This sequence comes from Secale cereale, assembly GCA_902687465.1. Taxonomy (NCBI): domain Eukaryota; kingdom Viridiplantae; phylum Streptophyta; class Magnoliopsida; order Poales; family Poaceae; genus Secale; species Secale cereale. The sequence continues at coordinate 770,248,973 of LR738711.1, read as the reverse complement.
CTGAAAAGTGTCCCTTATGTATTCCTCTGGGGTTACGGTTTCAATAACATTGGTTTCAACATTTATAGGATTACCTGAGATATAATGTTTGATTCTTTGACCGTTCACCACCTTCGGATTTGTGCCTTCGAATTTGTTGATTTTTATGCACCGGAACGATAGACCTCCTCGATGACGTAAGGTCCTTCCCACTTGGAGAGAAGTTTTCCTGCAAAAAATCTTAAATGAGAGTTGAATAGCAAGACATAATCACCTACGTTAAACTCACGCTTTTGTATCCTTTTTGTCATGCCATCTTTTAACCTTTTCTTTAAATAGCTTGGCATTCTCATAGGCCTGGGTTCTCCATTCATCAAGACATCTAATGTCAAATAACCTCTTCTCACCGGCAAGTTTGAAATCATAATTGAGCTCTTTAATAGCCCAATATGCCTTATGTTCTAGCTCAAGAGGTAAGTGATAAGCTTTTCCGTATACCATCTTATATGGAGACATACCCATAAGATTTTTGTATGCAGTTCTATAGGCCCATAATGCATCATCAAGTTTCTTACACCAATTCTTCCTAGACCTATTAACTGTCTTTTGCAAAATTAATTTGAACTCTCTATTACTTAGTTCTACTTGACCACTAGTCTGTGGGTGATAAGGGGATGCAATTCTATGGTTGACGTCAGACTTTGCAAGCATCTTACGGAAAGCACCATGAATAAAGTGTGAACCACCATCAGTCATTAGATATCTAGGGACTCCATACCTTGGAAAAATAACTTCTTTAAGCATCTTAATAGAGCTGTTGTGATCAGCACTACTAGTTGGAATAGCTTCTACCCACTTAGTAACGTAATCAACATCAACTAAAATATGTGTGCACCCATTAGAGGCAGGAAACGGTCCCATATAATCAAAGCCCCAAACATCAAATGGTTCAATAACAAGTGAATAATTCATAGGCATTTCTTGACGTCTACTGATATTACCAATTCTTTGACATTCGTCACAAGATAAGACAAACTTACGGGCATCCTTGAAGAGAGTAGGCCAATAAAAACTGGATTGCAATACCTTATGTGCGGTTCTATCTCCCGCATGGTGTCCTCCATAAGCTTCGGAGTGGCACTTGCGTATGATCTGTTCCTGTTCATGCTCAGGTACACAACATCTAATAATACCATCTACTCCTTCTTTATAAATATGTGGGTCATCCCAGAAGTAATGTCTCAAATCATAGAAGAACTTTTTCTTTTGCTGGTATGTCAAGCTAGGAGGTATAAACTTAGAAACAATATAATTAGCATAATCAGCATACCATGGAGCAGTACAAGAAATATTTATGACAGCTAATTGTTCATCAGGAAAGCTATCATCAATAGGTTGGGGGTCATCAAGTATATTTTCTAACCTAGACAAGTTGTTTGCAACGGTGTTCTCGGCTCCTTTTCTATCAATAATATGCAAGTCAAATTCTTGCAGCAAGAGAACCCATCTAATAAGTCTAGGTTTAGCATCTTTCTTTTCCATAAGGTATTTGATAGAAGCATGATTTAGTGTGAATAGTTACTTTAGAATCAACAATATAGGGTCTAAACTTATCACAAGCAAATACAACTGCTAAAAATTCTTTCTCAGTAGTAGCATAATTTCTTTGGGCACTATCTAGAGTTTTACGAGCATACTGGATAACATTCAATTTCTTATCAACTCTTTGCCCTAGAACAGCACCTACAGCATAATCACTAGCATCGCACATAATCTCAAAGGGTAAATTCCAGTTAGGAGGCTGGACAATAGGTGCATATATCAATGCTTTCTTAAGTATTTCAAATGCTTCTAGGCAATCATCATCAAAGAAAAAAAGGAATATCTTTTTGTAAGAGATTAGTCAGAGGCCTAGAGATTTTGGAGAAGTCCTTTATGAACCTCCTATAATACCCGACATGACCAAGGAAACTTCGTATACATTTGATATCCTTAGGGAATGTCATCTTTTCAATAGCATCAACTTTAGCTTTGTCAACTTCAATACCTCTTTCAGAAATTTTATGTCCCAAGACAATGCCTTCATTAACCATAAAGTGGCACTTCTCCCAATTCAAGACAAGATTAGTGTCTTCACATCTCTGCAAAACTCGATCAAGGTTGCTTAAGCAATCATCAAAAGAAGTTCCGTAAACGGAGAAATCATCCATTAACACCTCAACAATCTTTTCACAGAAATCAGAGAATATAGCCATCATGCATCTTTGAAAGGTAGCAGGTGCATTACGTAAACCAAAAGGCATACGTCTATAAGAAAAGGTACCGAAAGGACAAGTAAAAGTGATCTTTTCTTGATCCTCTTTTGACACAGGTATTTGAGAGAAACCAGAATAACCATCTAGAAAGAAAAAATGAGTATGTTTGGATAGCCTTTCTAGCATTTGATCAATAAATGGCAAGGGGTAATGATCTTTCTTAGTAGCTTTATTTAACTTACGGAAATCAATTACCATCCTATAACCTGTAACTTTTCTTTGCGGGATCAATTCATCTTTATCATTAGGAACGACAATCATACCTCCCTTCTTAGGGACATAATGGACATGACTTACCCACTGGCTATCAGCAACTGGATAGATAATACCTACCTCTAGAAGCTGTAGTATTTCCTTCCTTACCACTTCTTTCATCTTAGGATGTCGGGGGAAACTGTCCGCCACGAACACCTATGGGATTGGAGCCCCTTGTACGTTGCGGTAAGGGAGCGGAGGGAGCACAAAGAGCGGATCGGAGAGCACACGCGGGCAGTTTACCCAGGTTCGGGCCACGCGGACGCGTAAAACCCTACTCCTGCTTGGTTTGTATTGAGTTTGTGAGCTCGGGAGCTTGAAGAGCTAGCTACCCCGAGCAAGAGAGCTATCTAGGTTCCGAACCCTTTCTACGTTGTGCATGGGCCTCCTTTTATAGCTCAAGGTGTCACCGACAGGTGTCAACGTAGAGGAGGGCAAAAAAGTAACTTTGGTGGTAGTTGTAATAGTGCGGGAACAGTGCATGAACAGTGATCTTCACCTAACCTTGACAGTGGGGGACAAGGGCATTAAATGCCCGTCACCGTCGACCCCAAAAGCACCCGCCCATGCGTCTCCGCTCGCCACGGCGGTAGCCTTGTCACCGTGGAGTGCCACCGTGTCCCCCAGGCTGCACAGCCATCCGCCACGCGTCCCTGGAAGGGCCCCAGGGCGATGTGTGGGCCGATGAGCTGGAGCGCGGGCACACAGCGCAGGCTCCCCCCGGCAAGCACCTTGCCGGGGTCTTGATCTTGCCGGGCCCGGTAGCTTGTCGCTCCCCGGGCCCTGCCGGGGCGCAGGGTGCGCCGAGGCATGTCTTCTGAAATGCAGTCTTCTGGTCCTCCTGGCAAGCTCCTCTTGCCAGGGTCTTGTGTTAATATGATAATCTTGAGCTTGGAGTAGCCTTCCCGGCAAGGTCTACTTGCCGGGGCCTTGACCTTCTAACTTGTATACTTTGTTTTTGAATGGCTTTATAAGGACCGGAAAGGTTTTCGGCGAGCACGTGGTAAACCCTGCCGCGGGAAGCTGCTACTTCCCGTGCACAAGTTGGGGTACTAAGGTACCCCTATCTTAGTACACCGACAGGAGCCCCCGGGCCTGGGCCACACACGGTGCCGAGCGCTGTTGGGCCAGGCCCAATGCAGTGCACGGGCACGCGTGGCCCACGGCACGCCGAATCCCCTTCCGCATCCGCCGCGCCCCTCCCTAACGACACGCGTTGATTGCGGCGTCGTGGGAGAGATCGTGGCCTCGTTCTTTAATGGGAAATGCGGAGCGTCCCCCACTTCCCCCTTAAAAGCAGAGGAAGCAGGGGCAGTTTCCCTCCTCCGTCTTCACTGCGTCTTCAACCTCCAGAAAACTTCCGCTGCTCTTTGCCCCCACCCCTCCTCCGCCGTCTTCCGCATCCGCGGCGCCGTCAAGCTCCTCGCCCCTCCCCTCGCCGCCTCCGCCATGGCTCCGAAGAGCGAGAAGGCGAAAGCGGAGAAGGCCAAGAAGGAGAAGTCCGAGCAGGCGGCAAAGCTCGCCGCCCTGCGGAAGAGGAATGTGGTCTTCGCGCCGAGGCTCAGCGCGAGGGAGCTGTGGAACAAATACTACCTCTTCTGGTCCGGGGAGACCAAAGCTCATCCCCGCACCAGAGTCTTCCCCGCCGTCGCCAAAGATCTGTATCCCGGCGGGTATTTCTTCTTCGCTGCCTTCTTTCACTATGGGTTGTGCCCTACGTTTTCGGAGTTTTTCTGTGACATTATGAACACGTACAACCTCCACCTCCTAGACTTCACCCCCAATGCCATCCTTACGATGGCCGTTTTCGCACATCTGTGCGAAAACTACATAGGGATCCATCCAAACGTAGCACTCTTTCGCCATTTCTTTATGCCTCGAGTAGAGGCTGGCGCTCCCCTCTCCGGCGGTATCTCCTGGATCTTCCGGTTGAATAAAAAGGACTCATATCTGAAAGGAGAACTCCGCGGCAAGTGGGAAGAATGGCGCGCAGATTGGTGCTGGGTAGTAGAGGACCAGCCGGAGCCCTTCACCGCGCCGCGCACAACTGCCATAGTGCGCGGCAGAGACTGGAGCGAGTTGGCCCCGGAGGACAACAGGCTCAGTATTGCCCTTGTTAGGATTATCCGTCTCCGGGCCGCCAATCTGACCATCGGAGAGGTTGGCGCAGATTTCCTCCGCCGCCGCATTGCCCCTTTACAAGAGAGGAAAAGGCCCGCCTGGGAATTCGGCAACGCGGCGGATATCATGAGATTGCGGTGCGGATTGAACTTCAATTTCACCGCTTTGGAGCTGAAAGGAATGTTGCGAGAGCTCTTCAAGCATGATCCGGCGCATCCAGAGTGGTTCAGACCCGCCAAGGGAGTAGTGCCGCTGTGCAACAGCACTGCCTGCGACTCCCTGCGCGCAGTGATGCCGGAGTGCGACTCCCACGGCATCGTCCCCACCTGGATCCAGCCTCCGGGAGATACAGTGCTGAGCTTCTTCGACAACTTGGTCGAGGTGCCGAAGAACACCGAGGAGATCAAGGGTCTCACCCGGGCCACCACGGAGCGGGATATAACCAATATTGCTTCTCGGATGGAAGAGGCCGCCGCAGCCGCAGCGGCAGGAGACTTCAGATTCACCGTCGACGAGGCGCAGGCCGCGGATGAGGTGCGCCAAGCAGAAGAGGCAGAGATCCGCAGACTGCTTAAGCTTCCGCCCGACGAGCTTGCCGGGGTTCCTTCCCTGAGGCATGCCGGGATTCCCGGGGTTGTGAGCGAGGCCACCGCAGGAGGCGAGGTTGCCGGAGGGAACAGAGGTGCCGGAGGGAGCGGAGCCACCGGAGGGAGCGGGGCCGCAGGACAAGATGCTGGACCCAGCGGGCCTGCCGGGGAGGGTGAGGAGGACGCCGAGGCCGATGAAGACACCGGTGGATCTCTGGGGCTCGACGACGACGCCTCCTCGTCCTCGGAGAACTCCCCGCCTCGGGCAAGTCCCAAGCGAACACCGTTGAAGCGCCTCCGCAAGGCGGCTACAGCGACAAGGACGCAGGCGCCCCGACAGCAGCCTGTTCGCCGGGCGACGCGCGCCACCAGGGCGAGCCAAACCACGGCGGAAGCGCCTCGCGTTCCAGCGCCAAGCGGAGGGGGATCCTCCCGGAGCAAAGCGGCCGCTCCGCCTGCTCCTCGGGCCCCGGCGCCAACGGAGGCTGGGTCTTCGCAGCCCCCAGCCCCGGAGACCGCCAAGCGCCCGAGGGAGCCTTCTCCTCCTGCTCCTCGCGCGGGAGCAGCTCAGGTGGAGTTCGATTTCTCCGCCCTCAGCTCCGACGATGACGAGGAAGAGGAGTAAGTATTTGTAATTTGTAATTTCTTCGATTTTGTCTTGATTCTCTCTTTGATGATTCTGATCTTGTTCTTGCTTTGCTTGCAGGACCCTGACCCAGCGGATGGCGAAGAGGGCCAAGATCCCTGTGGTTGAGGTCGAAGACGACTCGCCCGCCGCGGCGACCGGAGACGCGCCAGCGACAGGCTCGTCGGACCAACCTGCTGCTCCGAGGAGCAGCCCCCAGCGCAGCCCCCAGCGTAAGTTTGGTCTTGAGTTTTTTGCTCGTCGGGCGCGCTTGAGGTATTCGCTTGCACTAACATCTTGCTGCTTCATTTGTCTTGTGCAGAAGTGGAACCGCAGCCGCAGGAGCAACCGGAGGTCGCCCCCGAGGAGCCTCGGGTTCCACCTTCCCCGCCAAGGGCGAGCTCCCCGGCGAGGGAGAGCACTCCGCCAAGGACGGGTACTCCGCCAAGGGCGAGTACCCCGCCAAGGGCGAGCAGCCCGACGAGGGTGGCCACCCCGCCAAGGGAGGGCGCGGGCGGCCCTCCGCCAGCAGGAGCCACCGCTCCACCGCCAAGGGAGGACTCCCCGGCGAGGGAGCCTGTCGTCGAGGAGGTCCGCGAAGGTGAGTCTTGTAGCTTTATTTTCTTGGACTTGTCTTTTTGGATATTTGCTTGAACTTTTCTTTTCTTCTTCTTCTGTTAGATCCTCCTCCCCCGGAGCGGATGGAGACGGAGGTCACCGTCGAGGAGGAGGCGCACGGCGGCGACGGCAACGCCACTGCTACTGAGGGCATGGCGGGAGCCGACGAGCCTGCCGCTGAGGAGACCGCGCCGACCACAGACGCCGAGGGCGAGGAAGGGACCGGCGACCGCACTGCTGACCCGGAGGCAGCAGGAGCGTCAAGCGCTGCGCCGGCCGCCGACCCCTCCGCGTCCACGGAGCGGTCGGGCGTCTATCTTGAAGCGCCCAACGGAATCTTCATACAAGTTCCGTGGGCATCTTCGTCGCAAGCCCCCGTGGAGGGAGAGACCTTTGATGGAGAGGTCCTCGCCTCCGCGGGGTTGAAGATTGTTGAAGCGCCTGGCGGGAGCGACGAGCCCGAAGAGGAGAAGCTTCTTCGCCAGCTCCTGGCCCTTTACGGGGCCAGGCAGGCAAAGCTGGACTCCCGGGAAGCTCTCACCGCCAAGGCCAGAGCAGACTTGGAGAAGCGCGCCGCGGGGCTCCGCGCCGCCAACCAGGCGGCCCTCCGCGACTGGGCGGAGGAGCGCGAGAGGCTTGCCGGAGAGCAGCAAGAGTTCCTCCTGGAGAAGGCTGAGGCCGAGGAGCAGCAGCGACTGGTCGGTGAAGAGCTGTCCCGGCGAGAAGGAGCGCTCAACCAGCGGAAGGTCGACCTCGACGCTCACGAGGACGACCTTACCGCCCGGGAGCAGGCCCTTGGCGGGGCCCTGAAGGCGAGCACGGATAGGATCACCGCACTCAATATGGAGCGGGAAAAGGATGCCCATACCAACTCTGACCTTCAGGTACGCCTCTCCAAGCAGGGCGACGAGCTCAAAGCCGCCAAGGATTCAATTGCTGATCTGGAGTTGAAGGTCTCCACGTTGACTGGCTCGCTTGACGCCGCCCGGGATCGCGAAACGAAGCTGAAGGCCGAGCAACGCAAGGAACGAGGCCTAGTGGAGAGCGCCGCCACTTCAGCGAACAACTTCAGCCGGGCGGTGGAACAATGGACTGACGATCTGGTCGCTTCAGCTGCCACCATCGACAAGGAGCTGATGGCGCTGAGGGTGGAGCACCTCGTGTACTCTCCGGACCAGAATCTCCCCCACAGCGCCAAGCTAAGTCTTTTCTTCAGGGGAATCGCGCTGGCGCTTGCACGGCTGCAGGAGAAACTCCCCGCGCAGCTGGCCGAGGAGTCGCGCCAGCTTTGCGCGGGTACTTTGGAGCGCGTCTTGACGAAGATAGTCTACCGCAACCCTGGCATCAATCTCGTCAACGTCTTCCGCAGCTTGCCGGCCGATGCAGATCTGGAGGCGCTGAAGGCGCAGGTCGCCCACATCATCGCCAAGGTGAACAAGATCTCCAGGCGTGAAGGCGATCGCGTAGATTAGGCCTCTTTTCTTTTTATTTCCTTTGCTGCTGCAAAGTGTGCCATGAACATGAATCTATCAGTCATTGCGACAAGTTATCTCTGTAATATATTATCTTATTTCCGAGCAATTGACGCATTGTTATCTCGCTTGCTTTTGGTCCTTTACTTTGTATGCTTTTTACCCTACGCTTTTAGGGAACTTGCCGGCAAGGGACCCTTGCCGCGAGCGCTGAGTGCTGGACTCTGAGCAGCCTGCTGGCAAAGGCCTTACCGACAAGCAACCTTGCCGCAGCTAGTCGCAATGCACTTAGCTTGCTGAGCGAACTCGAAAACGAAGTAAGGGCGCGACACTTGTCGCAGCTCACTTAAGCCGTTGAGCATACTCGAAAACAAGGTAAGGGTGCGGCTAGCCACGGGTAGGTTCCTCCGCGCACAGGTTTTCGATACAAAGTGTGGTTGTTCAAGGAAGATAACTAAAATTCAAAAAATTTGAACTGCTCAAATTCTGGTAACTTAGCTTTCATAATCTGTTCGTTCTCCGGGAAGCTTCTATTTCTTGAACAGCACTTGGTTCGTCCTCCACCTCCTTCCCCCCCCCCCCGGCAAACTTGTGTGCGAGGAATGTTCCTTCTGCTTAAGAGGGAAAGAAAAGGAGAAGAGATAACAAGTACAAGGCTTCTCGGCACATTAATGCTTATCGGAGATGCGCGTTGCACAAGATGCCAAACAATGCATGCGAATAACAAAGAAAAGCATGAAAATGGCAAATAGTGCGAAACACAAAAGCTTTACTGATGCACGGGATCTGCGCCCGGCTTTCTACAAAGGTTTACATGCGACAGCGGCAAAACACGTACAAAAGGTGGTTGCCGGAGCGGGTCACGGCAACCGCGCCTTATGGGTGAAACTTGCGAAGATGCTCTATGTTCCAGGAATTGCTCACCGGTAAGCCTTCTTCAGTCTCAAGGCGGACAGCGCCGGGCCTTGTGACTTGTCTCACCCGATAAGGGCCTTCCCACTTTGGCGTCAACTTGTTGGAATTCTTGGCGGACTGAACACGCCGAAGAACAAGGTCGCCTTCCTCGAGACTCCTGGCCTTAACCTTGCGGCTATGATAGCGGCGCAAGGCTTGCTGGTATCGAGCAGCTCGTACAGCAGCCTGGAGACGTTCCTCCTCGAGGAGCAATGCATCATCTTGTCGCAGTTGCTCTTGCTCGAGCTCATCATAAGCGAGCACTCGAGGAGATCCGTATACGAGTTCCGTGGGGAGAACTGCCTCTGCCCCATAGACAAGGGCAAAGGGTGTCTGCCCGGTGGCTCGACTTGGTGTCATTCTGATTGACCAAAGAGCCGCCGGCAACTCCTCTATCCAGTTTCTTCCGCACCTGCGCAGCCTGTCGAAGGTTCTTGTCTTGAGCCCGCGCAGCACTTCAGCATTGGCCCTCTCCGCTTGACCATTGCTCCTCGGGTGAGCAACGGAAGCGAAGCAGACCTTGGCGCCAAGGTCTTGGACGTACTGCATGAAGGTGCGACTAGTAAACCGTGTGCCGTTGTCGGTGATGATCCTGTTAGGGATTCCGAAACGGAAAACAATCGCTCTGAAGAACCTGACCGCTGACTGTGCTGTCACCTTTCTCACCGGCTCCACTTCTGGCCACTTTGTGAACTTGTCGATCGCAACGTACAAGTACTCAAAGCCCCCGACAGCACGGGGGAAGGGGCCGAGGATATCGAGCCCCCAAACCGAGAAGGGCCAGGACAAAGGGATCATCTGGAGAGCTTGAGCTGGCTGATGAATTTGCTTGGCATGGAACTGGCACGCTTCACACTTGGTTACTTGTGCAGTTGCATCTTGGAGGGCTTCTTGCCAAAAGAACCCTTGCCGGAATGCCTTCCCGGCAAGTGCCCTTGCACCAATGTGGTGGCCACATATGCCTCCATGTATTTCTGCCAACAGCTTCTGCCCATCTTCTCTGGAAATGCACTTCAACCTGACACCATTGATTCTTCTTCTGTACAGTTCATTGTCCACGAACTGGTACATACTCGATTGCCTGGTTATTTTCTCTATCTCTGCTGGGTCGTCGGGAAGTTCTCCAGTTTGCAGAAAACGGACGATCTGTTGTGCCCATGCCGGAGCCCGAGGCTCAACGGCAAGGACTAAAGGCAAGAGGGCCGCCGCGGGAACCCCAGCTTCTACGGCAAGAACCTCTGGTTCTGCCGGAGCTGATGGTCCCCCGGCAAGCCTGCCGAGGCGAGGCTTGCCGGGAACGCTTGCTTCAACTGCACAGACCCTTAGATCTGCAGGAGCAAACTGTTCCTCAGCGTTCTGATTGTTGATCTTGGGGACTTTGGCGGCGGCCTCGGGTAGATCCGCCGGCAAGTAGTCGCCGGAGACCAACTTTCTCTTCTTGTGCTGCCCAATCGATGGTGTAACGGATGGCTGAGTCAACTTGAGCAGGAAGGTCCCTGGTTCCACCGGTAACTTCATCGCAGCACACTTTGAGAGGCCATCTGCAATATCATTCTGAGCTCTCGGGACGTGCTCCATTTGCAGACCCTCAAAGTGCTCTTCAAGCTTCCTCACTTCATCTACATAAGCTTCCATCAAAGGGCTCTGATAACTTTTGTTCACTTGTCGGACCACCAACTGAGAATCTCCCCGCACAATCAATTTCTTGATCCCAAGTTCAGCTGCAATTCTGAGGCCGGCAAGCAGACCTTCATACTCTGCAGTATTGTTTGTCGCTTGTTCCCTGGGAAAGTGCATCTGGATAACATACTTGAGGTGCTCTCCGGTGGGCGCTATGTGTACCACGCCGGCACCGGCGCCTTGCAGCGAGAAAGCACCATCAAAGTACATTACCCATTCGCTTGTCGCTTCTTGTACGGGGATGCTTGTCTCTGGAACTTCTTCATCCGGCGTAGGGGTCCATTCAGCTATGAATTCTGCCAAAGCTCTGATCTGTATGGTTGAAGTACTTTCAAACTTGAGACCAAAGCTCGACAGTTCCAGTGCCCACTCGACGATCCTGCCTGTTGCTTCTGAATTCTGCAATATCCTCTTCAACGGAAAGCGAGTGACCACTGTTATCTCGTGTGCTTGGAAGTAATGGCGCAGCTTTCTCGAGGCCATGAGAAGACCGAAAAGCAACTTCTGCACCCCAGAGTATCTTGATCTAGCCCCCTGCAAGAGGGAACTTACGAAATACACTAGGCGCTGCACCATCTTCCTTCGCACTTCTTCTTGTTCCTGCGCAGAGTTGTGCTTGTTGGGGCCAGAGCTTGCCGGTGGAGCCCCCTGCTTGTCGCTGGACTCGCTTGCCGGAGGTGTGGGCTCTTCCTCTACCTCCCTTTCCGCTACCAACGCAGCACTAACCACTTGATTGGTTGCCGCTAAGTACAGCAGCAACTTCTCTTGTGGCCTAGGTGCGACAAGTATTGGAGTGGAGGATAGGTATCCTTTCAAGTCTTGCAGCGCCGCCTCCGCTTCCGGAGTCCATTTCATAGGACCTGCCTTCTTCAAGATTTTGAAGAAAGGCAGGGCTCGTTCTGCAGACTTTGAAATGAACCTACTGAGGGCAGCCACACAACCTACAAGTCTCCTTACGTCCTTGACGCGCTTCGGGGCTTCGATCTGCTTGATGCCTTTTATCTTGTCGGGATTGGCTTCAATCCCCCTCTGGGACACGAAGAACCCGAGAAGCTTGCCGGAGGGGACTCCGAAGACGCACTTCTCGGGGTTCAACTTGAGCTGAATCTTGCGCAGATTTGCAAATGTTTCTTCTAAGTCTTGGATCAGGGTATCTTTGCTCTTGCTCTTGACCACTATGTCATCCATGTAAGCCTCTACATTTCTGTGGATCTGTGGCTCAAAAGCCGTGTGCACCACCCTTGCAAAGGTTGAGCCTGCATTCTTCAATCCAAAGGGCATGTGAATGAAGCAATATGTGCCACATGGAGTAATGAATGCAGTCTTCTCTTCATCTTCCTTGGCCATAAAAATCTGGTGGTAGCCTGAGTATGCATCAAGGAAGGAGAGCAGCTCACATCCAGCAGTGGAGTCAACAATCTGGTCAATGCGCGGCAAGGGAAATGGATCTTTGGGACATGCTTTATTCACATCAGTGAAGTCTATACACAGCCTCCACTTCCCATTGGCTTTACGCACGACAACTGGATTTGCTAACCACGTCGGATGGATCACGCCTCTAACCAGGCCCGCTGCTTCCAGCTTCTTGATCTCTTCGGCAATGAATTCTTGGCGCTCCACGGCTTGCTTCCTGACCTTCTGCTTGACGGGCCGCGCATGAGGACAAACAGCAAGCTTGTGCTCAATCACCTTCCTGGTAACGCCGGGGATGTCAGATGGTTGCCACGCAAACACATCGACATTCGCCCGCAGGAAGGCAACGAGCGCGCTTTCCTATTTGTTATCAAGTGTAGCACTGATGGTGAAGGTACCACCAGTGCCGTCCTCCTTGGCGGACACCTTCTTGGTTGCCGGTGGAGCGGCCATCCCTTTCTTGCACTTGCCGGTGGAGCTCGATGGAACGTCCTCGACGGCAGCGCAACACTCCGAAGAGGTGCGTTTGCCGGAGTGGGCCCCAGAGCACTTGCCGGACTTAGTCTTGGTCTTCTTCCCCCCGGGAGCTTCAGCGGCAAGTGTGTTGCTCTCCGCCGCGGCTGCTGCATCCCGGTATATCTTGTCGGCGCAGATAAGCGCGTCCTTCTTGTCGTCAGGGACAGAGATGACGCTTATCGGCCCCGGCATCTTGAGTACATTATAGGCGTAGTGGGAAGCTGCCATGAACTTGGCGAGGGCAGGACGTCCAAGTATCCCATTGTATGGCAATGGGATATCGACAACATCAAAGGTTATCCTCTCCGTCCTGAAGTTAAGCTCCCCGCCAAAGGTCACTGGCAGAGTAATCTTGCCCTTCGGCTTGCTCCTCCCCGGGTTTATTCCTTGGAACGAACCGGTTTCTTCGAGCTCGCCGTCTGGGATCTGGAGTTTCTTGATCACAGCCGAGGAGATCAAGTTCAGGCCGGCCCCGCCGTCAACCAACATTTTGGTGACCTTGAGGTTGCGGATGGTGGGTGAGACCAACATCGGCAAGCACCCGACCGCATTTGTGCGGTCAGGGTGATCCTCAAGATCAAAAATGATGGGCGTGCTGGACCACTTCAGCAGCCTGCGTGACTCGACGGGTGGCTCTGCTGCGTTTACTTCCCGCACCCACTGCTTGAGTTGGTGGTGGGAAGTGTGTAGAGAGGCGCCTCCGTCGACACACAGCACTTCTGTGGCCTTCTGGAACTCCTGCTCGCTGTTATCACCTTCCTCCATGTCGTTGTCGTCCTCTTCCTCCTCATCCTTGTCGCGGCCCCGGGGAGGTCGATCACCTTGCCGCTGCTTGGCCTTGCCGCGGCATCCTCCCCGGCCATTGAATGGCCGTTTCTTGCTTGGCTCTCCTCCGCCACCTTGAGCCTTCTCCTTGTCGCGCCGCTCGTATTCAGCTTTCTGCTGCTCTACGAGGTACTCGACTCGCTTGCAGTTCGAAAGGTCGTGGCCCTTGGTGCGGTGAATCTTGCAATATTGCTTGTCGGAGCCGTCCTGCTTGTCGGCTGCCGCTACAGGGGCAGGTTCCTTGCCGGAACCGCCAGCCTGTGTTGTCTTGGCGGGAGCCTCCTTGCCGGACTTCTCGACGACCAGCACCTCCTTGCTCTTCTTCTTTCTGTTGTTCCGCCGCCGGCTCTTCTTTGTCGGGGCGGCATCCTCACTGTCGCTTCCCCCTGCTCCAGCATCCTCCCCGGGGAGTCTCCTCCCCTCTTCGCCGCGCGCGCACTTGTCAGCCAGAGCGTAGAGCTCGCTGACATCTCGTATCTTGGTCATAGCCATCTCTTCCCGCATGCGACGGTTACGCACGTTCTGGTGGAACGCGCTGATAAACGTGGCGGGGTGGACGTCGGGAATATTGTGCTGCACGCGGCTGAATCGTTGAATGTACTTGCGCAGAGGTTCTCCTTCCTTCTGGGCCAAGATGTGGAGATCACTCTCCGGGCCGTGGGGTTTGTGGCCGCCCGTGAAGGCGCCAACAAACTGATGGCACAAATCTGCCCACGAAGAAATGGAGCCTTCCGGCAAGTGCATAAGCCAAGAACAGACGTTTGGCTTAAGCACCAGCGGGAAGTAGTTGGCCAATATCTTCTCGTCGCGCCCCCCGGCAGCCTGCACCGCGATGGTGTAGATGCTGAGGAACTCCGAGGGGTGCGTCTTGCCGTCGTACTTCTCGGGTACGTTGGGCTTGAAGTTTTTCATGCTGGGCCACTGGACGCGCCGCAGCTCACGGGTAAACGCAGGGCAACCTGCCGCGTACGGCAAGTCGCCTGGTTCACCGGGCGCGTGCGTGTCGACAGCGGTCCCAGCGCGCTGGTCGGATTGTCGCCGGGCTTCTCGTCGGCGCTCGATCGTCGTCCGAGCATCCTCTTGTCGCCGATCGTCACGGACTTGGCGCTGGTCCCGACGAGCCCGCGGATCCGACGACGCCGTAGAGTCGTCGTCGACGTTGATCCGGCGGGGAGGCGTCTTCTGCTTCCGCGGCGGGGAGTGCACGGTGGTTGCACCCCCGGCGGTCTTGTCGCCGTCGGCCTTCGCGTGGTCGACTTGCCGTGGCCGCGATGTCGCCGGCTGCTGCGGCGTGTCGTTGTTGGCGAAGGCAATGAGGCTTTGGATCGTCGCCCTCCAGTCTTCGGCCTTGTCTGCCGCTGGAGGGAAGTCGAGGAGCAGTTGCGCCCTTGCGAGAGCTTCTGCTGGAGAGGAGGGGAGCGGCGACGAGCGGTGCGAGGAGCGAGATATGCTCGGACTTCTAACAGGGTTAGAAGGAGCAGTCTCTCGCCCCGGCGACCGCGCCTTGCTCGTGCCAGGACGATGGCCTTGAGCATCCCGCGAGCCTCCGGTTTGTCCTTGGCCCAGCAAGTGAATGGTACCTCTTGTACCACAGCGCTGCTGGCCCGTCGTCTGCTGAGACGGACGTGGCGCGTCTACGGAGACCGAGGCCTTGGAGTTGGCCCGGTCGTCCGTCTTGTCCTTGGACTTGGCGGTGCCGTGAGTTTCCTCGCCGGCGACCACTCTTCCGCCGGCGTCTCCTCCACCCACCGTTGGTTTTGGTGGCGGGGGAATCGACGCAGAAGGGCCTGCGACCTCCGAAACCTTCTTCTTCGGGGCCATGTTGCTGTTGCTGATGAAGTTGATGAAGTTGGAGAGGTTGATGAAGAATGCGCCCGCGTGAGCACCGGATCAGGTTCGCACAACCTCGACGCCCCCTACCTGGCGCGACAAAGATGTCGGGGGAAACTGTCCGCCACTGTCGGGGGAAACTGTGCACCACGAGCACCTATGGGACCGGAGCCCCTTGTTCGTTGCGGTAAGGGAGCGGAGGGAGCACAAAGAGCAGATCGAGGAGAGCACGCGGGCAGTTTACCCAGGTTCGGGCCGCGCGGACGCGTAAAACCCTACTCCTGCTTAGATTGTATTGAGTGTTGGAGCTTGGGAGCTTGAAGAACTATCTACACCGAGCGAGAGAACTATCTAGGTTTCGAACCCTTTCTACGTTGTGCATGGGCCTCCTTTTATAGCTCAAGGGGTCACCGACAGGTGTCAACGTAGAAGAAGGGCAAAAATGTAACTTTGGTGGTAGTTGTAACAGTGCGGGAACAGTGCGTGAATAGTGGATGAACAGTGGATGATCAGTGGTCATCACCTACTTTGACAGTGGGGGACAAGAGCATTAAATGCCCGTCACCGTCGACCCCAAAAGCACCCGCCCGTGCGTCTCCGTTCGCCACGGCGGTAGCCTCGTCACCGTGGTTCGCCACCGTGTCCCCCAGGCTGCACAGCCATCCGCCACGCGTCCCTGGAAGGGCCCCAGGGCGACGCGTGGGCCGATGAGCTGGAGCGCGGGCACACAGCGTGATTTCCCCCCGGCAAGCACCTTGCCGGGGCCTTGACATTGCCGGGCCCTGAAGCTTGTCGCTCCCCGGGCCCTGCCGGGGCGCATGCTGCGCCGAGGCATGTCTTCTGAGATGCAGTCTTCTGGTCTTCCTGGCAAGCTCCTCTTGCCAGGGTCTTGTGTTAATATTATAGTCTTGAGCCTGGGACGGCCTTCCCGGCAAGCTCCACTTGCCGGGGTCTTGATCTTCTGTCTTGTATACTTTGTTTTTGAATGGTTTGATAAGGACCGGAAAGGTTTCCGGCAAGCACGTGATAGACCCTGCCGCGGGGAGCTGCTACTGCCCGTGCACGAGTTGGGGTACTGAGGTACCCCTACCTTAGTACACCGACAGGAGCCCCCGGGCCTGGGCCACACACGGTGCCGAGCGCTGTTGGGCCAGGCCCAGAACAGTGCACGGGCACGCGCGGCCCACGGCGAGCCGTAGATTCCCTTCCGCATCCGCCGCGCCCCTCCCTAACGGCACGCGTCGATTGCGGCGTCGTGGGAGAGATCGTGGCCACGTTGTTTAATGGGAAATGCGGAGCGTCCCCTACTCCTCCCTTAAAAGTAGAGGAAGCAGGGGCAGTTTCCCTCCTGCGCTTTCATTGCTTCTTCAACCTCCAGAAATCCCCCGCTGCGCTCCGCCTCCACACCTCCTCCGCAGTCTTCCGCATCTGCGGCGCCGCCGAACTCCTCGCCCCTTCCCTCGCTGATTCCGCCATGGCCCCGAAGACCGAGAAGGCGAAGGCGGAGAAGGCCAAGAAGGAGAAATCTGAGCAGGCGGCGAAGCTTGCTCTCTTGCGGAAGAGGAATGTGGTCTTCGCGCCGAGGCTCAGCGTGAGGGAGCTCTGGAACAGGTACTACCTCTTCTGGGCCAAGGAGACCAAGGCTCAACCCCGGACCAGAGTCTACCCCGTCGCTGCCAAGGATCTGCTCCCCGGCGGGTACTTCTTCTTAGCTGTCTTCTTCTACTGCGGCTTGGGCCCTCCATTCTCGGAGTTTTTCTGTGACATCATGAACACGTACAACCTCCATCTCTTAGACTTCACCCCCAACGCCATCCTTACGATGGCGGTTTTCGCACATCTGTGCGAAAACTACATAGGGATCTATCCAAACGTAGCACTCTTTCGGCATTTCTTCATGCCTAGAGTAGAGGCCGGCGCTCCCCTCTCCGGGGGTATTTCTTGGATCTTCCGCTTGAACAAGAAGGAGTCATATCTGAAAGGGGAGCTCCGCGGCAAGTGGGAGGAGTGGCGCGCAGATTGGTGTTGGATAGTGGAGGACCGGCCAGAGCCTTTCACTGCGCCGCGCACAACAGCCATAGTGCGCGGCAGGGACTGGAGCGATTTAGCCCCGGATGATGTCAAGCTCAACGCCGCCCTCGTCAGGATACTTCGTCTCCGGGTAGCCAAGTTGACCATCGGAGAGGTAGGGGTAGATTTCCTCCGCCGCCGCATTGCCCCTTTACAGGAGAGGAAAAGGCCAGCATGGGAGTTTGGCAATGCGGCGGATATTATGAGGCTGCGCCCAGGTTTGAACTTCAACTTCACGTCGTTGGAGCTGAAGGGGATGGTCCGGGAGCTTTTCAAGCACGACCCGGCCCATCCGGAGTGGTTCAGATCTCCCCGGGGAGTGGTGCCGCTGTGCAACAGCACTGCCCGGGACGCCTTGCGCGCAATGATGCCCGCGTGTGACTCTCACGGCGTCGACCCCACATGGATAGTGCCCACGCCGGATGCAATCATGAGTTTCTTCGATAACTTGGTCGAGGTGCCGAAGAACACCGAGGAGATTAAGGGTCTCACCCGGGCCACCACGGAGCGGGAGATAGCCTATATTGCTACCCGGGTGGAAGAGGCCGCCGCAGCCGCAGCGGCAGGAGACTTCGGGTTCACCGTTGACGAGGCAGAGGCCGAGGACGCGTCGTGCCAAGCCGAGGAGGCAGAGATCCGCAGACTTCTCAAGCTTCCGCCCGACGAGCTCGCCGGGGTCCCTTCTCTAAGGCATGCCGGGATTCCCGGGATCGTGAGCGAGGCCGCCGCAAGAGGCGAGGTTGCCGGAGGAAGCAGAGGTGCCGGAGGGAGCGGAGCCACCAGAGGAAGTAGGGCCGCAAGGCAGGATGCCGGACCCAGCGGGCCTGTTGGGGAGGAGGAGGAAGACACCGAGACTGAGGAAGACACCGGCGGGTCTCTAGGACTCGGCGACGACGCCTCCTCATCGTCGGAGAGCTCCTCACCTCCGGCAAGTCCAAAGCAAGCGCCGGGGAAGCGCCTCCGCAAGGCGCCCACAGCGACGAGGACGCAGGCGCCCCGACAGCAGCCTGCTCGCCGGGCGGCGCGGGCCACCAGAGCGAGCCAAGGCGCGACGGAGGCCCCCAACGCACCAGCCGCGGCGGAGACGCCCCGCGCGTCAGCCGCAACGGAGGCGCCTCGCGCACCAGCACCTAGCGGAGGGGGATCCTCTCAGAGTGGAGCAGCTGCTCCGCCTGCTCCCCGGGCCTCGGCGCCAACGGAGGCTGGGTCTTCTCAGCCCCCAGCCTCGGAGACCGCCAAGCGCCCGAGGGAGCCTTCTCCTCCCGCTCCTCGCGCGGGCGCGCCTCAGGTGGAGTTCGACTTCTCCGCCCTGAGCGACGACGACGACGAGGAAGAGGAGTAAGCACTTGTAATTTGTAGCTTCTTCAATTCTGTCTTGATCCTTTCGTTGATTATTCTGTTCTTGTTCTTGTTTTCAGGTCCCTGGCCCAGCGAGCGGCGAAGCGGGCCAAGATCCCCGTGGTCGAGGTCGACGATGACTCGCCCGTCGCGGCGACAGGGGATGCGCCGGCGACGAACTTGCCGGACCCAAGCGCTGCTCCGAGGAGCAGCCCCCAGCGCAGCCCCCAGCGTAAGTCTGGTCTTGAACTTCCTACTTGTCAGGCGCGCTTGAGGTTTTAGCTTGGTATTAACATCTTCTTGCCTTGCTTGTTTTGTTCATCTTGTGCAGAAATGGAGCCGCAGCCGCAGGAGCAACCAGAGGTTACTCCCGAGGAGCTGCAGATTCCACCCTCCCCGCCAAGGGCGAACTCCCCGGCGAGGGAGGACGTTCCGCCAAGGACGGGCTCCCCGCCAAGGGCGGGCAGCCCGACAAGGGTGGCCACCCCGCCAAGGGAGGGCACGGGCGGCCCTCCGCCAGCAGGAGCCACCGCACCACCGCCAAGGGAGGACTCCCCGGCGAGGGAGCCTGTTGTCGACGAAGTCCGCGAAGGTAAGTCTGACAGCTTCTTCTTCTTGGACTTGTCTTTTTAGATATTTGCTTGATCTTCTCTTTTCTTATTTTTCTTCTAGATCCTCCCGCGCCGGACCGGATGGAGACCGAGGCCACCAGCGAGGAGGGCGTGCAAGGCGACGGCGGCAACGCCACTGCCGCTGAGGGCATGGCAGGAGCCGACGAGCCTGCCGCGGAGGAGACTGCTCCAAACGCAGACGCCGCGGCCAGGGAGGGGGACGGCGGCCACACTGCCGGCCCGGAGGCGGCAGGAGCGTCAAGCGCTGCGCCGGCCGCCGATAAGGAGCAGTCCGGCTTTTACCTTGAGGCCCCCAATGGCGTCTTCATACAAGTGCCGTGGGGATCCTCGTCGCGAGCCCCCATGGAGGGAGAGACCTTTGATGGAGAGGTCCTCGCCTCCGCGGGGTTGAAGATCGTCGAAGCGCCTGGCGGGAGCGACGAGCCCGAGGAGGAAAAACTGCTTCGCCGGCTCCTGGCCCTTTACCGGGCCAGGCAGGCGAAGCTGGATTCCCGAGAAGCTCTCACCGCCAAGGCTGCAGCAGACTTGGAGAAGCGCGCCGCGGAACTCCGCGCTGCCAACCAAGCGGCCCTCTGCGACTTGGCGGAGGAGCGCGAGAGGCTTGCCGGAGAGCAGCAGGAGTTTCTTCTGGAAAAAGCTGAGGCCGAGGAGCAGCAGCGCCTAGTTGGTGAAGAGCTGTCCCGGCGAGAAGGAGCGCTCAACCAGCGGAAGGTTGAGCTCGACGCGCATGACGACGAGCTCACCGCCCGGGAGCAGACTATGAAGGAGGCGAAGGAAGCCGCAATCGCCGCGGAGAACGCCAAGAAGGACCTTGAAGCTAAGGTGGCGCAGCTGGAGGAGTACCTGAAGGCGAGCACGAAGAGGTTCACTGCGCTCAACATAGAGCGCGAGAAAGACGCCCATACCAACTCCAAGCTTCAGGTACGCCTCTCCAAGCAGGGCGACGAGCTCAAAGCCGCCAAGGACTCAATTGCTGATCTTGAGTTGAAGGTCTCCACGCTGAGAGATTCACTCGACGCCGCCCGGGACCGCGAGACTAAGTTGAAGGAGGAGGTTCGCAAGGAGCGGGAGCTGGTGGAGAGCACTGCCACTTCCGCGAACCTCTTCAACCAGGCGGTGGAGCAATGGACGGAGGAGCTGGTCGCCTCCGCCGCCAACATCGACAAGGAGCTGATGGCGCTGAGGGTTGAACACCTTGTGTACTCTCCGGACCCAAATCTCCCCCACAGCGCCAAGCTCAGTCTTTTCTTCAGAGGGATCGCGCCGGCGCTCGCACGTCTGTAGCAGAAGCTCCCCGCGCAGCTGGCCGAGGAGTCGCGCCAGCTCTGCGCGGGTACCTTGGAGCGTGTCCTGACCAAGATTGTCTACCGCAACCCCGGTATAAATCTCGTCAACGTCCTCCGCAGCTTGCCGGTCGATGCAGACCAGGAGGCACTGAAGACGCAGGTCGCCCACATCATCGCCAAGGTGAACAAGATCTCCAGGCGTGAAGGCGACCGCGTAGACTAGGCCTCCTTCTTTCTATTTCCTTTGTTGCTGCATAGCGTGCCATGAACATAAATCTATTAGTCATTGCGACAAGTTATCCCTTGTAATATATTATCTTATTTTGATCAATCGATGCTGTGTTATCTCCCTTGCTTTGGTCCTTTACTTTGTATGCTTTTTAACCCTACGCTTCTAGGGAACTCGCCGGCAAGGGATCCTTGCCGTGAGCGCTGAGTGCTGGACTCTGAGCAGCCTACTGGCAAAGGCCTTACCGGCAAGCAACCTTACCGCAGCTAGCCGCAACGCACTTAGCTTGCTGAGCGAACTCGAAAACGAAGTAAGGGCGCGACACTTGTCGCAGCTCACTTAAGTCGTTGAGCGTACTCGAAAACAAGGTAAGGGTGCGTCCAGCCACGGGTAGGTTCCTCCGCGCACAGGTTTTCCATACAAAGTGTGGTTGTTCAAGGAAGATAACTAAAATTTAAAAATTTGAACTGCTCAAATTCTGGTAACTTAGCTTTCATATATTGCTTGTTTCCCCGACAAGGCTTCTCTTTCTTGAACAGCACTCGGTTCATTCTCTTGTTTCCCCGACAAGGCTTCTCTTTCTTGAACAGCACTCGGTTCATTCTCCATCTCCTTCCCCCCGGCAAACTTGTGCGCGAGGAACATTCCTTCTGCTTAAGAGGGAAAGAAAAAGAGGAGGGCAAACAAGTGTAGGGCCTTTCGGCGTGATACTGCTTACCGGGTACGCGTGTTGCACAAGATGCCAAACAATGCATGCAAATAACGAAGAAAAGCATGGAAAAGGCAAATAGTGCAAAACACAAAAGCTTTACTGATGCACGGGATCTGCGCCTGGCTTTGTAAAAAGGATTACATGCAACAGCGGCAAGACTCGTACAAAAGGTGGTTGCCGGAGCGGATCACGGCAACCGCGCCTTATGGGTGAAACTTTTGAAGATGCTCTATGTTCCAGGAGTTGCTCACCGGTAAGCCTTCTTCGGTCTCAAGGCGGACAGCGCCAGGCCTTGTGACTTGTCTCACCCGATAAGGGCCTTCCCACTTCGGCGTCAACTTGTTGGAATTCTTGGCGGACTGAACACGCCAAAGAACAAGGTCGCCTTCCTCGAGACTCCTGGCCTTAACCTTGCGGCTATGATAGCGGCGCAAGGCTTGCTGGTATCGAGCAGCTCGTACAACAGCCTGGAGACGTTCCTCCTCGAGGAGCAACGCATCATCTTGTCGCAGTTGCTCTTGCTCGAGCTCGTCATAAGCGAGCACTCGAGGAGATCCGTATACGAGTTCCGTGGGGAGAACTGCCTCTGCTCCATAGACAAGAGCAAAGGGTGTCTGTCCGGTGGCTCGATTTGGCGTCGTTCTGATTGACCAAAGAGCCGCCGGCAACTCCTCTATCCAGTTTCTTCCGCACTTGTGTAGCCTGTCAAAGGTCCTTGTCTTGAGTCCGCGCAGCACTTCAGCATTTGCCCTCTCCGCTTGACCGTTGCTCCTCGGGTGAGCAACAGAAGCGAAGCAGACCTTGGCGCCAAGGTCTTGGACGTATTGCATGAAGGTGCGACTAGTGAATTGCGTGCCGTTGTCGGTGATGATCCTGTTAGGGATTCCGAAACAGCAAACAATCGACCTGAAGAACCTGACCGCTGACTGTGCCGTCACCTTTCTCACCGGTTCCACTTCTGGCCACTTTGTGAACTTGTCGATTGCAACGTACATGTACTCAATGCCCCCGACAGCACGGGGGAAGGGGCCGAGGATATCGAGCCCCCAGACCGAGAAGGGCCAGGACAAAGGGATCGTCTGGAGAGCTTGAGCTGGCTGATGAATTTGTTTGGCCTGGAACTGGCACGCTTCACACTTGGTTACTTGTGCAGTTGCATCTTGGAGGGCTTCTGGCCAGAAGAAACCTTGCCGGAATGCCTTCCCGACAAGTGCCCTTGCGCCAATGTGGTGGCCACATATGCCTCCATGTATCTCTGCCAACAACTTCTGTCCATCTTCTCTGGAAATGCACTTCAACCTGACACCATTGAGTCTTCTTCTGTACAGTTCGTTGTCTATGAACTGGTACATACTTGACTGCCTGGTTATCTTCTCTATCTCTTCTGGGTCGTCGGGAAGTTCTCCAGTTTGCAGAAAACGGACGATCTGCTGCGCCCATGCCGGAGCCCGAGGCTCAACGACAAGGACTGAAGGCATGAGGGCCGCTGTGGGAACCCCAGATTCTACGGCAAGAACCTCTGGTTCTGCCGGAGCTGATGGTCCCCCGGCAAGCTCGCCGGGGCGAGGCTTGTCGGGAACGCTTGCTTCAACTGTACAGACCCTAGGATCTGCAGGAGCGAACTGTTCCTCAGCGTTCTGGTCGTTGATCTTGGGAACCTTGGTGGCGGCTTCGGGAAGATCCGCCGGCAAGTAATCGCCGGAGACCAACTTTCTCTTCTTACTTTTCCCAACTAATGGTGTAACGGATGGTGAGTCAGCTTGAGCAGGAAGGTCCCTGGTTCCACAGGTAACTTCATCGCAGCACACTTTGAAAGGCCATCTGCAATGTCATTCTGAGCTCTTGGAACGTGCTCCATTTGCAGACCTTCAAAGTGTTCTTCAAGCTTCCTCACTTCATCTACATAAGCTTCCATCAAAGGGCTCTGGTAGCTCTTGTTAATTTGTCGGACCACCAACTGAGAATCTCCCCGCACAATCAGCTTCTTGATCCCAAGTTCGGCCGCAATCCTGAGGCCGGCAAGCAAGCCTTCATACTCAGCAGTATTGTTTGTCGCTTGCTCCCTGGGAAAGTGCATCTGGATAACATACTTGAGGTGCTCTCCGGTGGGCGCTATGAGTACCACGCCGGCACCGGCGCCTTGCGGCGAGAAGGCACCATCAAAGTACATTACCCATTCACTTGTCGCTTCTTGTACGGGTACACTTGTCTCTGGAGCTTCTTCATCGGCTGTTGGGGTCCATTCAGCTATGAATTCTACCAAAGCTCGGCTCTGGATAGTTGAAGTACTCTCAAACTTGAGACCAAAGCTTGACAGCTCTAGTGCCCACTCGACGATCCTGCCTGTTGCTTCTGGATTCTGCAATATCCTCTTCAACGGAAAGCGAGTGACCACTGTTATCTCATGTGCTTGGAAGTAATGGCGCAGCTTTCTCGAGGCCATGAGGAGGCCGAAAAGCAACTTCTGCACCCCGGAGTATCTTGATCTAGCCCCCTGCAAGAGGGAACTCACGAAATACACCGGGCGTTGCACCATCTTCTTCCGCACTTCTCCTTGTTCCTGCGCAGAGTTGTCCTCGTCGGGGCCAGAGCTTGTCGGAGCAGTCCCCTGCTTGTCGCTGGATTCGCTTGTCGGTGGTGTAGACTCTTCCTCTGCCTCCCTCTCCGCTACCAACGCAGCACTAACCACTTGATTGGTTGCCGCTAAGTACAGCAGCAACTTCTCTTGTGGCCTAGGTGCGACAAGTATTGGAGTGGAGGATAGGTATCGCTTCAAGTCCTGTAGCGCTGCCTCCGCTTCCGGAGTCCATTTCATAGCACCCGCCTTCTTCAAGATTTTGAAGAAAGGTAGGGCGCGCTCTGCAGACTTTGAAATGAACCTACTGAGGGCAGCTACACAACCTGCAAGTCTCCTCACGTCCTTGACGCGCTTCGGGGCTTCGATTTGCTTGATGGCTTTTATCTTGTCGGGATTGGCTTCAATCCCCCTCTGGGACACAAAGAACCCGAGAAGCTTGCCGGAGGGGACTCCGAAGACGCACTTCTCGGGGTTCAACTTAAGCTGGATCTTGCGCAGGTTCTCAAAAGTTTCTTCTAAATCTTGGATCAGTGTATCTTTGCTCTTGCTCTTCACCACTATGTCATCCATGTAGGCTTCTACATTTCTGTGGATCTGTGGCTCGAAAGCAGTGTGCACCACCCTTGCAAAGGTTGAGCCTGCATTCTTCAACCCAAAGGGCATGCGTATGAAGCAATATGTGCCGCATGGAGTGATAAATGCAGTCTTCTCTTCGTCTTCCTTGGCCATGAATATCTGGTGGTAGCCTGAATATGCATCAAGGAAAGAGAGCAGCTCACATCCGGCGGTGGAGTCAACAATCTGGTCAATACGCGGCAAGGGAAATGGATCCTTGGGACATGCTTTATTCACATCAGTGAAGTCTATACACAGTCTCCACTTCCCGTTGGCCTTACGCACGACAACTGGATTTGCTAACCACGTGGGATGGATCACGCCTCTAACCAGGCCTGCTGCTTCTAGTTTCTTGATCTCTTCGGCAATGAATTCTTGGCGCTCCACGGCTTGCTTCCTGACCTTCTGCTTGACGGGCCGCGCATGAGGACAAACAGCAAGCTTGTGCTCAATTACCTTCCTGGGAACGCCGGGGATGTCAGATGGTTGCCATGCAAACACATCAACATTCGCCCGCAGGAAAGCAACGAGCGCGCTTTCCTATTTGCTGTCAAGCGTAGCACTGATGGTGAAGGTACCACCAGTGCCGTCCTCCTTGGCGGACACCTTCTTGGTTGCCGGTGGAGCGGCCATCCCCTTCTTGCACTTGCCGGTGGAGCTCGATGGGACGTCCTCGACGGCAGCGCAGCACTCCGAAGAGGTGCGTTTGCCGAAGTGGGCCCTAGAGCACTTGCCGGACTTGGTCTTGGTCTTCTTCCCCCCGGGAGCTTCAGCGGCAAGTGTGTTGCTCTCCGCTGCCGCTGCTGCATCCCGGTATATCTTGTCGGCGCAGATAAGCGCGTCCTTCTTGTCGCCATGGACAGGGATGACGCTTATCGGCCCCGGCATCTTGAGTACATTGTAGGCGTAGTGGGAAGCTGCCATGAACTTGGCGAGGGCAGGACGTCCAAGTATCCCATTGTATGGCAATGGGATGTCGGCAACATCGAAGGTTATCCTCTCCGTCCTGAAGTTAAGCTCCCCGCCAAAGGTCACTGGCAGAGTTATCTTCCCCTTGGGCTTGCTCCTTCCCGGGTTTATTCCTTGGAACGAACCGGTCTCTTCGAGCTCGCCATCTGGGATCTGGAGTTTCTTGATCACAGCTGAGGAGATCAATTTCAGGCCGGCCCCGCCGTCAACCAATATTTTGGTGACCTTGAGGTTGCGGATAGCTGGCGAGACCAACATCGGCAAGCACCCGACCGCAGTGGTTCGGTCAGGGTGATCCTCAAGATCAAAAATGATGGGCGTGCTGGACCACTTCAGCAGCCTGCGCGACTCAACGGGCGGCTCTGCTGCGTTTACCTCCCGTACCCACTGCTTGAGTTGGCGGTGGGAAGTGTGCAGAGAGGCGCCTCCGTCGACGCACAGCACTTCTGTGGCCTTCTGGAACTCCTGCTCGCTGTTATCACCTTCCTCCATGTCGTCGTCATCCTCTTCCTCCTCGTCCTTGTCACGGCCCCGGGGAGGTCGATCACTTTGCCGCTGCTTGGCCTTGCCGCGGCGCCCTCCCCGGCCATTGAATGGCCGCTTCTTGCTTGGCTCTCCTCCGCCACCTTGGGCCTTCTCCTTGTCGCGGCGCTCGTATTCAGCTTTCTGCTGTTCTACGAGGTACTCGACGCGCTTGAAGTTCGAAAGGTCATGACCCTTGGTGCGGTGGATCTTGCAATATTGCTTGTCGGAGCCGTCCTGCTTGTCGGCTGCCGCTACAGGGGCAGGCTCCTTGCCGGAGCCGCCAGCCTGTGCTGTCTTGGCGGGAGCCTCCTTGCTGGACTTCTCGACGACCAGCACTTCCTTGCTTTTCTTTCTCCTGTTGTTTCGCCGCCGGCTCTTCTTTGCCGGGGCGGCATCTTCACTGTCGCTTCCCCCTGCGCCAGCGTCCTCTCCGGGGAGTCTCCTCCCCTCTTCGGCACGCGCGCACTTGTCAGCCAGAGCATAGAGCTCGCTGACATCCCGTATCTTGGTCATAGCCATCTCCTCCCGCATGCGACGGTTACGCACGTTCTGGTGGAACGCGCTGATAACCGCGGCGGGGTGGACGTCGGGGATATTCTGCTGCACGCGGCTGAATCGTTGGATATACTTGCGCAGGGGCTCTCCTTTCTTCTGGGCCAAGATGTGGAGATCACTCTCCTGGCCGTGGGGTTTGTGGCCGCCCGTGAAGGCGCCAACAAATTGATGGCACAAATCTGCCCACGAAGAAATAGAGCCTTCCGGCAAGTGCATAATCCAAGAACGAACGTTTGGCTTAAGCACCAGCGGGAAGTAGTTCGCCAGTATCTTCTCGTCGCGCCCCCCGGCAGCCTGCACAGCGATGGTGTATATGCTAAGGAACTCCGAGGGGTGCGTCTTGCCGTCGTACTTCTCGGGTACGTGAAGTTTTTCACGCTGGGCCACTGCACACGCCACAGCTCACGGGTGAACGCAGGGCAGCCTGCCACGTACGGCAAGTCGCCTGGTTCACCGGGCGCGTGTGTGTCGACAGCGGTCCCAGCGCGTTGATCTGATTGTCGCCGAGCTTCTCGGCGGCGCTCGATTGTTGTCCGAGCGTCTTCTTGTCGCCGGTCGTCAAGGACCTGGCGCTGGTCCCGACGAGCCCGCGGATCCGACGACGCCGTGGAGTCGTCGTCGACGTTGATCCGGCGGGGAGGTGTCTTCTGCTTCCGCGGCGGGGAGTGCACGGTGGTCGCACCCCCGGCGGTCTTTTCTCCATCAGCCTTCGTCTTCTCGACTTGCCGCGGCCGCGATGTCGCCGGCTGCTGCGGCGTATCGTTGTTGGCGAAGGCGATGAGACTTTGTATCGTCGCCCTCCAGTCTTCGGCTTTATCAGCCGCTGGAGGGAAGTCGAGGAGCAGTTGCGCTCTTGCGAGCGCTTCTGCTGGAGAGGAGGGGAGCGGGGGCGAGCGGTGCGAGGAGCGGGATATGCTGGGACTCCTAACAGGGTTAGAAGGAGCAGTTTCCCGCCCCGGCGACCGCGCCTTGCTCGTGCCAGGACGGTGGCCTTGAGCATCCCGCGAACCTCCGGTTTGCCCTTGCCCCGGCAAGCGGATGGTACCTCCTGTACCACGGCGCTGCTGGGTTGTCGTCTGCTGAGATGGACGTGGCGCATCTACGGACACCGAGGCTCGGTCGTCCGTCTTGTCCTTGGATTTGGTGGTGCCGCGAGTTTCCTCGCCGGCGACCACCCTTCTGCCGGCGTCTCCTCCACCCACCGTCGATTCTGGTGGCGGTGGAACAGACGCAGATGGGCCTGCGACCTCCGAGGCTTTCTTCTTCGGGGCCATGCTGTTGTTGCTGGAGTTGATGGAGCTGGAGAGGTTGATGAAGATTGCGCCCGCGTGAGCGCCGGATCAGGTTCGCACAACCTCGACGCCCCCTACCTGGCGCGCCAAAGATGTCGGGGGAAACTGTCCACCACGAGCACCTATGGGACCGGAGCCCCTTGTTCGTTGCGGTAAGGGAGCGGAGGGAGCACGAAGAGCAGATCGAGGAGAGCACGCGGGCAGTTTACCCAGGTTCGGGCCGCGCGGACGCGTAAAACCCTACTCCTGCTTAGATTGTATTGAGTGTTGGAGCTTGGGAGCTTGAAGAACTATCTACACTGAGCGAGAGAACTGTCTAGGTTTCGAACCCTTTCTACGTTGTGCATGGGCCTCCTTTTATAGCTCAAGGGGTCACCGACAGGTGTCAACGTAGAAGAAGGGCAAAAATGTAACTTTGGTGGTAGTTGTAACAGTGCGGGAACAGTGCGTGAATAGTGGATGAACAGTGGATGAACAGTGGTCATCACCTACTTTGACAGTGGGGGACAAGAGCATTAAATGCCCGTCACCGTCGACCCCAAAAGCACCCGCCCGTGCGTCTCCGTTCGCCACGTCGGTAGCCTCGTCACCGTGGTTCGCCACCGTGTCCCCCAGGCTGCACAGCCATCCGCCACGCGTCCCTGGAAGGGCCCCAGGGCGACGCGTGGGCCGATGAGCTAGAGCGCGGGCACACAGCGTGATTTCCCCCCGGCAAGCACCTTGTCGGGGCCTTGACCTTGCCGGGCCCTGAAGCTTGTCGCTCCCCGGGCCCTGCCGGGGCGCATGCTGCGCCGAGGCATGTCTTCTGAGATGCAGTCTTCTGGTCTTCCTGGCAAGCTCCTCTTGCCAGGGTCTTGTGTTAATATTATAGTCTTGAGCCTGGGACGGCCTTCCCGGCAAGCTCCACTTGCCGGGGTCTTGATCTTCTGTCTTGTATACTTTGTTTTTGAATGGCTTGATAAGGACCGGAAAGGTTTCCGGCAAGCACGTGATAGACCCTGCCGCGGGGAGCTGCTACTGCCCGTGCACAAGTTGGAGTACTGAGATACCCCTACCTTAGTACACCGACAGCCACGAACACCTATGGGACCGGAGCCCCTTGTACGTTGCGGTAAGGGAGCGGAGGGAGCACATAGAGCGGATCGGAGAGCACACGCGGGCAGTTTACCCAGGTTCGGGCCGCGCGGACGCGTAAAACCCTACTCCTGCTTGGTTTGTATTGAGTTTGTGAGCTCGGGAGCTTGAAGAGCTAGCTACCCCGAGCAAGAGAGCTATCTAGGTTCCGAACCCTTTCTACGTTGTGCATGGGCTTCCTTTTATAGCTCAAGGGGTCACCGACAGGTGTCAACGTAGAGGAGGGCAAAAAAGTAACTTTGGTGGTAGTTGTAATAGTGCGGGAACAGTGCATGAACAGTGATCTTCACCTAACCTTGACAGTGGGGGACAAGGGCATTAAATGCCCGTCACCGTCGACCCCAAAAGCACCCGCCCATGCGTCTCCGCTCGCCACGGCGGTAGCCTTGTCACCGTGGAGTTCCACCGTGTCCCCCAGGCTGCACAGCCATCCGCCACGCGTCCCTGGAAGGGCCCCAGGGCGACGCGTGGGCCGATGAGCTGGAGCGCGGGCACACAGCGCAGGCTCCCCCCAGCAAGCACCTTGCCGGGGTCTTGATCTTGCCGGGCCCGGTAGCTTGTCGCTCCCCGGGCCCTGCCGGGGCGCAGGGTGCGCCGAGGCATGTCTTCTGAAATGCATTCTTCTGGTCCTCCTGGCAAGCTCCTCTTGCCAGGGTCTTGTGTTAATATGATAATCTTGAGCTTGGAGTAGCCTTCCCGGCAAGGTCTACTTGCCGGGACCTTGACCTTCTAACTTGTATACTTTGTTTTTAAATGGCTTTATAAGGACCGGAAAGGTTTTCGGCGAGCACGTGGTAAACCCTGCCGCGGGAAGCTGCTACTGCCCGTGCACAAGTTGGGGTACTAAGGTACCCCTATCTTAGTACACCAACATAGGATTTAACCGTCGCTGATGATCAATAACAGGTTTAGCATTTTCTTCCAATTTTATCTTGTGTTGGCATATAGTAGGACTAATGCCCTTAAGATCATCCAGAGTATATCCAATAACAGCACGATGCTTCTTCGGAGTTTTCAATAATTTTTCTTCTTCCTGCTCTGAAAGGTTAGCACTTAATAACAGGATATATCTTCTTTTCATCAAGATAAACATACTTAAGATTATCAGGTAAAGGTTTAAGTTCAAACACGGGATCACCCTTAGGTGGAGGAGGATCCCCTAGGATTTCAACAGGCAAGTTATTTTTCACTACGGGCCCCTGATTAAGGAATATTTCATATATTTCCCTTCTCTCATTTATATGCATATCATTCTCATGGTCTAACAAGTATTGTTCTAAAGGATCATTAGGAGGCACAGCAATAGAAGCAAGACCGATAATTTCATCCTTACTAGGTAGTTCTTTATCAAGGGGTTGTCTACAGAATTTAGCAAAGTTAAAATCATGAGACATATCCCCTAGTCCAACAGTAACAATGTCTTTTACGCAGTCTATCTTAGCATTAACAGTATTCAAGAAGGGTCTACCAAATATAATGGGACAAAATTCATCTTGTGGGGAACTAAGAATAAGAAAATTAGCAGGGTATTTAACCTTCCCACACAAGACTTCAACATCTCTAACAATCCCAACTGGTGAAATAGTGTCTCTATTAGCTAGCTTATTAATAGTAACATCAATCCCTTCCAACTCAACAGCTGCAATATCTTGCATAATTTCTCGATATAAGGTAAGAGGGATAATACTCGCACTAGCACCCACGTCACATAAACCATGATAACAATGATCTCCTATCTAACAAAGATAACAGGCAAGCCTACGACAGGTCTATGTTTATTCCTAGCATTGGGTTTGGCTATTCTAGCAGACTCTTCTCGGAGGTAAATAACATGTCCATCTAATTTCTACCAAGAGATCTTTAACCATAGCAACACTAGGTTCAACTTTAATTTGCTCAGAGGGTGTAGGTGTTCTAGTATTACTTTTACGAACTACAGTTGAAGCTTGGGCATGATCTTTTATCCTAACAGGGAAAGGTGGTTTCTCAATATAAGCAGTAGGAATTATGGGATCAACATTATAAGTGATAGTCTTTTCTTGAACTTTAATAGGTTCAACTACTTTTACTTCAATAGGGGGATGGTATTTGAACCACTTCTCCTTGGGGAGATCAACATGAGTAGCAAATGATTCACAGAAAGAAGCTACTATCTCACAGTCAAGTCCATATTTAGTGCTAAACTCACGGAAAACATCGGTATCCATAAAAGCTTTAACACAATCAAACTTAGGGGTCATACCTGACTCCTTACATTCGTCGAGATCCCAATCCTCAGAGTTGCGTTTAATTCTTTCCAATAAATCCAATTTGAAATCAACAGTCTTCATCATAAAAGAGCCAGAACAAGAATTATCGAGCATGGTGCCGTTATTGAGAGAAAGCCGAGCATAAAAATTTTGAATGATCATTTTTCTTGAGAGCTCATGATTGGGGCATGAATATAACATTGACTTAAGCCTCCCCCAAGCTTGAGCGATGCTTTCCCCTTCGCGAGGCCAGAAATTATAAATATAATTACTATCACAATGAACCTGGTGCATAGGGTAGAACTTCTGATCAAATTCCAACTTCAGACGATTATAGTTCCATGATCCAATATCATCACATAGCCTAAACCATGTCAATGCATCTCCCTTCAAAGATTAAGGGAAGGCCTTCTTCTTGATAACATCCTCGGGCATACCCGCAAGCTTAAATAATCCACAAACTTCATCCACATAGATTAGGTGTAACTCGGGATGCAGTGTTCCATCTCCTGTAAAAGGATTTTCAAGCAGTTTCTCTATCATACCCGAAGAAATTGCAAAGAAAACATTTTCAGTAGGTGAAGTAGGTTGAGGAGCAACTCTTTGCTCTTCTGATCGGGGTGAAGATACTGCGAACAAGCCACTCAAAGGATTTTGATCCATAGTAACAAGTGACTATAAATTTCAGCACACTATATAAATTTTTCCTTACCAAAGGCGCTTCACTCTCCAGCAACGGCGCTAGAAAAGGGTCTTGATGACCCACAAGTGCAGGGGATCTATCGTAGTCCTTTCGATAAGTAAGAGTGTCGAACCCAACGAAGAGCAGAAGGAAATGATAGGCAGTTTTCAGTAAGGTATTTTCTGCAAGCACTGAAATTATAGGTAACAGATAGTTTTGTGATAAGGTAATTGGTAGCAAGTGACAAAAGGTAAAAGTGAATAAGGTGCAACAAGGTGGCCCAATCCTTTCTGTAGCAAAGGACAAGCCTGGAAAAACTCTTATATAAAGGAAAGCGCTCCCGAGGACACATGGGAATTGTCGTCAAGCTAGTTTTCATCACGATCATCTGATTCGCGTTTGGTACTTTGATAATTTGGTATATATGTGGGTGGACTGGTGCTTGGGTGCTGTCCTTACTTGGACAAGCCTCCCACTTATGATTAACCTCTAATGCAAGCATCCGCAATTACAAAAGAAGTATTAAGGTAAACCTAACCATAGCCTGAAACATATGGATCCAAATCAGCCCCTTACGAAGCAACGCATAAACTAGGGTTTAAGCTTCTGTCACTCTAGCAACCCATCATCTACTTATTACTTCGCAATGCCTTCCTCTAGGCCCAAATAATGGTGAAGTTTCATGTAGTCGACGTTCACATGATGCTACCTCTTGAGCTTGCATTGTATTCCCTCGAAGAGGAAAGGGAGATGCAGCACAGTCGCATAAGTATTTCCCTCAGTTTTTGAGAACCAAGGTATCAATCCAGTAGGAGACCACGCGCCAGTCCCTCGCACCTGCACAAACGAATAAGAAGTTTGCAGCCAACGTGATAAGGGGTTGTCAATCCCTTTACGGTCACTTACGATAGTGAGATTTGATAGAGATGATAATTATATTTTTGGTATTTTTGGTATAGAAACGGGAAGTAAAGAAAGCAAATAAACAACGGCAACAGAAATTGACGGGAAAGTAATATGATAAAGATAGACCTGGTGTCACACCCTGCATTTTGTAACATGTCTTTTGCATCAATGAAGCATGAAAATTTGGACCAGCAAATTTTTTTTGGCATCATTTGACTTTTATTTGGAATTGAGTTTTCTTCCTATGTTTTTCATGTGCTCATTAAAGTCAACTATTACCTCTTGTAGAATTCATCTCCATACCCAAAACTTCTGCCCAATGATCATACCAAGTGTTTATAGCAGTATAGTATTTTCTTATAAAATTAATTTGGCCAAAATGTATTTTAAAATTTTAGTATTCCAAAAACCCCTGAATTGAGGTTTGCACTGCAAGTGCTTGATTTAGGGTGAGAAAACTATTTCAAAAAGTATATTTGAGACCTAGTAGTCATAGGACTCCCAAAAACCACAAAAGTATAATTTTAAAAATTATTTTCCTATTTTTATTTAAAAGCTTTTTCTTAAGGCCAGAAATGGTCTTTAATAGGGAAAAATTATTAAAGTATTTCAAAAATATTTGCCAAAATTCAGGGAAATTCATAGGACATATATTGTCCATATATAAGAGTTTCAACACTTGGTCATGCTCAAAATAATGGGCTAATCCCTCTAAAACCCTTTCTGGATATTTCAAGCTTTTGAAATATTTACAAAGGAAATATTCTCTAAAAATTCCAGGGAAATTCTATCATGTCATATATGACATATTTGATGATCTTGCCAAGCCCCATGCCTTGGGAAGCAAGAAAACATCCTCAAAACCCTTCAAAACCATTATGTCCATATCTGAAGTTTGAGCAACTTTACATTGCCAAACTTGTCCAAATGCTCTCAAACTTGGTGCACATGCTAGAATGGCCTAATAAGGCATCTAGACCAAATTGCACAAGATTTGGAGTAGGGCAACTTGATCAGAATACCCCAAAACCATTTCTGTTCAAATTGAAATTTGAACAACTTTACATTACCAACTTTTTATCTGGAGCTTCAAACTTTGTGGGCATGATCATAACCCCAAATGATGAAACTACACCAAGTGGTGCATCAAGGGGAGATGATTAGCTTGACTTAAACATGATGAAGCCATTTCTGTTGATTTCTAGGGTTCACCAAAGTTACATTGGCTAGTTTCTTCAAATGAGCCCAAATTTGGTGAAACACCCTATTTCCATATGACATTTAATCATGTCAAGTGTCATGGCTAGTGAAGATCTTTAGCTTGCCCAAAACTTGATCAAACACCTTCTGCTATTTTACCAAAACCATCATCTTGACCTCTTTTACTATTTACTTTTGCTTCAACTTTCTACCACAGTTTCACCTAGTTACATTCTACCTCCAGTAACTCCCCCATGTCCACAGCTCCATGATTAAGGGGTGAAAACCCTAAGTTACCTTGCTGGACAGCTAAATTCTACCCATCTACTAACTTCACTCCTCCCTCGCTGATCACCCAAAGCATCCAAGGCCACATCTGAGTTGTTTTACTTCGTGCTGGACCCCCCAGACACGGCGGACACGCCCAGTGAGCCAACGGCATGCCGTGGCATGCGATAAGCACGCTCCAGAGCGCGCTACAGTGCGCACCCGCACTGTAGTTTCGCCCAATCCCTCGCCTCCAACCACCTCGTGCTCCCCCCTCGCGCCAACTGATGCACCTCGGCGTCCGCGACTCTCCCCGGCGCTGTCCCCCTCCTCCTTCTCCCTCCAGTGGCCGCCCTCGCACGCGCGCTGGCCGCCCGCGAGCTCCAACCTCTGGCCTCACACGCGCGCGCCCTCTGGAGCATTCCCCGCTCCTCCTCTTCCCTCTACTAGGCGTAGACCTCATCCATGATCGTCCCCGACTCGAACACGAGCGCCTGCATGGCCTCTGGCCTCGCCCGTGACCTCGCCAACGCACGAGTCCACGGTGGACCGGGGCTCGGCTATATAAGCACGCCTCAAACCTCTCCAACAGCACCCATCACCTGCCCACACCCCCTCAAGCACACCAGCACCACCCACTCGCCCTCAGAGAGCCTCAGTGCTCGGGATAGACCGGAGATCTCGCGGTACAGCCTCCCTCCGCCACAACTCTAGCTCGATCTGGAGCCACCAGACCTCACTGACTCGTTCCCCTCTTTCTCCCACTCCTATTGCAGCCCGGAGCGAGCCAGCCAGGACCCTCCCGACGCTCCTCCGCCGGAAGTCGTCGCCGCCGGCGAACCAGTCCCCTCTGGCGGCCAACTCCAGCACCACTACATCCGCGACTCCTCCCTGAGCACGACCGTGCCCTCAGTTTGCCCCGCCGTGCCCGGAATCGCCGCCCCTCTGGCCGTGAGGTTCAAGATGACAGGCGGGCCCCGCCTGTCATCCTCACCTCCCTCTCGCTCCCCTCTCTGCCACTGACCGCCGGGCCCCGCCCGTCAGGTTTAAAAAACCTGGCGCGCGCGCGCTGGTGCTCGTGCGGTGGGCTATTCGCCCTGGGCCGTACACTGTGGCCGTTCTGGCCCAGTGGCATAGGGCCTTTTCTCTTTTTCTTTTTCTGTGATTATTTCAAATAATTTCACAGAAATAAATATTTGTCCAAATGAATTAATTCCAGCTCCTAAAAACTTGTAAAAATCCAACCTATTTAATGGTGTCACTTTCACACATATCCATGAACCTTTTCTGTTCTGTTCAAATTTAAATTCATATTTGAACAATAAAACTTCTGTTCAAAAATCCTTATATTCCATTCTGCCACTCCAAAACTCAAACTAAGAATTTTTGCCATCTTAGTTTTCCCTCTAGTATTTAACAAAAATAAGTTGACATTTTTATAAGCACTTTGATTTTTCTGTTTTTATTGTGGTCTTATTTTCCCGTTGTTATTTTGCGACGATTAGATACCGTATTTGATGAGGTTGCTGAAGAAGAAGGTGGGGAAGGATTTGAAGACTTTGAAGACCAAGCCAATCCAGGCAAGCAGCCCTTTGACCATGTACACTTGTGTTCTTCGGAACCCGTTTGTTTCCGGATGCATGATGATAAGAGTTACGGTGGTAACCTAGTTTAAAACCACCATATGATGCATGCTTTACTCTTGATCTTGCTATGTGCTAGATGCAATGCAAATGGTTAGTAGTGATGCTTAGTGATGCATGTGTGCCATGAAACCTTCGTGGATGCATTCTTTTCATAAACCCCATCGGGTGCCCCTAATGCCCGAGGGTGATATTGAGTTAGGTCATCACTTGAGGAAGAAGTGATGTGCCGGTAAAAATCTTGTGCATGGGTGAAATAATGGATTAGTTTTGGTGTGACTACCATCCCAACCAAATATGTGCAACCACTCTACCCCTTATGGGACGGGGTGTTATTGATTACTTAGGCCGATACTACCATGGTGCCCGCATTACTAGTGACGGGAAGACTTGAGGTCTTTCCCGGGACGGGGTCGTGCTTGGATAAGACGACCATGACTGTTTTCACAGGGCACCGGACACACCGTTGGTCCCTTCGTGTACGCGTGACATTGAAAATAGGGCAAGTCCCATGATCTATTGTTTGTACTCGAGGGCTGTGCACCAACGAGTGGACTCTATGTTAGTGTCGTCTAAGGAAAGATAATGACCGGGTGCTTCCCCCGAGTACTTGAGGTGCTGCGGGATCGTGGGTGACACGAAAGCTTCCCAGATCTTGTGGGTAAAGTGCGCAACCTTTGCAGAGTGTAAAACTATTCGAATAGTCGTGTCCACGGTCATGGACAGTTGGGTGGTGCTACTTAAACTATGTCCAGAATTTTACTACATCGGTGAAAGTATGTGTCTGCGATGAGTCAAGGTGGTGACTCGACTCGTGACATGAATTCTATTCATGTTGATATCGGTAACCTGCTCTCGAGGTTACGTGAATTTATTGATGCATATACTTGA
The DNA here is from genome assembly GCA_902687465.1 of Secale cereale. NCBI lineage: Eukaryota > Viridiplantae > Streptophyta > Magnoliopsida > Poales > Poaceae > Secale > Secale cereale. The sequence goes on along the minus strand of LR738711.1, from coordinate 770,212,010 downwards.
TGGTAGAATATTTACTCTAGCTCGTATCTAGATGGTTCATTGTTATTCAATTGCATTGTTACCTTGCACCAAATCATGGGTTGCTTGCGAGTACACTCAAAGTACTCATTGGCTTGCCACTGGTTATTTAGTTGGCCAGGCATGGAGGAACAGGAATATGAAGAAGAGTTCTATGGAGACGAACATGCGAACTAGGACGCTATCCCAGTCAGAGTGCCTGTAGGGTTAAGGCAGATGTCATGGGTTCTACTTATCATCGAAGACTTCCTCTATTCGAGTTAATTGCTATTCAGCCCTTGAGGCTTTATCTATGTAAGACTTGGCCATAATGGCCATAATTTGTGTAAGACGGTATGTATGGATGTAAGACTCTTGTTATTCATCTTCTGTGTGTTCAGTGAGCATTGATCTCTGGGATCACTGTACACGTGCATTCGGTGATCTCGACTTCCAAGTCGGGGTCCCCACACCCGGGGGGCATAGTTTTCTCTAGTGGCTTCTCTCATGATAGCGATATTCTACGGCGGGTAAACAAATTACAATCGAGTAATTGATAGAAAAGCGAATAATTATGAGACTATCTAGGCATGATCATTGTATATAGGCATCACGTCCGAGACAAGTAGACCGAAACGATTCTGCATCTACTACTATTACTCCACACATCGACCTCTATCCAGCATGCATATAGTGTATTGAGTTCATACGAACAAAGTAACGCCTTAAGCAAGATGACATGATGTAGAGGGATAAACTCAAGAAATATGATGAAAACCCCATCTTTTTATCCTCGATGGCAACAATACAATACGTGCCTTGCTGCCCCTACTATCACTGGGAAAGGACACCGCAAGATTGAACCCAAAGCCAAGCACTTCTCCCATTGGAAGAACTATAGATCTAGTAGGCCAAACCAGACCAATAATTCCAAGAGACTTGCAAGGATATTATGAGCACACATAAAAAGTTCAGAGAAGAACCAAATATCTTTCATAGATAACCTTGATCATAAACTCACAATTCATCGGATCTCGACAAACACACCGCAAAAAGAGATTACATCGAATAGATCTCCTCGAAGACCGAGGAGAACTTTGTATTGAGATCCGGAGAGAGAGAAGAAGCCATCTAGATACTAGCTATGGACCCGAAAGTGTGTGGTAAACTACTCACAACTCATGGTGAGGGCGATGATGATAATGATGAAGGCCTCCGTGATGGATCCCCCTCCCGGAACAGGCTCCAAGATGGGATCTCCATGGAAACAGCAGCTACGGCGGTGGAATTGGGGTTTTCTCTCTGTGTATGGAGTTTCTGGGGTATGTAGGTATATATAGGAAGAAGGGGGCACCGGGGGCCACACGGGCTGCCCTCGAGGCAGGGGGTGCGCCCTGGGAAGGGGGCGCGCCCCCCAGCCTCGAGGGTAGGCCCTCTGTCCCTTGGCTTGGCCCTGAAGTCTTTCGTGCGTGATTTCCTCCCAAAATATCTCCCGCGAAGGTTTCATTCCGTTTGGACTCCGTTTGAAATTCCTTTTCTGCAAAACCCTGAAATAGGCAAAAAATAGCAATCTGGATTGGGCCTTTGGGTTAGTAGGTTAGTCCCAAAAATGATATAAAAGTGAATGATAAAGCCCATTAAACATCCAAGACTTCATAAATAATAGCATGGAATAATCGAAAATTATAGATACGTTGGGGACGTATCAAGCATCCCCAAGCTTAATTCCTGCTTGTCCTCGAGTAGGTAAATGATAAAGAAAGAATTTTTATGTGGAATGCTAACCAATATAGTTTTACAATGTAATTCTCTTAAATGTGGCATGAATGTTCAGATCTGAAAGATTCTAGATAAAAGTCTATATTGACATAAGAAATAACAATACTTCAAGCCATACTAACAAAGCAATCATGTCTTCTCAAAATACTATGGCTAAAGAAAGTTATCCCTACAAAATCATATAGTGTTGGCTATGCTCCCTTATTATCACACTAAATATTCATAGCATGCACAACCCCGATTTCAGCCAAGCATTTGTTTTCATGCTCTATCTTTTCAAACCTTTCAACTTTCACGCAATAGATGAGCGTGAGCTATGGATATAGCACTATGGGTGGAATAGAGGTGGTTGTGGAGAAGACAAAAGGAGGGAGATAGTCTCACATCGACTAGGCGTATCAACGGGCTATGGCGATGCCCATCTGTAGATATCAATGTGAGTGAGTAGGGATTGCCATGCAACATATGCACTAGAGCTAAATAAGAATGAAAGCTCAACAAAAGAAACTAGTGGGTGTGCATCCAACTTGCTTGCTCACGAAGACCTAGGGCATTTGAGGAAGCCCATCGTTGGAATATACAAGCCAAGTTCTATAATGAAAATTCCCACTAGTATATGAAAGTGACTAAGCATGAGACTCTCTACAATGAAGAACATGGTGCTACTTTGAAGTACAAGTGTGGAAAAAGATAGTAGCAATTGTCCCTTTTCCCTTTTATATTTTCTTTTTCTTTTTCTTTTTTTGGGCCTTTTTTTGGCCTTTCTTTTTTTTTCTTTTTTTTGCGGAGGGGCTTTATAGATTCAGCCTTTCCTCCCATGGGACAATGCTCTAAAAATGATGATCATCACACTTTCATTACAACACAATATTACAACTCGATACTCTAACAACAAAGTATGACTCTATATGAATGCCTCCGGCGGTGTATCGGTATGTGCAATGAAACAAGAGTGACATGTATGAAAAGATTATGCATGGTGACCTTTCCACAAATACGATGTCAACTACATGATCATGCATGGCAATATGATAATATGATGCGTGTCATATAAACGGAATGGTGGAAAGTTGCATGGCAATATATCTAGGAATGGCTATGGAAATGCCATGATAGGTAGGTATGGTGGTTGTTTTGAGGAACAATATGGTGGTTGTTTTGAGGAAGGATATATAGTGGGTTTATGGCACCGGCGAAAGTTGCGCGGTACAAGAGAGGCTAGCAATGGTGGAAGGGTGAGAGTGCGTATAATCCATGGACTCAACATTAGTCATAATAACTCATATAGTTATTGCAAAAATCTATGAGTCATCAAAACAAAGCAATCAACGCATGCTCCTAGGGGGGAGGTTGGTAGGAGTTAACCACCGCGCGCCCCCGACCTCCACACAAAGGTTGACACTCTACAAATACCTCATGCTTTAACTTAGTCACATAACGGTTTGCCATACGTGCATGCTACGGGAATCACTAACCTTAAGACAAGTATTTCTCAATTTCATATTAACTCCACTAGCATGACTCTAATATCACTATCCTCATGTCTCAAAACAATTATCAAGCATCCAACATCTCTTTCTATTCAATGCACTTGATGTGAATTTTTTTACTGCATTGACATTGGGTGTTTATCATGTGAAGACTAGTTTCTTTAGCCTAAACACTTTACCATGCTGTTTTAATAGACTCTTAAATAGATCTAAGTGAAGCATGAGAGTTCAACAATTTCTACAAAAATATTACCACCACCATGCTCTAAAATATATAAGTGAAACACTAGAGCAAAAACTATTCAACTCAAAAGATATAAGTGAAGCACATAGAGTGTTCTAACAATTTCTAGGCCATATTTAACTCTCTCAAATAGGTGTGTTGTGACGCCCCCGATTTGATCGTACACTAATCATGCACGCAAATGTGTACGCCAAGATCAGGGACTCACTGGAAGATATCACAACACAACTCTAGACACAAATAAAATAATACAAGCTTTATATTACAAGCCAGGGGCCTCGAGGGCTCGAATACATAAGCTCGAAAACACAAGAGTCAGAAGAAGCAATAATATCTGAGTACAGACATAAGTTAAACAAGATTGCCTTAAGAAGGCTAGCACAAAACATCAATGATCGAAAAGGCAAGGCCTCCTGCCTGGGACCTCCTAACTACTCCTGGTCGTCAGCTGTCTCCACGTAGTAGTAGGCTCCGTCGGTGTAGTAGCAGTCGTCAAGTGTGGCATCTGGCTCCTGGACTCCACCATCTGGTTGCATCAACCAGAAAGAAGAAAGAAGGGGGAAAAGGGGAAGCAAAGCAACCGTGAGTACTCATCCAAAGTACTCGCAAGCAAGGATCTACACTACATATGCATTGGTATCAATGAAAAGGGTAGTATCTGTGGACTAAACAGCAGAATGCCAGAATAAGAGGGGGAGAAGCTAGTCCTATTGAAGACTAGCATCTTCTGGAAACCACCGTCTTGCATCAATAAGGGGGGTAGAGTAGTATATCATAAGTCATATTTATGTTATTGTTCCAACGCTCCGGGATCCGTTCTCGACTCCTGATGCAACATATCCAAACAATGCCTCAGCATCCAGTTCTAGTTATAGCGATCAGGATACAACTCCAAGTATCCGTTACCGTAGGACAGGCTATCGATAGATGTTTTGTTCCCTGCAGGGGTGCACCAATTTACCCACCACGCTTTCTTAACTCTGGCCGGACACACCATCAGGTCATGCCCGCCCTCGGCCAAACAATACGCCGCAACCCGACCTAGGCTTAGTAGAGAGGTCATGCACGCCGGACTAAACCCTATGCCCCCAGGGGTCATGGGCCAATCACCCCGGGAACTCCTGCACGTTCCGTGGGAGGCCGGTGAACAGACCTAGCAACCTCCTTTAAAAAGGTAGGAGCCTAACCACTCCAACCCGGCGTGCGCCGCTCAGTCACAATGACGTCAGTTAAGCTTCGGCTGATGCATATGACGTAGAACGCCCATACTAAGCCCACGTGGTGGTTAGCGCTATTAGGCCAGAGGCCCCTTGGATCAAATATCCAAACCGTTTAGTGTCTTGGGAACACGCGGTAACGAGCAGAGACTCACGATCATGTGACCCCATCGCCCCGTCTCGAGAACTTGCGGCAAGGGCGAGTGCCCGGCCATGCCTCGTATTATCTCACGGGCACCTTCCAGGTCAACCCGACTACACATTGATGTCTACACACGCTTCTACTCTTGTAGACTATGTTGGGCCTCCAAGCGCAGAGGTTTGTAGGATAGCAGCAATTTCCCTCAAGTGGATGACCTAAGGTTTATCGAACTCAGGGAAGTAGAGGTTGAAGATGGTCTCTCTCAAGCAACCCTGCAACTAAAATACAAGAAGTCTCTTGTGTCCCCAACACACCTAATACACTTGTCAGATGTATAGGTGCACTAGTTCGGCGAAGAGATGTTAAATGGCAAGTGATATGGATGGCAAAACAAAGTAATATAAATCTGTAATAAAAAGTGCAGCAAGCAAACAAGTGGTAAACATGAGCACAAATGGTATTGCAATGGTGGAAACAAGGCCTAGGCTTCATACTTTCACTAGTGGCAACTCCCAACAACATTAACATAATCGAATCACATGATATTTCCCATAAAACATGCAAAGGGGACGCACTCGGAGGTCATTCCTTCGTGGTCAAGAGAGGACGAGAATTATGTAGGGCTACAAAAGCACACCTCAAAGTTCGTAGTTCTCAATCTAAGGATTTCCCAATGTCACGGCGGCCATCCAAAGAGAGTCCCACAATCACCACAACATATCTAAAGGATAGTCAAAGACAAGCACCAAGAGACTCTCAATCTTCAATCAACACACAAGAGAGGAAATCACTCATGAAAATACTTTTCTAATCCATGTCCAATAGACCGCTGTCACCTTGGTCTCGGGGATTATACTAGATAAAGACAAGTGAGTACATCAATCCAATACATAGAGGAAGGGGAAATATCATGGGATCACCCTAGATTAACATAGCCTATGATCACAACGAAGATCACATCATGGGAGAGAGAATTGACCACATAGCTACTGGTAAGAACCTCAACCCCGAGGAGGAGCTACTCCCGCATCATGGAGGGAGGAAGCAACGTCGATGGAGATGAATCCGGGGGCACTTCCCCGTCCCGGCAGGGTGCCGGCGCAGGAATTCTGGTCCCCCGAAGCTTGATGGCGATGGCGGCGGAGATCGGAATCGCGTCTGGAGAAAAGGGGTCCGGAATCAGGGTTTCCGCGACACGGTGTAAATATATGCCAAAGGGGGGCATCAGAGGGGGTCAGGGGTGCCCAGGCGCCCTCCCCCCTCAGCGCGGCCAGGGGGGCGCGTGGGCAGGCCGCCTGGAGCCCCTATGGGTCCCCTCCGGCCCTACTTTGGCCGCATGGAAGCTTCCGGAACGCTGATTTTTTATATAATTTTTCTGGATTTTTTCTGGCAGTTCTCGTAATGTGAAAACCTGAAATACAAAAACAGCCGAAAACAGAAACTGGCACTGGGGTGCACTGAGTTAATAGGTTAGTCCAAATATGATAAAAAGTGTATGGAAGTGTATAAATAACATAGCAATATCACCCAAAAGAGGCATGGAGCAAGCAGAAATTATAGATACGTTTTGGACGTATCAACATCCCCAAGCTTAATTCCTGCTCGTCCTCAAGTAGGTAAATGATAACAAGAATAATTTCTGTGGTGACATGCTATTAACCATATAGGACTTTTTCATAGTCATATGACAAAAGCTTACTGAGACAATGAATCTATAGTAATTAAGTTGCCTCATGAGAAAATCACAAAGAACTGAAAGTTTTACAATATGATATTGAAACATCAAATAGATTTGTAATGAACATGATGTGCAAATATGATTAAGTGATATCTAGCTTGCCCCCTTTAGTGAAGCAAAACATAAATGCAGGGGCACCTCCAAGGTTTAAGTGATGACTAGATACAATGATTTTTTTAGATCATGCATGTTTCGTCAACGAATGCTAGCAGACAACTCAATCACTTCTTGAGATGGACAAGTTTCGAGGAACGGCTCCCGAATGAGGACGATCACATCCTCTTAATCTCCTTTGTTTATCACTGCCAAAGTTTTCTGATTTCTCATGAACAAAGCGTGAAGGAGGGTTTGTTTGTTATATTATCTTTTTGAGCCGGGCGCACTCAATGCCAGTTCCTTCTCGTATTATGGGTTTGCACATTATACATGCAATCTCGGGGTGAAGCTTGTCCAACTTAAAAAGATCATGAATTAACTACTACTTCCTCATGAACTTAAAACAGAGGCACAAAATAGGAATGCTTTTTCTTTGAATAATTTCGAGATGGTACATGCAAGTCTCTGTTAGGAATGGCAGGTAAATACCACGTAGGAAGATATGGTGGACTCATATGGCATAACTGGATTAAAAGGATGTGGATGCACAAGCAGTCAGTCCGCTTAGTACAGGCGAAGGTTAGCAAAAGACTGGGAGCGACCAACTAAGAGAGCAATGACGGTCATAATCATGCAGAGCGACAAAGCAACATTGAATCAGGCATGGAAGTTATATCGCTACTCAGAAACAAAAGATCATCAAGGCTTGACAGACTTTCTTTACAGTCTTAAATATGCGTGAGCATACGCCAAGTCAATCAAAATAAATTCTTTGAAGGAAGATATTACTAAACCATACCACATCATAGGCAAACAAATCATGTTGGTACTCCAATAACACATTGGGAACCCCCCAGCTATTTGAGACTAACCATAAGAAAACATGAACTACTAAGCGCCATTATGCACGTAGCATCTTTATCATAGACATATCAACCAATGCAACGGAAGCAAACTCTCTTAATAAGATAAACATGATAACTAAAGAGAGTTCAAGCAACCAACTAAACAAAAGCTCTTTAAAAAGATAAGCATGAAAGTTAAGAGCTAAGCATGATAGTAGCTATTAAAAGACAAAGAACACACACAGCAAAGATAGACATGCAAATTCTATGTTATGTTCTAGGTAGAAGTGGAGCGTGTTTCTCTCTCACATAAAGAAAGCTGAGTTCCGACTCGTTATGAAAAGCTAAAGAAAACTAAAAGGAAAACTAAAACAAGACGCTCCAAGCATAACACATAACACATGAAGTGATTAAAATATAGTGGAACGAAGGACGAACTGATAATGTTGATGGAGAAGGGGATGCACGGGGGCATCCCCAAGCTTAGATGCTTGAGTCTCCTTGAATATTTCTTGGGGGTGCATGGGGGCATCCCCAAGCTTGAGCGTTTGACACTCCTGAATCTTTTTATCATCTTCCCTCGCACACTTGAAAACTCCCTTCATGCATAACTCATCATAATCTGATTAGCGAGGTTAGTACCCATAATAAAATAATTGTTCCTTGCTGCAAATAAAAATATTCTTGAAGTTCTACTGTTTCTCAAGATTGCCAAAAGGTTTTGGCAAAGAAAAAGCAAGCTCTAGGTTTGCAAAATGAAGGAAAGGCAAAACAGGACAGAATCTGTGAAAAACAGAACAGCAGGTAGTAAGTGATTTTTCCGGGGCACTTCTGGAACTCTAATAAAAAAACTCAAAACAGAAGCATGAAAGACAATTATATAGAGCACACTGTCGAAAAAATTCAGACCCGAAAAGATGATCTGGTGATTTTATACGAATTTTTCTATCCAAGGACAGAATCTGTTTCCTGGAAAGCACGTCACAACTTTTGAACTTTCTTGCAATCAGAGGCTAAACTTGGCACAAAGCTGAAAAATAAAGATACAATGATGTTGCTACAGTAGTAACAAACATCAAGACCACCAAAACTGAAAGTAAACATAACAAGGGTTGTCTCCCTAGAGCTCTTTCTTTATAGCCATAAAGATAGGCTTAAGACTTTAATGATGCTCTCGTAGGAATAAGAGCTGAGGAACAAAAGAGAGCATCAAGAAGCAAATACCAAACACATTTAAGCCTAACATGCTTCCTATGCATAGGAATATTGCAATAGAATAATTCATTGAAGCACAAAGCAACTAGCATAGGAAGGCAAAACAAGCATAACTTCAAAATATTCACCATAAAGAGAGGAAACTTCTTATTATTAAGATATTTAGAACCAAGTCTCCCTCTCTCATTATAAATTTCAGTGGCATCATGGATGAACTCAACAATATAAGCATCACATAAAGCATTGTTACCATGATCCACATGCAAAAAGGTACTCTTACTCTCCACATAAGCATAATCTTTCTCATTGGTAATAGTGGGAGTAGGACTATCATAAACAACTTGAACACTATAGATTAATTGTGTATTATGAGGGTCGTGTTCAACAAGGGAGTAATTCCCTCCATGATTATGCTTATGTCATAGGTACCTTTATAATCACTATAGGTTGGAGTTATGACATCATCATAGTAGAGAAGAGCATTATCATTGCTAGCAACTATATTTGTAATCATGTTGTCTTTATTCTTACTAGCAAAAGAATTATCAATTATCACATCACTAGTGGGTAAACGATTTGCAATCCTATCATCCCCAAGCTTAGAGCTTCCCATATCATCACTTTCAGAGTTGGTACCAAAAAGATTTTCAAGATCATAAATAGCATCATCATCATTTTCCCAATCACAATAAGTAACATTCATATCATAATCAAAATCATCTTCAATAGTACCTACGGACGTATCATCAAGATGATAATTAAGGCAATAAACTTCACCTTCTTCTTTACACTTACAATCGTTAGGATAAAAGTTGATGGGAGGAATATGCTCAGGCCAGGTTGATACCCATTCTTCTTCTTTCTTGCTCCTCTTCCTCCTCCTCTTCTTTTTCTTCTTCTTAACCTTAGGAGGGAGTGGTTGGAGATGAAGCTTCTCCACATATCCTGGTTTATCATTAGAAACAATAGGGGAAACTTGGGAGAAACTCTCCTTTTTATTAGCAGAAATATAAGAGACATTTTTATACTTTGGTAAAGTTCCCTCCTTTATAATCTTACCTATTTAATCATTTTCATGGCAATTAACAACACAATAGAGATGGCAATTTTGCAAAGTGTTTTTTATTCCTATGGCATTAACATCTAGCCATGAAGTCTTTTCTGATAACTCTTCACACATCAAAAATAACATAAGCTCATCATAAAGATCAGAGGTGATCATGTTATCACACAACCGGTTAACAGTTATGTTTTGAAAGTTCATGCATTGAAAATTAAAGTGACCCTCTATACGGCAAAGTTCACAAGTAAAAGGATAAAGGTCACACAATTCTCTAGCAATTTCATTTAAATCTCTGACCCAAGTGATTGTTCTTTCATGCTTATGTTGCTTACAATACTTCTCTTCTTCAATCATAGGCCTTTCACAAGGTCTATCCACTCCACAAAAATTAACATGCTTATATAAAACTTCATTTTTAGGAATTGGATCATGCATGTTTAAATCATCATGAACAATTTCATTTTCTTTGCATGTCTCTTTAAAAGGTTTATGATACTTGATGCAATCCTCCTTAGGCATATTAAGATGTGAAGCAAAAGATTTGAGGAAATCAACAAGGAGTTGAGAATCAAGCCCAAACTTAGCACTAAACTTATTAAAACTTGTAGTTTCAACAAAGGACTTAATGCAATCATACTCATAAATTATACCTGACTCTTTACCTTTGGCGATATCCCAATCTTCAGTGTTGCGTTGAATTCTTTCAAGGAGTTCCCATTTAGCATCAATCTTTTTGTTTGTGAAAGAACCCATAGAGGAAGCGTCAAGCAAATCTTTATCCTGTCGAGAAAGCCTCGCATAGAAATTAGTAATAATCATATCTTTGGGGAGCCCATGGTTAGGACATTTTAGCATTAACGTTTTCAGTCTCCCCCAAGCTTGAGCTATGCTCTCTCCGTCATGAGGATAAAAATTATAAACATAATTCCTATTCTCATGGACTTCATGAAGAGGATAAAACTTGGAGTAAAAGAGAGACTGGATCTCTTCCCACTCCAGCAGGTGAGAGTCATTTAGTAGCCTATACCATTCCAATGCTTTTCCTTTCAGTGACAAGGCAAATAATTTCCTCATGACAAAGTCCCTTGATACACCTACAAGCTTAAATAATGAACATAGTTGTGACAGATATAGCAAGTGTTCACCGGGATGTCTGTCTCCTGCATAACGATCAGCCAAAACATAATCGATAATACCAGCTGGTATTTTATAGGGCACAATTTCAGTAGGGGGAGGAGCAACCACCACAGGTGTGGGGCATCTTCCCGCAAGCAACGATCCAATAGCAAGGTTGTCCATAAGCATAACTAGTGAAATAAAAACAAGAAACAAAAAGATTTAATTGCAAGATCTAAAGATATACCTTCAAGCGCTCACCACCCCGGCAACGGCGCCAGAAATAGCTTGATGTCTACACACGCTTCTACTCTTGTAGACTATGTTGGGCCTCCAAGCGCAGAGGTTTGTAGGACAGCAGCAATTTCCCTCAAGTGGATGACCTAAGGTTTATCGAACTCAGGGAAGTAGAGGTTGAAGATGGTCTCTCTCAAGCAACCCTGCAACTAAAATACAAGAAGTCTCTTGTGTCCCCAACACACCTAATACACTTGTCAGATGTATAGGTGCACTAGTTCGGCGAAGAGATGTTAAATGGCAAGTGATATGGATGGCAAAACAAAGTAATATAAATCTGTAATAAAAAGTGCAGCAAGCAAACAAGTGGTAAACATGAGCACAAATGGTATTGCAATGGTGGAAACAAGGCCTAGGCCTCATACTTTCACTAGTGGCAACTCCCAACAACATTAACATAATCGAATCACATGATATTTCCCATCAAACATGCAAAGGGGACGCACTCGGAGGTCATTCCTTCGTGGTCAAGAGAGGAAGAGAATTATGTAGGGCTACAAAAGCACACCCCAAAGTTCGTAGTTCTCAATCTAAGGATTTCCCAATGTCACCGCGGCCATCCAAAGAGAGTCCCACAATCACCACAACATATCTAAAGGATAGTCAAAGACAAGCACCAAGAGACTCTCAATCTTCAATCAACACACAAGAGAGGAAATCACTCATGAAAATACTTTTCTAATCCATGTCCAATAGACCGCTGTCACCTTGGTCTCGGGGATTATACTAGATAAAGACAAGTGAGTACATCAATCCAATACATAGAGGAAGGGGAAATATCATGGGATCACCCTAGATTAACATAGCCTATGATCACAACGAAGATCACATCATGGGAGAGAGAATTGACCACATAGCTACTGGTAAGAACCTCAGCCCCGAGGAGGAACTACTCCCGCATCATGGAGGGAGGAAGCAACGTCGATGGAGATGAATCTGGGGGCACTTCCCCGTCCCGGCAGGGTGCCGGCGCAGGAATTCTGGTCCCCTGAAGCTTGATGGCGATGGCGGCGGAGATCGGAATCGCGTCTGGAGAAAAGGGGTTCGGAATCAGGGTTTCCGCGACACGGTGTAAATATATGCCAATGGGGGGCATCAGAGGGGGTCAGGGGTGCCCAGGCGCCCCCCCCCCCCCCCGGCGCGGCCAGGGGGCGCGTGGGCAGGCCGCCTGGAGCCCCTGGGGGTCCCCTCCGGCCCTACTTTGGCCGCATGGAAGCTTCCGGAACGCTGATTTTTTATATAATTTTTCTGGATTTTTTCTGGCAGTTCTCGTAATGTGAAAACCTGAAATACAAAAACAGCCGAAAACAGAAACTGGCACTGGGGTGCACTGAGTTAATAGGTTAGTCCAAATATGATCAAAAGTGTATGGAATTGTATAAATAACATAGCAATATCACCCAAAAGAGGCATGGAGCAAGCAGAAATTATAGATACGTTTTGGACGTATCACACATCACTCGCAATTAAGCTCGCGCGGGTACCCCTCTGGGTCGACCCGTCTTTAGTAACCAGGTTCAGTGTAAAGTCATAGTAACCATAGTAACTGTGTGTCTGACACCGAAGGAAAACCTGAGAAAATCACCCTCGATGGAATTCCACTTGATGTTTGTCGTCAAGGTGAACGAAAGAGGAGTCACCCTCGAAGTCCACTCTTGAGAGTTGCACGATAGTGTCGTTATCGGGAGTGGAGAAAGAGGAATCACCCTCGATGACCATAACCGATGAACTAACCTACAAGGTTGACATCAGAAGTGCTGATGAGGTCTCACCCTCGGCACTCGATAGTAACCCAGTAGTGTCGAGCAACTAAGGGGAAAGTGATGTGCGGTGCCGGGTCCTGGTCTTTGATCCAGTTGATCGGATCTTCTGATAATCCAGCGGGGCAGTCGGGACAATGCGGGGGTCACTTGTGGATCTCTAACCAGTCTATACTATGCAGTTTAGAATAAACATGTAAGGTATGAAAGCAGGTATCAACAACAGGCTATGCATCAGAATAGGATCATACAAAAAAACAGTAGCAGTTCTAATGCAAGCATAAGAGAGAAGGGAATGGGCGATATCGGAATGATCAAGGTGGGTTGGCTTGCCTGGTTGCTCTAGCAAGAAGGAGGGGTTGTCAACACCGTAGTCGATCACCGGGGCATCTTCGGTCTCGGGGTCTACCGGGGAGAAGAGGGGGGAGAAAAAATAAATACAAAGCATACAGAAGCAATAAAGAAGCACGGCAAGTTAACACGCAGTGCTAGGGTGCTCTAAGGCAGTGGTACACGGTACCGGCGAAAGGGGATATCACTCGGGAAAGTATCCCCGGTGTTTCTTGTTTCGGACAGATGAATCGGAGGGGGAAAGTTGCAGGTTCACTATGCTAGGGACGTGTGGCGAACGAATGGATCGCGTATTCGGATTCGTCTCGTCGTTCTGCGTGATTTTCATATATAAGACATTTTCATTTGAGTTACGGATTATTTTATATGAATTTCTAAAGTTTAAAGCATTTTCTAGAATTATTTATTTATTTAAAACTAACATTATCCAGAACAGTAAAAAGGTGATGTCAGCATGACAGCACCATGACGTCACCAGGTCAACTGTCTAGTAGACTAGTCAAAACTGACAGGTGGGACCCGTCTGTCATAGGTACAGATTAACTAACATTTTTAAATAGACTAACCTAGTTCATCAGGCTAATTAAGTCAGGTTAATTAAGTTAATTAATTACCTAATTAATTTATTATTTAATATTATTTATATTATTTAATTTCTAAAACCCTTTTTTTAAAGAGGGCTAGGGACCACCTCGCATTGGGCTAGATGCTAAACGGGCGCGGGCTAATGGAACTGCGGGCGCCCGTGCCCGAGGCAAAACGAGCAGAGCCCCGGTGCGTGCGGGCGATGGCCAGTCGCCATGGAAGGGCGCCGGCGAGGCTCGGCCAGGCGCGGCCAGGGCGGACCGGCGCGACAGGGAGGGGGGCCAGGCGGCAGTGGTGGAGCGGGGAAAGCGGTGCAGGGCGGCGATGCGGTGAGGAGCCGCGGCGGGGCAGAGCTGCTGCGTCGAGCGGGGGCGCGGCCGTGCCGGCGGGGGCCGGCCGCGGCGGCAGACGGCGGTGCGAGGGGCCCGGTCGGGGGCGAGCGGAGAGGACGGACGGTAGCGGCGGGTAAGCGTGCCGGCGTGAGGCAGGGGGAGTGCGACGGGCACGGCGGCCAGCGGCGGGTGGACGCAGGCGGCTGCGGGCGCGTCGCGGCACGGGGAGGCGAGGCCAGGGACGGGGCTCGAGCGCGGTGGAGCTCCGGTACGGCCATGGCTGCGCGTGGCTGCAGGCGTGGCCTTCGGTGTAGCAGGGCGCGCGATGGTCGACATAGACGTCACGGGGAGCGGCTGGAGCTGCGAGGCGCTGGCAGTGCTAGGGGGCACGGCGATGCGAGATGGGGAGCTCGCTGGCTACGTGGGGATGCCCAGAGAACGAGACGATGCTCGGGCACGAGCTCGGGCGGTTGTGGCCGTGATGGCGATTCGAACGGCGGCGACGAGTCCTCGAACGCGGCAGCGGGGGTTGCTAACGGGGGAGCCAGAGCTCAAGGGAAGAGGGGAGTGTCACAACCCTAGTTCTGGTATGCACTAGGTTAGTCTTGTGGTTTGCATCATGTTTAAATTTCAAATGAAATTGAAATGAGGACTTGTGAAACCCTCAGAAACCCTTTTGAAAATGACCCAAATAAATGTTGCTCCAAAAGGGTCCAAGAAAATGTTCATGTGGCCCTCTAAAAATATTGGTCAGAGATAAAAATCAAGCCAATATTATTAGGAGCTCATAAGTATTCATTTTGGGCATTTGGAGTTAATGCAATAGTTATTTGCATTGGATATATATATATATATATATATATATATATATATATATATATATATATATATATATATATATATATATATTATATTTTATATATGTCCAAAATTCTGATTGTTTATTTTAGGGGCTTGGGTTAATTTCTAGGTCCCTGCAAAATAAATATGTCAGGAGAAAATAATTGATTTAATTCAGAAATTAAATCAAAACAAATGTCAGAAAAAATAGAAAAGGAAATAAAAAGGATAGAGCCTTACCTGGGCCACTTGCTGGCCTGGCACTGGGCCGGCCCAGTTGCCAGTCGTCGTCCTCCTGGCGACGACAGGAGGCCGAGCGTGTGGCCGGCGCGCGCGCACGGCGGGAGCGCCACGCCACCTGCCTGCTTCACTACCCCCCCCCCCCCCCCCCCCC
>LR738711.1:770157021-770187300 GCA_902687465.1 Secale cereale | reverse complement strand
TCGCCGCCTGGTCGTCTCTGGAGCAGCCACGCACCTCCCCCGACCCTCTGCACTCTTCTGGACCCCTCCCCTCTCCTCGATCTCCCTCTCCCGCACGGTCCCGAGCGCCGCCGTCGCCGTCGATCGCCGCTGCCGAGGCCACAGACCACCCCACGCCCGGCCAAGGTGCCCAAGAGCTCCGCCACATCATCCCCGATCTCCCCGACGAGTCACACATCGCCGGACGCCCTGAGGCCTCGACCCCGACCTCTTCTTCATCGCCGGCCGCCGGAGATCCCCTCCGCCACCCTGCTTGCTCCGGTCCTCCTCCGAGCCCTCCGCCTGCACCACTGCGATCGCCGTACGCTTCTGTCCCTGCTCCCCCTCTCCGTTCTTCCCCTCGCAGGCCGTAGCTGCCGCTCCACGATCACCCGCATGCGCCGCCGCCCGCGCTCGTCGCCGGTGGTGCTCCGGTGACCTTTTGGTCCCGGGCGTGCGACCAACACGTTCCCCGCGTCCCGTAGAAGCTGTAGGAGCTAGCGCTGCCCCGCCTAGGCCACCACAGCCTCGAGCCCGAGCTCGACCGAACTCCGGCGCCGCCGCGAGCTCATTTCCGGTGAGCTCCAGCCGTCCCAGCCGCTGCCGCTTGCGGGAATGGACGCGGACGAGCTCCAGCAGCTCGCCCGTGGTCTCAGCTGCGCAGAAGACCCCCGGAGCAGGAATCCCGAAGCCCTCCGCCGCGTTTGCTGCCGCCGGCGGCTAAACGCCGGCGTGCTAGCCGTAGTTTGACCAGGATTTGACCCCCTGGGTCAATGACAGGTGGGCCCCCCACCCTTTTAGTTAGTTGACTAATTAGTTAAATTAATTAGTTTTGTTAATTAGTTTAGCCACTGACATGTGGGCCCAGCCCTGCTGATTATTTCTGTTAGGATTAATTTAGAGTTAATTAACTCAGTTAATTAACTGAGTCACTGACCAGTGGACCCCACTGTCAGGTTTGACTCTGGACCAGCCCCTTTGACCTGCTGATGTCATGCCTGTGTCATGCTGACGCAGTAATCCAGTTCTGTTTATTTAAATAAATCTTAAATGATTTATTTAATTCAGAATTTGGCTTAAACTTCAAAAAATCACAGAAATTCAACCGTAGCTCAGAATGAAATAATTTATATATGAAAAATTATCAGAAAAATTCAATCTATCCATCTGTACCATTTTCATGCATGACAAATGAAGTTAAACCTACTGTTTATATGAAAACACATATATGGCATTTAGAAATACCTATTTTAAAGTTGCATTTGAGCCTTGGTTCAAATGGACTTCCTTCAAATTGAATGATAGATGCATTAGCTCAACAACATCATATTTTCATGCCATATTCATGCATCATATTGTTGCATATGCTTGTGTTTGATTGTCGGCAACGTTCTTCTCGATAGGTCCAGCTCCGGAGACCGATCCAGAGTACCTGTCAGAGGAGCAGTGCTCTGCACGTTGTTTTACCAGGCAAGCAAACCCCCTTGTTCATTCCGATACAACCCCTTTCTCGCTCCTGTTCCCTGTTATTGCATTAGGACAACAACGATCTCAACTGCTACTTTATGCTGCGGTAGTTGAACCCATTCCTCTGCATGACCTGTCTTTCCACAGTAAATAGTTGAAACCCACTAGCATGTGTAGGAGTTGATTGAAGCCATGATGTGATCTTACCATGCCTTGCTTGCTATTGCTTAGAGTGTGTCAGGTCTAATTCATCGGGAATGAATTGGAGTGAAATGATATGTTCTGATGCTGAGGGTTAAGCGTGTGAACGCGATTTGGTAAAGGTAGCGGTGAGAGGCCATGTAGGAGTACATGGTGGGTTGTCTCACTGGAACCGTCCCTAAGAACTGAGTTCTGTGTATGTTGTCCAATGACTAGTTACTACCACACATTGGGTTCCGGTAACTCGACCCCTCTCGACTTATTAATCAACATGATCTATGTCCAGGAGTTGCAACTAGTTTCTGGTGTTTGTAGTTAGTGTTAGTAGTCTACCAAGTGGCACTCGGCCAGTGGGCTTGGGACAGACTAGGCACCGTGGCACGGTGTACCAAGCGTAGATCCACTCGGCGAGGTGGGCTTGGGAACCCTGCGCACATCATTTGGGGCCGTGAGCGACACCCCGGCCGGATCTCCCCACGGATGGAACCCGAATAGGCGATAAACCTGGACGAGAGACTTGTGTGGTTAGTCAGGTCGTGGCCGACACCCTCGCCAGGCTTCCGCTTGAAGGTTGCCGAGATACACGAGATGTACCTGGCGGTAAGTGACGAGAGCGTGTGTGAAGAAGTACACCCCTGCAGGGTTAACATGATCTATTCGAATAGCCGGGTCTGCGGATATGGACTTCTTGGATGCTTACGTGGTACATAGATAACTTGAAGTGGATACTCTAAAATACTCAAGACAAGTGTGAGTGCTATGGATGGCCATCTCGTAGGGAGACGGGAATGAATCCATAGTGGTGTATTGTGTGGTGCTTAGTGGACTCATGTGCGCCACCTCAAAGTTACCAGCAATCGTAGAATAGGATAGCCACTGAGTCAAAGCTGGCTTGCTGCAACTAAACCCCACTTCGCCATCTTGATACAAGTGCATGTATGATAGGATCTGATGTAAGTCTTGCTGAGTACCTTTGTACTCATGTTTGCTTAATTTATGTTTTGCAGATAGGATTGATGTCTCACTAGTAGTTCCGCTTGGACTTCGACAAGTAGCTTGTACCTCAGCTACGATCTTGGACGAGTGTTGTAGATAGTCAGGCTCTTCAGCCTTTTTCATTTGTAGATGTCTGTACTCAGACATGTAGAGCTTCCGCTTGTTGCTTGTATGCTCTGAATGTTGGGTCGTGAGACCCATGTTTGTAATACTTGGCTCCACGGAGCCTAATGAATAAATACTTTGTTTATTAGAGTCTTGTTGTGATGCCATGTTGTATTTGCACATATTGAGCATATTGTGTGTATGTTATTGAAATGCTTGGTATGTGTGGGATCCGACACCTAGTTGTTTACCCTTGGTAGCCTATCTTACAGGGAAATGTCTCCTAGTGCTTCCACTGAGCCTTGGTAGCTTGCTACTGCTCCGGATCACTTAGGCTGACCGGCATATGTCCTTCTTCGTTCCTGTGTCTGTCCCTTAGGGGAAATGTCACGCGTTGTTCCTTTAAGTCCTTGTAGCTTGCTACGACTTGGGTTCATACGTTGATGACCGACACGTTCGTTGCTGGGTCATGAATGCCTGTCTCTGTAATTTAGTGCCACTTTTGGTTTATAACTGGTCATGTCGGCCCGGGTTCTCTGTCATATGGATGCTAGCGACACTATCATATACGGTGCCAAAATGCGCAAACGGTCCCGGGCCAGGTAAGGTGGCACCCGTGGGGATACCGTGCGTGAGGCCGCAAAGTGATATGGTGTGTTACATGCTAGACCGGTGTGACTTAGGATCGGGGTCCCGACAGGGAGGATGTGGGGGGCTCACAGAGGGCCGGCAGGGGGCTCAGGGGAGCCAGGGGGTGCCGGAGTCGAGGGGATCGACGGCGAGGTAGCGGTGACGTCCGACGAAGGGGGTCAAGGCAGATGGCGTCGAGGCGGCTCGCCGGCTCCAATCGAGTGGCTCAGGCGATGGAGAAGATGACGGTGATCCTCCTGGACAGCAGCTCGGGCGCCGGGGAGCTCGGTGGCCACGAGGGCGCGGGTGGACGCCGACGATGGCACTTGGGAGAGAGGGGAGAAGCAGATCCGGGGCGAGAGGGGGATGGGAGGGAAGTAGGGTTCATCCGGGGGCGAGGGGGCCTTTTATCCAGTGGAGGCAACTGCGGGATGGCCGACACGTGGCGGATCCCCGCCATGGACGATGCTCAAGCTGCCACCACGCTCGAGTGAACAGGGGGAAGCAGGAGAGGGTGCTACTGGGCTGGGCTAGCTAGCTCGGGTGGGCTGAAGCCTAGGTGAGGCAGGAATGTTCTCTCTCTCTCTCTCTCTCCTGTGCTTTTTCCTTTTCTTTTATAGCTTTTCTGTTATGCAATTTGCTTAGCCACCATTTGATTTTTGTAAAATAAGTGACTAAGCTCAATAATTATAGTGCTATAATACCTAACACCAAAAACTAGTTTGAGGGGAAAATACCACTGCATAATTAATTTAGATTAATTAAAAGGTTACTAATTGTTGCTGTTAGCCAATGTTTTAGATTGCTAGTGTCACTTAAGTAAAACAATTAATATTGATTATGTTTTTATAATTGCTTCTGGATTATTTGCAGCATTGTGAACATTTTAGATTTTATGTTTGAAAACTTTTATTTTTGACTTAAATTTAAATTTGAAATTGGACCGGATTCGAACCAACGCGAGTTTAACAATAGTAATCGAAGTGACGTGGCATCATTACGAGAGTGTTACTGTTGCTTGATTACCCGGGCGTCACAATTCTCCTCCACTACAAGAAATCTCGTCCCAAGATTTAAGGGGTGGAGTAAGGGGGAAAGACTCGGGAAGGACGGATGTCTGAAAGGATCGGCATCCAGTAGTTATCTCAAGGAAGGAAATTTTATAAGCACTAGGAAACGTACTGAGAGTGCTATAAGGAGATTCAACGTGTTTCATCCAGGTAGGCATCCAGCTGATGCGTAAAACAGGTGATGAAGGGGTTCAGAGCAATGAAGAATAATGTTGCCTCTGATACCAGAATGAAACATGGTGAGGAATTTAGCTCGTGAACTAGCTACGAATCCAAGTGCAAAGAATATTATAGAATCAAGGTTGTACATGAGAGTCGGGTTTCGACCCTGTGGAAATGTGGGTTATGGGCCCACCATGTGGGTTAAAAGTAGAAAGAGTGGTGACCTCTTGCATGTTCATGATAGCCAGGCGGTCAGAGCACAGCCTGTCAGTTATGTTGGCAACAATGTTGGTACCATGGGCGAGGGATGAAGAGAACCATTTTCCTGCTTGTTGAAACGAGGCGGACCAATAGGCAAAGTTCTCATCCATCGGTGGTTACCAGAATATTATCAACAATAGTAACAGGGTCTTACTGACAGAGTGGTACACCAAGGTGTTTACTTAAGCAGAAAATTATTACTGCTTAGATTATATAGACGACAAGGAAGGTTAAACAAACCAATGGAAAGGAAAATGTGATTATACCCAAGTATAAGGAGTATATCTTTCACAAGAATAAGCAGAGCAGGATATACCTGATAGAACAACAAATAGATATGCAAGAAAGTCATCGATGTTAATACAAATCAGCGAGGGGAAAGGATGGTATTTCCCATCATGAATTCGATTCACAACTTGGAAGAAGGTAAACCATTGTTGATGATGATCACGACACCTTTGTCGAGAGATTTCATTAAGATGTAATCGATCGGTGATGACATCAAGTCAAATGAATGATGGAGCGAAAGGTTATCGAAACCACTAGTACAATACAAACTTGAAATCAAGCTAGTTGTTCAAGGCGAAATGCTATGCCGAGGAAGATCGGCGTAAGCTTGGCTCATTGCCGAAATTGTGCTCCATGAAGAAGGACCAGGTAGCACACTTAAAAAGATGCACGATAATGATATAGCCGATCAGGCTAGATGTGACTTGAAGAATTTAATAAACTCATAAGCAATGGAGATTACTTAGAGGTACTGAATCGGAGTGCGGAATTGATTCACTTATCGGGGTCCTTGAGTGTCAAACGTTTCAGAACCCGAGGAAAATTGCAGTAAGTGAAAATGTAACACATAATGAAGAACTCATAAGAAGCTATGCAGTTCCGTGATAATCTCGAGATACCAGGGGGTAATACTCGACGATAACTCAAAGTAGAGGTTGGGCTAGGGTATTGCTCTGTAGGAGACAAGTGCTTAAACCTGCATGAGAAATGGTATTTGAAGGAGAACATGGTCGGAACCACGATTGAAAAAGGACAGATCCCAGATATAAGATGCACTTATATCAAGGGGATAATTAATTTAAGAGAAGCTTTAATGATAAGATCTACATCGTGTCCATGGGCATGAACAGAAAGTTCAAGGTTGACTCCCACTTCTTCAATGCATAAGCTTTCATTCACTGCTCTATTAAAAATGAATTGATTGCGAAGACTTGCCTGGTGAATTACCAGAGGAGTATGAACCTTGGAAAGCTTTTGAGTTCACACAGATTAAGGAAGGCATAAGTTCAACCCAGCGGGGCATCTTAGACTCATACTACGCAAACTTCAGGAGCAAATTATACAAGCTCGAAGGCAGAGCATGGTTAAGAAAGCAGATGATATATTTTACCCAAGGCATTATATATCATGGCAGAATTCACAAGGTGTTTGAATATGAAGGACAATGTCGGTTAAAATCCAACAAAGGATCCGGTGTCCTACAAGGGATCTGATGTGAGCATCGGTACTCAACCAGAAGAAGAAAGAATGCAAGGGTATCAGTTTATATAAACAACTGGCTATTTCAACACTCCAATGCAAAAGTAATTATGAGATCCAAATCAAGGGATCAGAAGCAACGCTCTGATTAAGGATGGGTAAGTTGAAATGACTTAGGGGTGTAATCGATGACAATTTGGTTGGTCGAGAACCAGCTCATATTCAATATGACGGCTGAGCCGGAAGGATGAATCCTACGATCGAGGACTGCGAGCATTCGCAACAGGTTGAATCAACGGTCTCAAAATGATAATGACAAAGGATGTCAATGAACTTTGCTAGACATCTGGAAGTAACCATAATGCAAGCAGGTAAAACTTTCCAGAGCAATAGGTTGCTGAGGATTTTGGAAGATTGAATAGCGTTTCGAAGACCTTTGAGAAATGCATGAACAACTGGGGATGAACGAATCCCCAGTGTGTGAGGAATTTTTCGTACATGTATTCATGCGGAAAAGGAGTTGCGCGGGCACAAGGATTTTCGGAATATCCAAAGTATTTCAGGGTATCTTGTAATAACAAGATCAATTGAAATGAAGGTAGGGACGACAAGTGTATGAAGCTATCCTTAGGGATTTATCGATGATATGGAATTGCAATGGCGAAGGGCACAAGAGTCTTGGAAATACATCGAATATTATCTCCAGAATCTTCTGATGAAGCAGGCGACCATCTTGACTAAAGGGGCTCTCCGGAAGGAAGTATTTTCGAGAAACTAAAGTTAGATTTTAGCAAAAATCATATAACCCGAATTGAAGAGAGATCAGAATCCCAGAGTAAAGATGAGGAATAAAATATCCTAATACCACCCAATGGCGACGTGGGCCCATAAGCCACACAGCCATGTTAGTAAAACGGTTTTTCAAAGACTAGACTCAACTTCGGCCAAGGAGTTGGAAAGGGGGTTCCTACAGGCAGTCGGCTCTCATACCAAGTTGTGACGCCCCCGATTTGACCGTACACTAATCATGCACGCAAATGTGTACGACCAAGACCAGGGACTCACCGGAAGATATCACAACACAACTCTAGACACAAATAAAATAATACAAGCTTTATATTACAAGCCAGGGGCCTCGAGGGCTTGAATACATAGGCTCGAAAACACAAAAGTCAGCGGAAGCAATAATATCTGAGTACAGACATAAGTTAAACAAGATTGCCTTAAGAAGGCTAGCACAAAACTGTCACACCCTGCATTTTGTATCATGTTATTTGTAACTTTGAAGCATGAAAATTTGGACCAGCAAATTTTTTTTAGCATCATTTGGCTTTTATTTGAAATTGAGTTTTTCTTCATTTGCTTTTTCATGTGCTCATTAAAGTCAAACTATGATCTCTTATAGATTTCATCTCTTTATCCAAAACTTCTGCCCAATGATCATGCCAAGTGTTATATAGCAGTATAGTATTTTCTTACAAAATTAATTTGGCCAAAAAGCATTTTATAAATTTAGCTTTCCAAAAACCCCTGAATTGAGATTTGCACTGCAAGTACTTGATTAAGGGTGTGAAAACTTTTTCAAAAGGGTTATTTGAGACCTAGTAGTCATAGGACCCCCATAAACCACAAAGGTATAATTTTAAAAGTTATTTTCCTATTTTATTTAAAAGGTTTTTCTTAAGGCAAGAAATGGTCTTTAATAGGGGAAAATTATTTAACTGTTTCAAAAATATTTGCCAAAATTTAGAGAGACTCATAGGACATATATAAGAGTTTCAACACTTGGTCATGTTCAAAATAATGGGCTAAGCCCTCTAAAACCCTTTCTGGATATTTCAAGCTTTTGAAATATTTACAAAGGAATTTTTCTCCAAAAATTCCAGGGAAATTCTATCATGTCATATATGACATATTTGATGATCTTGCAAAGCCTCATGCATTGGAGATCAAGGAAACCTCCTCAAACCCCTTCATAACCATTCTGTCCATATTTGAAGTTTGAGCAACTTTACTTTGCCAAACTTGTCCAAATGCTCTCAACTTGGTGCACATGCTAGAATGGCCTAATAAGGCACCTAGACCAAATGGCACAAGATTTGGAATAGAGCAACTTGATCAGATCACCTCAAAACCCTTTCCGTTCAAATGCAAATTTGAACAACTTTACATTACCAACTTTTTATCTGGAGCCTCAAACTTTGTAAGCATGATCAATACCTCAAATGATGATGCTACACCAAGTGGTGCATCAAGGGGAGATGATTAGCTTGACTCAATCAAGATGAAACTGTTTCTGTTGATTTCTAGGGTTCACCAAAGTTACATTGGCTAGTTTCTCCAAATGAGGCCAAATTTGGTGAAGCACCCTATTTTCTCATGTCTTTCAACCCTGTAAAGTGCCATGTCTATTGGACCTCATTTACTTGATCAAACCATGATCAAACACCTTCTGCAGAAATCTTAAAACCTCTACTTTTACCACTTTCACTTTTCTCCATGGCCTCAGCTCTTTACCACAGACTCATGGGGTTACTAGCAAACCCCAGTAACTCCCCCAGCACCTCATCTCCATGATTGGGGGGTGAAACCCCAGCTTTACCCTGCTGTGCACCCATCTTTCACCATTTTTACCAGCACCCTCCCTCTCTCTCTACACCACAGAGCATCCAAGGCCTTAGGGCAATTCTTTACTACTCCCTCTACTCACCAGACACTGTTGGGCACGCTGGAATGGACCAAGCCGGCGAGAGCGTGCTGATGCCAGCCATACGCGCGCTCCAGAGCGCGTGAACAGTGCGGCTCACACGCTGGCTCGGGCCAATCGTTGGTCCCCGACCACCTCGAGCCTCCCCCTCGCGCCAGTCGAGGTGCCTCGACGTCCGCAACGTCACCGGCGCTGTCCCCCCTCCTCCTGCGCCCTCCAGTGAGCGTCGCCGCACGCGCACCGGCCGCCCGCTTCGGCCGGTCTTCTGCTCCACACGCGCGCGCCCCCATGCTGCTCCCCCGCTCCTCCTCCCGCCTCAGCTGGGCATGGGACTCGTCCAGCAACACCCCTGACTCACTCCCGCAGCCTCCCGTGCGCTGTAGCGACGAGCCGGAGCTCGCCGGCGCACTGGACCACGGGTCCTCGTCGGGGCCCTATAAATAGGCCTCCCCGAGCCCTTCCAACACCCCCACCAGCCTCACAGCTCTCCTCTAGTCCCTCCTGCACCCTCAGACCAGCCCCGGAGCACCCCAGTGCTCGGGATCGACCGGAGCTCCGCCGCGTCGGGCCGCCGGCGATCTCGAGGTACAGGCCTCCCCGGCTGCTCCTTCCGCCCGTTTTGGAACCGCAGCACACCCCTGACCCTTTCCCCTCTCTTTCCCCCTCTGTTTGCAGTCGAAAACGGCCGCTGCAACTGGTCTCCGACGAGCCTCCGCCGTCGCACCTCGTCGCCGGCGAACCAGGGCTCCCCGCCGTGCCGCGCTACCACCACTGCAACCGCAACACGCCGCTGAGTCCATCCCTGGCCTCTGTTGCCGTCGCCGTGGCCGGAGTCGTCGCCGGTGAGCTCGCCGCCGCCGTGACCACGGGGTTAGGGATGACAGGCGGGCCCCGCCTGTCATCCTCCCACCTCTCTCCCCTCCTCTGAGCCACTGACCCACGGGCCCCGCCCGTCAGATTTGAAACCTGACGTGCGCGCGCGCTGGCTCCGTGCGGCCAGGCCGAGCCGTTTGGGCCGTGCACTGTGGCCACTTCTGGCCCAGTGCACAGGAACCCTTTTCCCTTTTTCTTTTCTGATAATGTTTCAAACATTTATGCAGAAAAGAATATTGATCCAAATTGAATAATTCCAACTCCTAAAATCTTGTAATATTCCAACCTATTTAATGGTACTACTTTCATTCAAATCCATGAAACTTTTCTGTACTGTTCAAATTTAAATTCAAATTTGAGCAGTATAACTCCTGTTCAAAAATCAATATATCCCATTCTGTAACTCCAAAACTCCAACTAAGATTTTTCCCCATCTTAGAAAACCCTCTAGTATTTTACAAAAATGAGTTGACATTTTTCTGAGCACTTTGGTTTTTCTGTTTTATTTGTATTCTTATTTTTCCGTTATTATTATGCGACGTATAGATCCCGTATTTGACGAAGTTGCTGTGGAAGAAGAAGGAGAAGGACTAGAAGACTTTGAAGACCAAGCCAATCCAGGCAAGCAGCCCTTTGACCATGATACACTTGTTCTCGGAACCCGTTTGTTTCCGATGCATGATGATTAGGGTTACGATGGTAACCTAGATGAACCACCACATGATGCATGCTTTAATGTTGATTTTGCTACATGATAGATGACATGCAATAGGTGGCCATGATGCTTATATGATGCATGACATGATCTTGATCTTGCTATACGCTAGATGACTTGCATATGGTTAGTAGTTATGGAAAGTGATGCATGTGTAACATGAACCTTCACAGTTGAAGTCTTTACATAAAACCCCGTCGGGTGCCATTTAAGCCCGAGGGAGATGATGATGATGAGTTGGGTGACCACTTGATGACGAAGTGGTGTGCCAAGGCAAGTGTGTGTGTGTTTTTCAAACGGATTGGTTGAAGTTGCGACCGTTATTCCAACCATACATGTGCAACCACACTACCCCTTATGGGACGGGGCTTTATTGATTACTTAGGTCGATACTAGCATGGTGCCCGCATTACTAGTGACGGGAAGACTTAAGGTCTTTCCCGGGACGGGGTCGTGCTTGGATAGGCGACCATGACTGTTTTCACAGGGCACCGGACACACCGTTGGTCCCTTCGGGTACGCGTAAACATTGAATTAGGGCAAGTCCCGTGATCTATTGTTTGTACCCCTAAGGCCGTGTGCCAACGAGTGGACTCTATGTTAGTGTCGTCTAAGGAAAGGTAATGACCGGGTGCTTACCCCGGGTACTTGAGGTACCGCGGGTCGTGGATGACACGGAAGTTCCCCGGATCTTGTGGGTAAAGTGTACAACCTCTGCAGAGTGTCAAACTATTCGAATAGCCGAGTCCACGGTCAAGGACAGTTGGGTAACCGCTCTTGGGCTACGTCCAATATTTGTAAAACCATGCGTGTGTGTGTGTGTGTGAGTCAAGGTGGTGACTTGACTCGATGAAATGAATCATATTCATGTTGATGTCGGTAACCTGTCTTCGAGGTTACGCAAGGTTATTGCTGCATAAACTTGATAATAGCATATTGTTCTAGCCTCCTGCTAGATCGTTCATCTTTGTTCAGTTGCATTATTACTTGAACCACATCATGGGTTGCTTGCGAGTACATTCAAAGTACTCATTGGCTTGCCACTGGTTATTTAATTGGCCAGGCATGGAAGAGCAGGATTATGAGGAAGAGTTCTTTGGAGACGACCATGCGAACTAGGACGCTATCCCAGTCAGAATGCCTGTAGGGTTAAGGCAGATGGCATGGGTTCTACCCGTTTATCGAAGATTTCCGCTATTTGAGTATTTCCTATTCGGCCCATGAGGCTCTATCTATGTAAGACTTGGCCATAACGGCCTTAATTCGTGTAAGACTATTTGTATGGATGTAAGACTCTTGTTATTTCAGCTTCTGTGTGTTCAGTGAGCATTAATCTCTGGGATCACTGTACACGTGCATTCGGTGATCTCGACTTCCAAGTCGGGGTCCCCACAGAGCTGGTATCAGAGCCATCTTGACTATAGGAAGCCTTAGTTAGCATGGGCGATAGTTAGATGAGACCCCTTTTTCAAAACCTTCTGAACCTCTCCTCTTTTCTAAACCTGAGATTTCCTCAGCTTATTAACCCCTCCTATTCCACCTTTGTAGATGGCCGCTGTTCCCGAAGAGCACCGGACCACTGGGTTTCCCCTACTTCTCGAGGATAGCCTCCAGGAGTGTCAGTTCCACCGAGCACCCATCCTCACCTACCACGAGCATTGGGTGAGCGATACTGAGGTGGAGTACCATCTGGAAGTGATTGTGAAGGCAAACGATCCTCCCACAAGTTGGTTCTTCGAGGGACCCCAGATGACGACACTACCACTTGCTGCCGAGGCTGCTGCACTCAAGGCACTAACCCGTCTCCGCGAGCTTCTTCCGGAGATGGCAGCCAAGATGGCAACACGCTTCTTACCTTACCGGAAGGAAGGTGACGAAGAAAGCAGCGCACTAGCCCCTCCACTGAAGGATGGACTCTCGCTTCGGTTCCAGACCTACTTTAGTCTATGTGCCGACAGCCTGGCACAAGACTTGGCCTCGGAATCAATGAAGCTTCGAGAAGAACTTTACAAGACCAAGGCACTTCTTCGTCGAGCTCAAGAGAAGGCAAACAGGATTAAGAAGGAAGGAGCACCTTCTGGACAATCCGCTATCGCATATCGAGACGGAAGGCCCTCCGAGGACGTATCTTCCAAGGGTGAAGAACCACCTCGGCGACGCCGGATGACAGCAAGGGAATATCGCAAGCTTTTCCCTGCACCACCGTCAAAGCACCGTCGTATCCAACTCCTCCACTCCCCCACTCCCTCAAGTGACAAGGGAGCCCAGACAGATGAAGACAAGGAGGAAGACCCAGAAGAGCCGGAATACGCGACCGAGCATTCCGCCGCTTAGGCATTATTCGCTACTCGGATATGCCCGTTGTAACCCCTACGGTAGGATAGGTCGTGTAAACCCTATGCGCAGTCGAGTCCTTGTATGGTTCGTATGAAACCATCTAGTGCTAGCTTTTGTCGTGTCTGGATGAAAGTCGTAATCTTCCTTCGGGAATGTGTAAACGGCTGCATCACCCATTTGGATTTCAATGAATGTGTTTTGGCCTCTCGGCCCTTGCATGATTTGATTTAGTGTCACACCCACCCCCTTACTAGGCACCTATCTATCTGCTTTTCCTCTTCCGAGTCATGAGACCTTTTACCGCTCCAACAGGATGCCTGTTGTAACTCGTACTGGTACCTCTACCCAGCAGCCCGAAGCCGGTGCGTCCTCTTAGCCAGAGGCAGACCACGACCAAACCAACGACCAAGCTCCACCACCACCTCCTCCAAGCATGGACATGGCTCAGCTTCTCCAAGCTTTCCGAGAGGAACGCCAAGCCAACACTGCAGCTCTTCAGCTGATTGCTCAAGCTGTCGCCAACAACCGCCAGCCGGCGGGGAACGGCAATGGGCGTTCCACGTTGGCAGAGTTCAAGAAGCATGCACCGCCAACCTTCATCGAGACTGCTGAACCCCTGGATGCTGATGACTGGGTCCGTTCCATTGAGGAGATTCTGGAACTAGTCGGATGCACCGAAGATCGCGAGAAGGTGGCTTATGCAGCCCACTGCCTCGGGGGAACCGCAAGAGCTTGGTGGGATGGATTCAAGGTCATGCATGCTGAACAAGACATCACTTGGGTTAACTTCAAGGCAGAATTCCGCAAGGCCCACATTCCTTTTGGAGTCATGGCTATCAAAAAGCGCGAGTTCCGAGCCCTGAAGCAAGGAAGTGGCACTGTCAAGGAGTATATGCAGAAGTTCAGTATTCTGTCAAGGTATGCCCCTGAGGATGTCAGCACTGATGCTGCAAAAAGGGAGCGCTTCATGGAAGGCCTTAATCAGATCTGCAATATTCGCTTGTCGTGTGCGACTGCCCGTCTTTCCCTGACCTGGTGAACAAGGCACTCATGCTTGAAGACAAGCGGCGTGCTTTGGAAGATACTCGCAAGCGCAAGTTGATCAGTAAGGGAAGTTCCAGCAACCAGAAGCCTCGTCCGTGGCAGTCAGCCCCGGCCAAGCCAACCTATCAGCAGCCAAGAGCTCCTGCACCTCGTGCCAATCCTCAGCCTCAGCAGTATGCCAACCCCAAGCCAGCTTTCAACCCCAATACCAATGGTGGCAACAAGATCAGCACTCCAAATCAAGTCACTTGTTTTGGGTGTGGTCAGCCTGGACACATCTCCAGGGTGTGCCCCAACAAGAAGCCTGATGCCCCGCGCCCCAATGCGCAGAACCAGGGACAAGGCCGTGGAATGCCACCAAGGAACCCAGCTCCTCGTAATCCACCGAACTATGGGAAGGGGCGTGTGAATCACGTCACTGCTGAAGAAGCTCAGGAAGACCCGGACGTCGTGCTGGGTACGTTCCTTGTCAACTCAGCACCTGCAACTGTCTTGTTTGATTCTGGAGCAACGCATTCATTTGTCACTCAAAGATTTGCATTAAAAAGTGGCATGACCCCTACACCCCTGAATAACCCTATGGTGGTACAAACCCCCGGAGCCGAGATGAGAGCCAAGATAGGCTGTAAAGGAGTCGGTATTACCATTAACGGTGTAGACTTCCTAGCAGACCTTATCATCCTGAGATCGCAAGGCTTGGATGTGATCTTAGGGATGGATTGGCTCAGCAAGCACCAAGGCTTGTTAGACTGTGCCAATCGGACAGTCACTGTGACCAATGACCAAGGTGTAGAAGTCAAGTTTGCCCCGATCTCCTCTTCCGCTCAAGCCGCTAAAGTCAACTGTCTGTCTGAAGTTGGGCTAGACCAAGTACCGGTGGTATGTGAGTATCCTGATGTCTTTCCGGATGAACTACCGGGAATGCCCCCTGACCGTGACATTGAGTTCATCATCGAGCTCATGCCCGGAGCAGGACCCATCTATAAGAAGCCTTATAGGATGGGGACGGAAGAACTAGCCGAGTTGAAGAAGCAGCTAGAAGAGCAGCTAAGGAAAGGATTTATCCGCCCGAGTGCCTCCCCTTGGGGATCTCCTGTTCTGTTTGTGGCTAAGAGGGACGGTACCATCCGCTTATGCATTGACTATCGTTCCCTCAATGAAGTTACAATCAAGAACAAGTATCCACTTCCCAAGATCGAAGATCTGTTTGATCAACTCAGCGGAGCCAAGGTATTCTCCAAGATCGACCTCAGATCGGGGTATTACCAGCTGAAGATCCGACCCCAAGATATTCCGAAGACAACATTCGTAACCAGATATGGCCTGTACGAGTGCACGGTCATGTCTTTTGGGTTAACCAATGCCCCAGCTTACTTCATGTATCTCATGAATAAAGTCTTCATGGAATATTTGGACAAGTTCGTTGTTGTCTTCATTGATGACATCCTTGTGTTCTCGAAGTCGGAGGAAGAACATGAGCAACATCTGAGGATGGTCCTCGATAAGCTTCGTGAGCACCAACGGTATGCCAAGTTCAGCAAGTGTGAGTTTTGGCTGCACAAAATTGGATTCTTAGGTCATGTCTTGACCGAGGAAGGATTATCTGTTGATCCTGCAAAAATCGAAGCTGTGACCCAATGGCAATCTCCCACGACCGTCAAGGAAGTCAGAAGCTTCCTCGGATTAGCGGGCTATTACCGCAAGTTCGTGGAAGGATTCTCTAGCATTGCACGACCAATGACTCAACTCCTCAAGAAGGACAAGAAGTTCTAGTGGACGCCAAAATGCGAAGAGAGCTTCCAAGAGCTCAAGAAGAGATTGACCACCGCCCCAGTTCTGGCAACACCTGATATTCACAAGGAGTTCGTGATATATTGTGATGCCTCCCGAACCGGATTGGGAAGCGTTCTGATGCAAGAAGGCCGCGTCATAGCATACCTCTCCAGGCAGCTACGACCCCATGAGGAGAACTACGCTACTCACGATCTTGAGCTAGCGGCAGTAGTTCATGCCTTGAAGACATGGCGGCATTACCTCCTAGGGAAACGGTGTGAGATTTACACAGACCACAAAAGTCTGAAGTATATTTTCACCCAAAAAGAGTTGAACATGAGGCAGCGGAGATGGTTGGAACTTATCAAGGATTATGACCTCAGTGTTCAGTATCACCCTGGGAAGGCCAACGTGGTGGCCGATGCCTTAAGCAGGAAGGCTTGCTCTTTGAATGTCATTATTCAAGAAAGACAGCCAGCCTTGTTTAAGGAGATCGAACAATTCAGTTTGGAATTGGTTACCCCTGGATTTCTGGATCATTTGGAAGTCAGACCAACCCTGCTGGACGACGTCAAGAAGGCTCAAGAAGGACACGCAAGCATTGAAGGTATCAAGAGGAAGATGAAGATGGGCAAGGCCCCAGGATTCTCCGAAGACGAGCACGGGATTGTTTGGTACAAAAGTCGTCTCTGCGTACCAAACAACACCGAGTTGAAGACGCTGATTCTGCAAGAAGCCCATGACACCCCGTATTCCATCCACCCCGGTGGAACCAAGATGTACCAAGACTTGAAGGCACGATTCTGGTGGCACGGTATGAAGAGAGAGATTGCAACCTATGTTGCAAAGTGTGATGTGTGCCAAAAGATCAAGGCTGAGTATCAGCGACCCGCTGGATTGCTTCAACCACTCAAGGTTCCTGAGTGGAAGTGGGATAGAGTCGGAATGGACTTCATCACTGGATTACCAAGGTCGAATAGAGGACATGACTCTATCTGGGTCATAGTCGATCATTTGACCAAGGTGGCTCATTTCATTCCTGTCAAGACTACCTACTCAGGCAACCAGCTGGCAACTCTCTATATCAACCGAATCGTAAGTCTTCACGGTGTTCCCAAGGAAATTGTGTCAGATCGAGGCACCCAGTTCACTTCAAGGTTCTGGAAGAGATTCCAAGAAGCCTTGGGAACCAAGTTGTCTTTCAGCACAGCTTTCCACCCACAGACCGGAGGTCAAACTGAGCGAGTCAATCAGATTCTCGAAGACATGCTCCGAGCCTGTGTCCTGGCATATGGAGCCAAGTGGGAAGACTGTCTCCCTTTTGCCGAGTTCTCCTATAACAACAGTTACCAGTCAAGCCTTCAGATGGCACCATTTGAGGTGTTGTACGGACGCAAGTGTCGCACACCCCTCAACTGGTCAGAGACTGGAGAAGGACTAGTCTTTGGACCGGATATTCTCCGCGCAGCAGAAGAGCAAGTCCAACTAGTCAGAGAGCGATTAAAGGCAGCCAAGTCGAGGCAGAAGAGTTATGCTGACACTCGACGCCGAGACATGAGTTTCCGTGTCGGAGATCATGTGTACCTGCGGGTAACTCCTCTGAAGGGAACCAAGCGTTTCCATGTCAAGGGGAAGCTCGCACCAAGGTTCATTGGCCCTTTCAAGATCACCGACCGACGAGGAGAAGTGGCTTATCAGTTGGAACTACCACCTGAGCTATCCAATGTGCACAATGTGTTCCATGTGTCTCAACTCCGGAAATGTCTCCAGGTTCCAGACAAGCCCAGTCTCTACAAGGATGTGGATCACCAAGCCATTGATCTGCAGCCTGATTTGACCTACCGCGAGAAGCCCATTCGCATTCTGGACGAAGCAGAACGACGTACGCGAAGCCATACCATCAAGTACTTCAAGGTCCAGTGGAGCAACCACACCGAAGCAGAAGCAACCTGGGAACAAGAAGACTATCTTAGATCCGAGTTTCCCGACCTCTTTTAAGCCCTAGTTTAGGAATCTCGGGGACGAGATTCTTGTAAGGGGGGTAGGTCTGTCACACCCTGCATTTTGTATCATGTTATTTGTAACTTTGAAGCATGAAAATTTGGACCAGCAATTTTTTTTTAGCATCATTTGGCTTTTATTTGAAATTGAGTTTTTCTTCATTTGCTTTTTCATGTGCTCATTAAAGTCAAACTATGATCTCTTATAGATTTCATCTCTTTATCCAAAACTTCTGCCCAATGATCATGCCAAGTGTTATATAGCAGTATAGTATTTTCTTACAAAATTAATTTGGCCAAAAAGCATTTTATAAATTTAGCTTTCCAAAAACCCCTGAATTGAGATTTGCACTGCAAGTACTTGATTAAGGGTGTGAAAACTTTTTCAAAAGGGTTATTTGAGACCTAGTAGTCATAGGACCCCCATAAACCACAAAGGTATAATTGTAAAAGTTATTTTCCTATTTTATTTAAAAGGCTTTTCTTAAGGCAAGAAATGGTCTTTAATAGGGGAAAATTATTTAACTGTTTCAAAAATATTTGCCAAAATTCAGAGAGACTCATAGGACATATATTGTCCATATATAAGAGTTTCAACACTTGGTCATGTTCAAAATAATGGGCTAAGCCCTCTAAAACCCTTTCTGGATATTTCAAGCTTTTGAAATATTGTAATGCCCAGGATGGGACTATACCTCCTACGTGTCGAGGCACGACTTAAAGGTATAAGCCCATCCTAGAATGATCTCAAGTTTGGTATCTTTGCACAACTCATGTAAAAGAGGGATTAAATTGCAAAAGGAGATAGTTGGCTTACACTCGCCACTTCACACAATACATTACATAAACAATCATCATACAAAACATCACAACCCGACTACGGGTGAAGAACCAAAAGAAAGATACCAAAACAACATAAAGCCACAGGTCAGGATCGAATCCTAGTAGAAACCACTACTGAACATCGAAACGTCACAAGCAAACGGTCAAACTCTTCAACGAGCTCCTGGTGAAGAACTGATCCAACTCCTGCATCGAACTCGGCTGAACCTGCATCTGGTGTGGTGAAGTAACTGTGAGCCACAGAGGACTCAGCAATCCCGTTCCCGGGTAACAAGACTATTTAAGCCTTGGGTGAGGACAAGGCTGAGGAAAGAATAAGAGGTGAAGGAACAAACAAGAGTCTGCAGCAGCAACTAGCACTAACTTACGTAATAGAGAGTGAGAAGAGAAGAGCATCGGTCGAAAGATGATCACGAAGTGATCCTAACTAAAACCGGACAAACATAACCCCACCGTGTTCAACTCCCGAATCCCTATTCGGAAATTGACAGTCACGATACACACGCTGGTAGTGTATTGAAACATTGTGTCAAGTTATCTACAACCGGAATTAACAAGCTCCCATCTGCCACATAACCGCGGGCACGGCTTTCGAAAGTTCAAACCCTGCAGGGGTGTTCCAACTTGGCCCATCACAAGCCCACGATCCGCGGAGTCGCAACTCCATAGTTGGGAAGACCCGAGTATTCTCGGAATCCCGTGCTCAAGTTAAACCGAACTAAGGTAAGGCTAATCCAGCAAATCCTCCCGGCGTGTCGACACCCTGATAGTAGCCGCGCGTATCTAAGTCTCAGGACACGACTGGATGGGCGATTCTACAGGTATACCAGATACCTCGGGTTGCCCCAAGGCGGCCCTGCAGACTCCCCGTTTGGGACCAACACCATCGGCACTGGCCCCCCCTGCTATGTAGAAATAAGAATCCTCGGGGACGCGACCCCCTATGCAAATTTAATTATTTAATTAAGTTGTTATTATGAGGCAAATAGTACCAAATGTTGGGACTTGCTGGAAAAGACTTAGCACTTAGCGGTTTATCAAGGGGGTCCCATACACCCCAACCGTGTTAGGAACGCATAATCAAGGAACATAACACCGGTTTATACGGTTCCTAACGGCATGAGTGGAACAAAACACCAAGCAAAAAGGCTTAGCCTTCCACCCTGCCAGTATATAGATGATTTCATTTTTAAGCATTTATATAGTGTGATATAACCCAACCAAACTTCAACATGAAGCAAGCATCTTCGGTCTTCACCTGCAACTAGCAATGCTATAAGAGGGGCTGAGCGAAGCGTACTTAGCCAAGCAACGGTTTGCGTAGGTAGGGTGGTTAAACATGGCAATTGGTTACAAGTAGGAGGCTGACAAGAAGAACATGGGCATCGAGGCAAAACTAAAGAACGATACTCTAGCAATAGGCAAAGATAGTAATGGTATCCGGGTTCGGTCATCTTGCTTGGGATTCCACGAGGGAGAAGAACGGATCCAAGAAGAAGACGGAACAACAGTCGAGCGGATCCTCCCAACTCCGGAACGGAACCGAAGCTATCAAGAGAAGCAAACCGGAAAGAAACAAACAACACGGTAAACACACAATCATAAACATGGCATACGATGCACAAACAAGTATGATGCATGTCCGGTTTAATTATGCATGGCATGGCAAAATGCACAAACAATACTACAAGTTAAGTGGAGATCAATATGCAACGAGTTGCATATTGACGAAACACCACATATTAATTATTTAGTTGACTCTCGTTATTAACAAGACAAGTTTAATTGTTTTTAGCATGGCAAGAGGTGAAGCATAATAAAACTACACTATTTAGGCAAGTTTAAATGGGGCCGGAAAATAACAACAACATATCCGGAAAATCCCCATGAGCATGTTTAATAATTATAAGCAAACAACAATTAAGCATATATAATGTTGTTAAATGATGCGGATGACATGAGCAAGTTTTATGCAAGTTATTAAAAGGTTAACATAAGAGGATATGAAGTGTTGTCACCGTGGGGGAATGAAAGGGTGCCACGGCAACGATCCGAAAATGAAGCATGGCAACATATCGGTACCGGTAACTCGTTAAGAGTCCGATGCAAAAGGTAAGACGGAGTGGGTGAGTCAAACGAGATGATGGGGTGATCCCGTTACCGGGTTCCCACGGGTCGGCGACGAGGCAACCGAGGAACATGACAAAAGGTGGAACGGGCACGAAGCACACACGAGAGAC
This sequence comes from Secale cereale, assembly GCA_902687465.1. Lineage (NCBI taxonomy): Eukaryota > Viridiplantae > Streptophyta > Magnoliopsida > Poales > Poaceae > Secale > Secale cereale. The sequence continues at coordinate 770,166,370 of LR738711.1, read as the reverse complement.
ATTTCATACAACACAAGCAAGCATGCATCTCACGGGTCATCCACGGGGTCGTTTCGGTATACCTTCGAAGCGTGCGTTTCGGGGCGGTTCGAGACGTCGAGGGACGTAGTGGAAGTAGAGGAAGTAGAGGAAGTAGCCGTTCCGTAGAGGGAAGTAGTTGTACTCGGGCGACGGTAGATGTACTCGTTCCGTAGAGGTACTTGGCGCATCGGCGTTCGTAGTGGTACTTGTGGTCTCCGAACTTGTCGACGGTAGTGGTACTCGCCGTAGGGGTACTTGGTCGTTTCAAACGTTCGTCGTGGTACTCGTGCATGTAGTAGTCGGACTTGACGGGTCCCGTGAGGTAGTCGAACTTGGAGCTCGTTTTCCCGTAGAGGAACTTGACGCGTCTCCGGGTCCTAGGATACAACAACAGCCACAAAACAATAAAGGCAGCAAGGGCAGCAGCGACAAAGGAAGGAGGCAGCAGGTTGCTGTGGTGCACGGAGCCGGCCGGCCCTGGCGTCGGGGACGGGCGCAGCGGCAAGGGAGGCCACGGCGCTCAGCCTTGGCTGGAGGTGGTCCTCGCGTCGTCGTAGGAGGAAGGAGGCCGCGCGGCTGGCTGGCTTCGGCCAAAGCGTCGAGGAGGAGGCGCACGGGCGCGACCCGGCTGGGAAGGGCGCTGGCGCCTGGGGCGCTCGGGGCCTCGGCTCCTGGAGACGAGGAAGGGCCCGGGGCTGGATCCGCGGCGGGATCTGATCCGGTGCGAAGGGGAGGATCCAGGCGGAAGAAGTGGCGCGCGCGCGCTCGCCTGGAGGGAAGGTCGGGCCCGGCCGCTGCTCCTGGCGAGGGACTGCAGGGGCTCGAGGCGTGGGGTTGTGGCGGTCGAGAGGATCGAGAGGGAGAGGCTCGGGGCGAGGGGAAAACGAGAGAGCGAGCGAGAGAAACAGAGGGGATCGAGAGGAAAAAAACGGCGGCACTGAGGGAACGCTCGAGGGAGCGGCTGGCGTCGGGGGGGGGGAGCGCCCTAGGGTTCGGTCGGGCCAGAGGAATGGGGAGGAGATGGGCCGGCTGAGGGAAGCTGAGGCCCAAGAGGCTGGGCCAAGAAGGGTGGCTGCGGCCTGGAGGAGAGAGGGAAAGGAAGGAGGCCTCCTCTGCTATTTTAAAAAAAAACAGAATACAACAACAAGAAAGAAAAGGAGGGAGGTGCTAGGAATATGCTTAGGACAAGAGGTTAATATTCCTGGACTCACAAAAATGTCAGGAATTAAATAAAAATAGAAGGAGGGTTTTTGAGGATCCTCGAAACAACGGAAAATAATATTGGCAAGGTTTGGAAGGAGAAGCTCGAAGTGAAAAAGACATGGGGAAATATTGCAAGTGTGTTGTGGTGATTCCGAAGCAATGGAATATTTTAATATAGCTCCCTAAAATAATGGGAGACTTTTATATGTTATAAAGAGAAGTCACCTTCCCTCGATTTAAATGGACCGAAGGTCCACACGATTTATTTAAGTTGAGATGCAAAAAATAAAATGACAAGATGGCATGATGACATGATGCAATGCAAATAAATAAATAACACAAGCTCGAAAGAAACACACGGGAGACCCCGGAACATCTGGAATCTTCGGGCATCTTCTGGAATCTTCTGGGACGTCGGTCTCGGGCATCACAACTCTCCCACACTAACAGAGGATCTCGACCCGAGATCCTAGAGATATCACCGGGTAAAAACGAAAGAGGAAGAGGTAAAACAAAGTTGCTTCTTTGACAGACGAGTGAAACCAAGGAACCTTGAGAGGTTAAACTAGTTGAAAGAAAGAAAGCAACGGAGATGAACGAAGTTAAGTGCACTCCGTTAGAAAAGAGTAACTAGGAGCATTATGAGAACCTTGAAGGTTGAAAGGCATTAAACAAGAGCTCACGGACCAAAAGAATATGCAACTGCAATGGTATGGCCAAGGAATAAAATGACAGAATTTGGACAGCACTCCGTCTGAAAATGGAAGGAAAAGAACATGAACTTGAGGAGATGAGATGATACTTGATGAAAACAACAACATATAGCCTCCGGAACAATTAAGAGAATGGCACAAGGGGTAAGAAAGATTTCAGACAGCACTCCGGTTAAAAGAGAGGAAAAACTTGATAAGATGAGGGAACTGGAATGAAGAATACAATCTCCAGTTAAATGATAAGCAAGGAAAAAAAATGATGTTGATAAAAACGAGATGATGGTTAAAGAGAGCAATATCACAAGGCCTCCGGAATGAAAGAATAGCATATAGATCAACGAAAGAAAAGAATGGAGAAGAAAAAACAACTTCTCCGACAAATGAATTGAAAGAGCATCCTTACGAAGAAGGGTTGAACGGAGTTGTTGGAAAAAATCAACAACGAAAGAATAAGCTTCATGTGGGCTTATGGAAAACATCTCCAAATTAAGAGGTGACAACCAGCCACTAATGAAACAAAAGATTGGATTGAGATCAACAAGGAGACGAAAAACTTAGTTCACCTGAAGGATAAATGAAGAACTTGGGTCATTTATAAGCACCATAATTAGCAACAATCCTTAAGAAAAAGCTTTAGGTGAAATACAACCCAAGATAACTCCAATGAATAAATTGAAGTGTTGGAAAGATCTCCTGAACAAGAAAATGATGGGTTTAAATATCTCATTCTTGATAACTCGTGAATCATGAAACATGAAGGAATTGTCAAGAATGACATAACACCATCTCAAAGATAAGGTAGAAAGAATTGCAATAGGAAGCATGATGAAGAATGCTTAAGCACCAACAAGAATCTTGATGAAGACTTCGAGGATGAATTAAAACATGATGAACCACCATGAAGAACTCCGGTAATGAAAGCATGAGAAGTGAAAGATGAAAGAATATGAATCAAGGACTGCGATGAATTAGATGGAGCTTTGAAATGATATAATTGAAATAGCTTGGAGCTCCGGAAAACAAGATGAAGAATTTAGAACCGAGAATATGATATGATGAACAAGCTCCAGACAAAAGAATTAAATCACCTTGAAGGAATAAGAATAAGAATTATGTTATGCATATCCTTCACCAATTTAAATTGATGACCACCAAAGGATTTGGCATATTACTTATTCTCGTTGGGAAGAAATAAAGAGAGATCTAGCACAACCTTGGGTAAATCTTCAACGAAGCACCGGTAGGATTGTGAAAAGAACAAATGAATTGACACGATAACAGGGAAGAGTAAACTTGAAAGAACCACCGTAAGAATATGGAGACGAACGAAGAGACGTCAATGAAGAATATTTGGAGGATGAAGTTGAAAACTGAGAACGAAGAAATCTTCTGAAATGATGGCCTTCGGAGGAAAACAAAGAAAAGAATTCATGAAAAGCTTCGGATGGGTATAAAAGAATTCCTCACAATCTGAACAATAATGAGGATAGCAAGAAGCTAGAACCACGAATCTTCAAGAGAATGGGCCAAGATTAAAGAGTTCAGTCTTCAAAAGTTGAGAATGAAGACGAGAAAAGCCATAAGAATTGTTGAGCACTCCGGAATGAAGAATTGAAAGATTGAACCAATGATGAAAAAGAATTTGAAAGCGAACTTGGAGAAGGCATGTGACTGATGGGGATCATTCTTACGTCACACTTTGAAAGGAATTCTCCGGAAAATAGAAGAGTCAGGTAAGATCCTGGAAAAAAGACATGTGGGTTAGGGCCCACTAAAGAAATCACCGTTAGAAATATTGCTTAAGAGATATTGCACCGGTTGAATTAAAAGGCTTGAATAAGGAGACAAAACTCAAAATAGCTTGAACGGGTTAAGAAAGGAATTATGAATCTTCAGCACTCCGGATAAGAATAACAAGAGGAGAATGATTAATTGGGGCACCGGACTAAGAAAGCATTGTGAAATGAGGAAAAGGATAAGATGAACACCGAATCTTGAATTACATCCACCGGAAGAATTAGAGAACAAAAGAATGATGAACTTGAAGCTCTTGAGCATCTTCACGATAAATCACCGGATAAGAACATTGAAGGAAAAGAATAAAGAAATATCACATGAACAAAATGGATACTTCATCTGAGAATTCCCGCTCCAAGAAGAAGAAGGGTGGGAGGGTGGGGAAAACAAAACAACTTGGGATGAATGAAACAGACAAATCGTCAGATTTCTCAACGACGTCCGTATGGAATAACTTGAAGAGAAGGCACACCGGTTGAAAAGGATTAACAAGAAGATCTTGATGGACAAGAAGGACTAGCACTCCCATAGAAATATGAGGATACCGATTAGGAAGGTATGGGATCAACATTTGACAACGAAGCAACTCGAATACCAGAATCAAAACAAGAACAAAGGGTAGATATGCAGCATGATCTTCACAATATCATTCGAACAGAGAATTGAACGAATGAATTCCGTAGATACATCAACTAGACGAGAAGCCACTTGGAAGAAGAAAAAAGATAACTAAAAAAAACAAGGATCAGATAGAACAAATACAAGATAGAAGCTTCGTTCCACGTCTTCATGCTGAAAGCTCATGGAACGTGTTACAAAAGGGTTTTGCAATCCCCGGATCAGCATAGCCAAGGACCCTTTAAGATGCAACTCCCGATCAGAACAAGTCCATAAAACCACTTCACTCAATGTAGAACCCCAAACTTCATATCGAGCATCCGTTGGAAGAATACCTAGAACTACTAGATGAACCCACCTATAGATTTCCGAAAGTTTCCAGTTATGCAATCAGGTGTTGGGGATACACGGGAAGCACCGCGCAATCAACTCTAAACCTACATCCAGGTGTATCCATCCTTCAACACATAACCAGTCTTTCTCGGAAACTGTTTACCTCAGACCTTCGAAAAGCATCCACTATAACAAGCTATGGCAATACTCTCGAACTACCTCCCCAGTACTGGGTGATGTCGGGGTTATCTTGCCACTGGCCGTATAGGAGAGATTTTCGATGTCGGCCGTCTTAAGTATTTAGTACTGCCGCGATATGCTTGTGTCAATGATACCCCGAAGCTCAACTCCTCGGGAACAGGAGGCATCGAGAACAATATCCTTGTCACAAGAACATCGAAACAATCCCAGAATACTCGCGGGATCCTAAAAAAAAAAATTGGTGCGATTTTTGAAAGTAGAAGAGAAAAGAGTAATCGTCAGGAGTCCTCACCAGAGAGAAAAGAGATGAGGAGCAAAAGAAATCCTACTCTCCGATATATATATAGGACTCAAAACATTTTTAGTGTGTGCCTAGACTCAACCGTCAACGATTCGATCAAACAGTGGGGCTTCTAGGTCGGAGAAGGCTCTGATACCAACTTGTAACGCCCCGGACACACCCGTCGGTGGTCGTTACTCCTGGCGGGATCTAGACTGGCCTCACATATCAATACTAGTCTTTTCTGCGCACTTTGTCCTCACTCGTGCGCACCCGGGAGCAACTTCCCGGTCGGTCACCCATCCTGAAACTACTCCAAGCTGAGCACGCTTAACTTTGGAGTTCTATCCGAATGGGCTCCCGGAAAAGAAGGAATTCCTTATTTGATATGAGTAGTCTATCATCCCTAATAAGCCAGGCCATCACATACACCCTCACTTAGAGGAACCGACGTCCTCGTCGGGCCACAGGAACGTTCCCTCTTGGCACAACCGTCTGTGCATCCAGGACAGCACATGTGCCATGTCGTGTGCCACGACGGGTCACAAACGTCATGCACAACATGACTGCAAACTGTCCGCAAACATCCGTGTAACCGCGAGGGTCGGCTCTGATACCAACTTGTAATGCCCAGGATGGGACTATACCTCCTACGTGTCGAGGCACGACTTAAAGGTATAAGCCCATCCTAGAATGATCTCAAGTTTGGTATCTTTGCACAACTCATGTAAAAGAGGGATTAAATTGCAAAAGGAGATAGTTGGCTTACACTCGCCACTTCACACAATACATTACATAAACAATCATCATACAAAACATCACAACCCGACTACGGGTGAAGAACCAAAAGAAAGATACCAAAACAACATAAAGCCACAGGTCAGGATCGAATCCTAGTAGAAACCACTACTGAACATCGAAACGTCACAAGCAAACGGTCAAACTCTTCAACGAGCTCCTGGTGAAGAACTGATCCAACTCCTGAATCGAACTCGGCTGAACCTGCATTTGGTGTGGTGAAGTAACTGTGAGCCACAGAGGACTCAGCAATCCCGTTCCCGGGTAACAAGACTATTTAAGCCTTGGGTGAGGACAAGGCTGAGGAAAGAATAAGAGGTGAAGGAACAAACAAGAGTCTGCAGCAGCAACTAGCACTAACTTACGTAATAGAGAGCGAGAAGAGAAGAGCATCGGTCGAAAGATGATCACGAAGTGATCCTAACTAAAACCGGACAAACATAACCCCACCGTGTTCAACTCCCGAATCCCTATTCGGAAATTGACAGTCACGGTACACACGCTGGTAGTGTATTGAAACATTGTGTCAAGTTATCTACAACCGGAATTAACAAGCTCCCATCTGCCACATAACCGCGGGCACGGCTTTCGAAAGTTCAAACCCTGCAGGGGTGTTCCAACTTGGCCCATCACAAGCCCACGATCCGCGGAGTCGCAACTCCATAGTTGGGAAGACCCGAGTATTCTCGGAATCCCGTGCTCAAGTTAAACCGAACTAAGGTAAGGCTAATCCAGCAAATCCTCCCGGCGTGTCGACACCCTGATAGTAGCCGCGCGTATCTAAGTCTCAGGACACGACTGGATGGGCGATTCTACAGGTATACCAGATACCTCGGGTTGCCCCAAGGCGGCCCTGCAGACTCCCCGTTTGGGACCAACACCATCGGCACTGGCCCCCCCTGGTATGTAGAAATAAGAATCCTCGGGGACGCGACCCCCTATGCAAATTTAATTATTTAATTAAGTTGTTATTATGAGGCAAATAGTACCAAATGTTGGGACTTGCTGGAAAAGACTTAGCACTTAGCGGTTTATCAAGGGGGTCCCATACACCCCAACCGTGTTAGGAACGCATAATCAAGGAACATAACACCGGTTTATACGGTTCCTAACGGCATGAGTGGAACAAAACACCAAGCAAAAAGGCTTAGCCTTCCACCCTGCCAGTATATAGATGATTTCATTTTTAAGCATTTATATAGTGTGATATAACCCAACCAAACTTCAACATGAAGCAAGCATCTTCGGTCTTCACCTGCAACTAGCAATGCTATAAGAGGGGCTGAGCGAAGCGTACTTAGCCAAGCAACGGTTTGCGTAGGTAGGGTGGTTAAACATGGCAATTGGTTACAAGTAGGAGGCTGACAAGAAGAACATGGGCATCGAGGCAAAACTAAAGAACGATACTCTAGCAATAGGCAAAGATAGTAATGGTATCCGGGTTCGGTCATCTTGCCTGGGATTCCACGAGGGAGAAGAACGGATCCAAGAAGAAGACGGAACAACAGTCAAGCGGATCCTCCCAACTCCGGAACGGAACCGAAGCTATCAAGAGAAGCAAACCGGAAAGAAACAAACAACACGGTAAACACACAATCATAAACATGGCATACGATGCACAAACAAGTATGATGCATGTCCGGTTTAATTATGCATGGCATGGCAAAATGCACAAACAATACTACAAGTTAAGTGGAGATCAATATGCAACGAGTTGCATATTGACGAAACACCACATATTAATTATTTAGTTGACTCTCGTTATTAACAAGACAAGTTTAATTGTTTTTAGCATGGCAAGAGGTGAAGCATAATAAAACTACACTATTTAGGCAAGTTTAAATGGGGCCGGAAAATAACAACAACATATCCGGAAAATCCCCATGAGCATGTTTAATAATTATAAGCAAACAACAATTAAGCATATATAATGTTGTTAAATGATGTGGATGACATGAGCAAGTTTTATGCAAGTTATTAAAAGGTTAACATAAGAGGATATGAAGTGTTGTCACCGTGGGGGAATGAAAGGGTGCCACGGCAACGATCCGAAAATGAAGCATGGCAACATATCGGTACCGGTAACTCGTTAAGAGTCCGATGCAAAAGGTAAGACGGAGTGGGTGAGTCAAACGAGATGATGGGGTGATCCCGTTACCGGGTTCCCACGGGTCGGCGACGAGGCAACTGAGGAACATGACAAAAGGTGGAACGGGCACGAAGCACACACGAGAGACATTTCATACAACACAAGCAAGCATGCATCTCACGGGTCATCCACGGGGTCGTTTCGGTATACATTCGAAGCGTGCGTTTCGGGGCGGTTCGAGACGTCGAGGGACGTAGTGGATGTAGAGGAAGTAGAGGAAGTAGCCGTTCCGTAGAGGGAAGTAGTTGTACTCGGGCGACGGTAGATGTACTCGTTCCGTAGAGGTACTTGGCGCATCGGCGTTCGTAGTGGTACTTGTGGTCTCCGAACTTGTCGACGGTAGTGGTACTCGCCGTAGGGGTACTTGGTCGTTTCAAACGTTCGTCGTGGTACTCGTGCATGTAGTAGTCGGACTTGACGGGTCCCGTGAGGTAGTCGAACTTGGAGCTCGTTTTCCCGTAGAGGAACTTGACGCGTCTCCGGGTCCTGGGATACAACAACAGCCACAAAACAATAAAGGCAGCAAGGGCAGCAGCGACAAAGGAAGGAGGCAGCAGGTTGCTGTGGTGCACGGATCCGGCCGGCCCTGGCGTCGGGGACGGGCGCAGCGGCAAGGGAGGCCACGGCGCTCAGCCTTGGCTGGAGGTGGTCCTCGCGTCGTCGTAGGAGGAAGGAGGCCGCGCGGCTGGCTGGCTTCGGCCGAAGCGTCGAGGAGGAGGCGCACGGGCGCGACCCGGCTGGGAAGGGCGCTGGCGCCTGGGGCGCTCGGGGCCTCGGCTCCTGGAGACGAGGAAGGGCCCGGGGCTGGATCCGCGGCGGGATCTGATCCGGTGCGAAGGGGAGGATCCAGGCGGAAGAAGTGGCGCACGCGCGCTCGCCTGGAGGGAAGGTCGGGCCCGGCCGCTGCTCCTGGCGAGGGACTGCAGGGGCTCGAGGCGTGGGGTTGCGGCGGTCGAGAGGATCGAGAGGGAGAGGCTCGGGGCGAGGGGAAAACGAGAGAGCGAGCGGGAGAAACAGAGGGGATCGAGAGGAAAAAAAACGGCGGCGCTGAGGGAACGCTCGAGGGAGCGGCTGGCGTCGGGGGGGAGCGCCCTAGGGTTCGGTCGGGCCAGAGGAATGGGGAGGAGATGGGCCGGCTGAGGGAAGCTGAGGCCCAAGAGGCTGGGCCAAGAAGGGTGGCTGCGGCCTGGAGGAGAGAGGGAAAGGAAGGAGGCCTCCTCTTCTGCTATTTTTTTT